>VZZY01005422.1:0-86538 GCA_013400335.1 Eurystomus gularis
GACACCCCTTTATTTCTTTAAGAAATAGACCAGTATTACCAGTGGCAAACTTACCAGAATCACTGGAGAAATGTATCACACTAAATCTGAAAAAAATGAGCTCATACAAAGTACTTCTCTAGTTTTAGTGATTACTGTCGATAAGAATTAAGGAATGTTTTAGGTCATGATGCATTCAGAGGATAACTTGGCAGTCAGAGGCATGATGTAATCAGCTCACAAGAGACTTTCCCCTATGTGCAATGGAATAAGAAGCCTGATTTTTTTATTTATAAATTATATCTTTGAGGGAAATATGCTGATTGGGTATGCTCTATAAAACCTAGCAGAATTAATTTCAAATATTTTTCTAAAAACACTGATTAGCCTAATATTTTGCTAAAACTTGCTTTTTCTGCGATGTCAATTGTTATGTGGCATTTTGTCAGTAACCCTGTAGTGCAAAGAAGAGATCTTTATCAGACTTTTCTCATTTGGCATTGTGGCAGTTGTACATTTGGACTGATTAAAAGTATTAATAAAGTTAGATTAAAAAATTGATAATCAGCTATCCATCTGCAGATATCTTGGCATTAGGCAGAGAAAGGTTAGATCTGCAATTCCCCTGTCCACATTTTCTGTCCTTTTTAATTCTGCCCTATCTGCTGACATTTGAAACAGCTGTTACAGCCTGAAGTCACAAAAAGAAAGATGTTACCAAGCATGGCTGCTTTCCAGTCTAATCAGATTTATTTTTGTAGAATTAGTGAAAAACTTAAGTCTGCAGAGAGATACATTGATCAGTTGACTACGTTGTGATTAATGCATTATGGAAACCTGCTTACTAGCTCTCGAGTTCATGCACTGAATGATTTAAAGCTATGACTGTTTCTTCAGAGGGAAAAGATCCATTCACAAGCCTTGCTTATGGGCTTTCAATGAACCTAGAAACATAAGCTGTGATGCAAACTGTGCAATAGAGCAAATTTGAACATTGATATCAGTACACACAGTTTTTCCAAAGCTGACCAAGCTCTCTGAGAAGTTCTGCCTGAGACATGTTAGAAGAACTCCCAGGTGCAGTCACAACCTTACCTACTATGGGGCTGGAATGTCAGTTACTGTGGGCTCTGTCTTTAGATCCTGAACGACCAAAGACTAGAAGGCATTTTAATCTCTATCATCTTTTCTGGCATCACTAAGTCCTGTTGTCAATGAAGTGTAAAAAGTTACAGCCTGATGAAGATAATGAAATGGTCAGTAAGTGGATTTTAATTGTTTGCTTGCTTGCTTATTGTATGAGGCTTTTTTATTTCCCCATCCTTAGAAAAGTAGACAGGTAAGACATAAAACAGCACACAAAAACATATATATATTACAGGAAAAAAACCCCAATCACTAGAATTTATTTTCTTAGAAAAAAAAAAAAAATAAACTGCCAGTTAGAAAGGAGGAAAAGTAAAAAGCTGTGCTGGTTACTTGCTTTCAAGAGTTCCATTTCTACTTCTCTGCCCTTACTTAGTTTCAAGCTGCCTTTTTCAGTGCTATGGGTGGTTAGCAGCTTAAAAAGATATTTAAAATACAACCCTAAAAGGTGAAAGGCTTAAGAAGCAGTTCTATCTTTGAGGTCTGCTTATATTTAAAAAAGCACCCAGTGCTTTGCTGTCATAGCTATTTGTGTTTCCACTCTCCCTCAATGAATTTTTAGCCTCACCATGTAAAATTAGGAAGTCTGTTCTTCTGTATTTCTAACAGTTATTTTCTCAAAGCTTCATCTTCTACTGCATGCTGTAGCATTTGAACTGTTGGAATATCATCTCTACTATACTAACAAGAGTAGACTATGGCTGGAAGGAGTTAAGGGTTTTGTTTTGATGTCAATTGTGTTTAGAATATTACATAGCTTACCTGCTGGAACTTCACCTTAATTTCTTATTAAAAATGTCCAAAAGCTTTAAGAGGAAGTTTATAAAAACATAGCTTTGGAGCACCGCGTGTCATCTCTGAGTTGTGATCTTTAGGACTCTCCATTCCTGCACAATTTTAGTGATGATAAAAAGCACACTTTCCAGATTGAACAAATGCAATCATGTCCACTCTGATTTTCAGCTATTTTTTGTCACCACAGTTCATTTTAGGAGAAGTAGATATTCGTGTGTTTGTCCAGTATGGTTTCCTGCCATGGAAATGAAAGACAAAAGTGTCTTCGGTTCTATGTATGTGTGTACAATGCAGAGTCATTACAAATCTTGCTTTCACTATTACCTGGACACACAGGAGATCAGGTATCTGTGTGCTGTATAGTAAATAGACTTGGGAAACACAGTACTGTAGCTTGCTGGGAAAACTGGTGGAAGGCTGGTTTTGAAGCCAAACGCTTCAACCCTTCCATTTTCCAAATTACTGGGAAAATATTAGTTTTAATGTTGTATATTATAAATACAATATATTTGGGTTGTATTAGTGTAATTATTTTTGTGCTAATTTTACATATTTTAATTTATGAAGAAGGGGTGACAATGTGTAACCCTTTGAAGAGGAGGGAGGCAGCAAGGTTTTTGCTAATGGTTTCATGGTAGCAGAAGCCTGGATTTGTTGCTTCAGGCATTTTTCCCACCGTCTTGTTTTCTATTTTACCATCTTACAGTTGTACAAATGCATGCATTTTTCTCAGGGTCATAGATTTGATGATCTATAGATTCACTTATCTACAGTTCAGAGGTTTTGAGAAGGAGAGACAAGTATTCTCTTTTTTTGGTCAATTTACAGTCTTTCTCTCCCACTTATCAAAACCAAAATTTTAAAAATTTTATAGAGATATATCTCCTAAGACTCTAGCTAAGCTAAAGTGCCACTATAATATATTGGCATACAAAGTCACAACTGATGCACGTTTTCTGAAGGAGAGCTAAGCAAGCTCTCTACCTGTCTGCCAAATGGCAAATGCGTAAGTGTTATGTAAGGAAAATATTTGTGCATTTGTTGCCAAATTCTTTACAATGGGAATTAATTATTTCTAGCTTTTATAAATGAAAACACTGACATTTTCTAAAAGGGCAAAACCTGCATTTCATACTGTGTATTGCCATTTCAAGACCAGCATCTTCAAAGTTTTTTTCAGAAGAGCAGTGCTGTCATCTTTCACAACCTGTGTTGTTTTCAAAAATGCTGTGTGTTGTAAAGTGATCCTAAGTAAACCCATTTGTAATTTGTTTGTAGAGAATGGTAACAACTGTAAGATTATGATTACACATCTAACATAGTATATCAGTGCTAGAGATGCTTAAATGTTCTTGTACTGGATCCTGCAGAAGATGAAGGGTGTTCAGAAGTTGAACTGTTGCAGCTGCTGTTATTCTACTAATGCAGTCATACAACTGCTTTCCAAGACTTTTGAAAGCTAATACAGGCTCTTAATTCCATATTTTTCATCCAGATAACTTTTTTTTAAAGTGCAGCAGGTTTCCCCTGAAAAATTTGAAAAACTTAATGGTTTTTATTATTTGCTAGATATTAAGGAGGAGTAAGCAAGAGGAGGCAAAATACACTCTACGTCATAAAAAACCCAACAAACCAGCATTATCCAGCAGTCCCCCAGACTTTACACATATTTATTCTGGATTATTGTTTTTAATTGTATGCTCCAGTTGCTACGATTTTTCCCCATTCTCTGTGCACTCTGCTTCTCAGTAGGTCTTTGAACGGAAACTGTTGAGATAAGATCTGATGGCATTATAGAAGTGCTAAAAATACTACTTTTTATGAAGGAAAAGTGGATTTTAAAGAAAAGTCACTGATGCTAAACTGAGTGAAGGTGTGGCTGTGGAATGGTGATCTGGTTGTTGAACATGTGCGATACTTTGAACTTGCATGCTCATTAATAAAGATTTATATGGCTGAAAGGCAGCCTTCAAATATCTGGACTTGTACTGGTGCTTTCATGGACTCTTATTCATATATTTTTCTCTCATAATATACATGGGAGAAAGATATGACAGAATGAAGACTAAGGAACCAGCAGAATAGTATATTATGCTACTAAAGAGAACTTTCATTTTCTCTTTTTCTTGTTTTTAAGAGCTAATGCTGGGTCTGAATGATGTCAAATCTAGTGATGTCTGAATAAATGTCATTTACAAGAAAGGAAAAAAAATTAACAGAAGGAGCTAGGGTGTGATCTTGTAAGTGGTGTAATATTTGCAGCCACACTTTGATGGGAACCTGAAACTACTTTTATTGCTACTGTGTTATGTTGTTAGGAAAAGAACTGCATACAAAGGAAAATGTAGCACATGTAAAGAGTGACAGTTTGGGTTTACCAAAGAAATTAATAAAAAACTATTAGTATGCTTATTAATATACTCCCCTACTGGAAAACAAACTTGGTAAAGACTGACCATTACAGAAGTAACACAAACAGTTTGCAATTATTATCATCTCTACTCCTGTTGCATAGGACTGCTTTCTTCAAACGTCTCTCCATGACATTTCTTCTGGACAGCTTGTAGTTCTCACTTCACCTATGACTAATTGCCTAAGAATCCCACCACTTACAACATTGCTACCCTCACCCAATATGGCAGAACTTTTGTCTTTGCAAGTATAGGACAAAACCATCCAACAAATTAACTGTGTCACTATGAGTATTATGTATGTCACTTTTAGTTTCCTGGATAACATAGGCCATTAATGTCAGCCTTACAAGACAATGTGTAAGAAAAAGCTAGAGCATGGCAAGAATGCTGTCTCTCATCTGAAAGCCTGCAAATGTTTGCTCAAGCTAGTCTGGTGCTGCCATTTTGATGCTAATTTTCATTAATATGCAGCTGCTCTCTTTTTCTGTCACTGCAAAGAGCAGTCATTTCCTTATTAAGGTCTATTCTGCTAGCTTTGTGTCCTAAAATACAAACCCATCATTGTTTTATGTGTAATTGGTTAAATCAAATATTGCATTTGATTCTATAAGCTTTGAACCTAGGAGTGATGTCTATGAATGGTGCCATTATGAAATACATTTTTTATTTTCACTGTTCCCTTGTGTGCAGAAGACTTTATATAATTCACCAGAACAGCTTTGGGCTAGGAAAGCATCAGAAGCATTTTACTTCTGTGAAGATCTTTCTGGATAAAGTGATGGTATTGACTAGATAAACACTGCAAACAGCAAAGCACTGATAACCTCTCTGCTGTGTATGTGTGGAATGTTCCAGGGAGCACCACTGGAAAAGATGAAAAGATTTGTTCCAGACTCTTCTGACAAAGAGAAAATTTGATGAGAGGGTACTCACTAAATTACTGAAGTAGACAGGTTTCTCTTGCTCTTTGTCTAATTCCAAGGCCATTCATCCAACCTCATTGTAGTTTGCTTAACGGGTTTCTCCTGGCAACTAATGTAATTAGACTAATAGTTCAGCTGGTAGCAGACTACCTGAAGGTAGAGGAAAGACTGACACATAATACCCAACAGAGACTGCAGGTGTTGCACAAAATAATTGTTTTATTAAAATGAGTAAGAAAAGGCAAAACAAAACCTGTAAATCATGCCAATAGCTATCATTACAGCAAGTTGTTTAGAAATTGTTGATCTATATTGTCTGTGGAACTCTCTGTAAACATCATTCAATGTCTTTAGCTGTAATGGGTGAAACACAAGGTGTTTCATAAGCCCTTTGTTTCAGTCCTAGCCCAGAAGCAACCTATGGTGAGTCGGAGAAGGGAAGGAGTAGAGGAGATGGAGGTAGTAGTAGTAACATTTATTTTAGATGATGGAACCTGCTGGAGATACAAGAGCAAGATAAACAGATGGTCATAGTTACTGCAGCTGTAAGTAGTAAAAGATCATTTCTGGGAAAAAAAAAAAAAAAAAAGGTATTTTCTTTCTAAAAGAGTGTTCTAAAAGCCTTTCTGGAATTTGCAAGAGATTTCCTTTCCCTGACACTCAGTTGGGTGCTACTCTTGGGATCTGCCTGTCAATTTATGAAACATGTTACCAACAGGATGTGATCAGCCAAAGGAAACATTCCTTGTAAAAGCATTGAACTGAGAAGCACTAGTAAAAACCTAAATGGGATAGCAGGAAAGTCAAAACACTTATTTACTTTAAAGATTAAGGGTAATAACATTGTTATCTCCTTCTCTGTTCTCTCATCAATTCTTGTGAAATTTGTTCCTCTAAACTTTGAGTGTTTGATATCTCAATTACTTATGGAAGAGCAGGTGGTTGTAAGAAAGCCATTGCTGATCAGACCACAGGACACTTCTGCTACAGGCTCTAATTACGGTGCACTCCAAGACTGATGTCTGAAAGAATGTGTCTTCTCACTGCTCTCCCTGCCTTCACTCCACTGAAAAAAGTTATACAGTTACAACAGATGCTAGTACAGCTTCTGACAATTCCTGTATTTGACACATTAGTTTATTGCCAAAACCAGTTTTACTAGCTCAATGCTCTTCAGTAAAGGAAGTAAGCTGCTGTAAGGGGAATAGCTTTAATTATTCCTGGATGCAAGACAGGGGAATGCCATGAGGTATTATACTTAGGAGGGTGGTCGGAAGTAAGAGTTCTCAGAAATTCTGAATTGGATTCTAGTTATTTTAATTTACTTCTAGGTTCTAGGACTCTAAATCTGTTTTAAAACTTAAAGTTTAGATGGAGATTTTAAAAAGGACATTCAACTTGCTTAAAATGAAAAAAAAAAACAAACTCCCTGTTTAAGATGGAGAACAATCCTATGCCATCTACAGTGCAGTTCACTAATTCTTTCCTTGTTTCATTTGATTAATGAAAGCAATGTATTTTCTCTCTTTCTGCCAGTGATTAATACTTCTCCAGGCTTCTTTGTTCTTGGTAGCAGATTGCTGAGGGAGAGATTCCACAATAAATTGTTTTTGATACCAACTTTTAAATAGGCTTTACCAGCCTGCTTGTTTTGTGAAAAATACTTCTCAGTCTCTTATAGTGTATAGCCTGGACTGTGTCTACTCTATGTCTCTGTTAAAGAGAAGGGGAGTTTACTAGAGCCTATTTCAAAGATCTCTTCCACCACTGTAGCTGATAGTGCAAGAGGAAGGAGAACAGCTTGGCTGGTTCTTCCTTCCCCGTGTCTGTGGATGGGTATGTTGGGGCAGTAGGAGTAACAGACAGAGACTGAATCATAGTTATGTGCTGGCCTCAGTAACAGTGATTTGTTCTTCCAGGGACATGGCTTGAGTTAAAGCTCTAATGGGTGTTTGGGTGGGTAGCTAATACTTTGAAGCCATTGCTGTTAACAGTACAAACAATAATTGTTCCCTGAACTCTCTTTGGAAAAGTACTACCTCCAGTACTGACTATACTCCAGTACTACTAATATAATTTATATCACCTAGACCTTGACAGTAAGGCAAGGCTTATTTTTAAATAGTATTTTGGACTACTGTCTACACTAGTGATTCACACTGGTGCCAAAGATGTTCCTGGACACAGGAATGCAAACATTCATTCATTTCCACTGCTATAGCTGTCTCTGGATGAATTTTGGCCAAAGCTGAATCTCCCAGATACCCCTGGGCAGAGTCTGAAGTTCGATATGAGCCAAGGAGCAACAGGCGGTTCATGTGCAGCTGACCTGTTTTGGAGAATAAGAGAGTTTAATAATACAGATGGGGACTGCTTTGCACATGTTTGCCTTCATGCTGCAGAAAGGTGCATTCAAGGGAAAGTCATTTTACTGTAGTATATCTTACAGAAACTTCTTCTTTAGTGGGCTTTTAGCTTTTAAGGACTCATTTTCAATTCTTGTTTTTTACTTACGGCAAACTCAACTGATGCTCAACTTCTGCTCATGCACAAAGGTTTACTACTACTATATTTTTGATTGTGTTTGCTTTTACTTAAAACTTGGGAAATGCACACTGAAGCCTGTGCAGATGCCAAACTGGTGGCAGTTTGCCAATGTAGCCTTTGATGTTACCAAGCATGAGGGAACTATGTATAGAATAATACAACTTTCCTTCTATATATGTGATAAAACCACCATGTGCATGTTTTATTCCTAATCTTAAAAGCAATGTTTTACTTTGCAGCATCCAGAATAAAAATGTAGCTATCGAAATGAAATCTAACACCCTGCCTTATGTATTACCTTCAAGTTAGAGTGGCAATAGAAAATGTGTTATTTTAGCAGGGCCGCTGGGACCACAGTTTGTGAAAATTCTCTTTGCACTTGACTGTGATCTCCACCATTTAAACAAACACTTTGTCCTGGTTTCAAATTGAATTTTTCAGTACACAAGTTCCATTAATTAAACAGCAAGAGTAGCTTCCGCCAGTGACCTGTTCTTTCCCCTGCAACTGCTTGCACAGGGACCTTTTCATTTGTAGCTGGTGAAAGCTGTTTTTCTTCTGCCTGGTTTAGTAGAAATCTATATGACAGAAAGGACAGCTCAGTGCCCAAACCCAGTCGTCACCCAGTTGTTTCTTAAAATAACTTGAAAAATGATGGTTTCTCCTCATCATCTCCTTTCCTTCCAGTCGTGTTATTGTCACCTACATTTGCCTAAGAACCTAAAACTCAGATGCCGTGTGACATTTCCCTTCCATACTCCTTCCCTTTCTAAAGGCCTTTTACCCCCAGCTGTTGCTGTTGCTGCCAGCTCTGTTCAATTAACCTCAACAGGAATGCAGTCATCCCTCTGTGGTTAATCCTGTTCAGGATTAATGAACTGTGCTTTAAACCAAGGGAACTGCTAGTAAAGTTGAGGTATAATTTCATTAGAAAGTTGTGTACTGCTAATTAATTAAGAAGGTCATTTTAGGACTTGGCAGAATTGAGTTTAACTGGAGAAAAACATCCCCAGGGCAAATATATGAAGTTTGCTACTTTGTCTTCACTCTTGCTCTCTCTGTGGACAACTTTTGCAACCAAATGTCCCGTTTTCCATCTTCTCTCCATCAGGTCGCCACCAAAGCATTTCACTGGGAAGCATGGAGTAGAGGCAGCAGTAAAACAAGGCCACTTGTTGTGGAGCTGCTTGTTTCTTCATTCTTTGTTTCTGAGTGACGAACACTGTGCATACTGTGATATATTTAAGTGTTAAAAAACAGGGATTTGTAAAAATTCTGAGGTCATTTCTTCTTTGGTTGCAGTCCAAGAAAATTCCTCATATTTGGCTTTCATGCTAGTTTCAGGAAAATTTGCAGTCCTTTTTCTCAGTAGTGCCTGTTCATTTGAGTAAAGGCTTAGGGGATACCTTAGATATGTTCATTCTTTCACTTTCTGGATATCAAAAACAATCACAATAGACACCTAGACAAAGCAAAGGAACAAGAAATTTTAGCAAGAAAGTGACTGACAAGCCCGTGTAGTGACAGGGGAAGAAGGGAGAGAAAGCAGGTGAATAGCTGGTGTCTATGATGAGAAAAGGTAACTCTTCCATTATGGCATATTAATTAGTATCCATCCTGTAAAATATCAGGTGAAAATCCTGATTTCCAATATTTTGTGTCACTTCACTGAAGGAGGTCTTATCATAACATAATGAATTATACTACTGTCATACACATATTTTGATCTTTTATACCAAAAAAACCTGTGATGTACAGTATCTAAACCTCTAAATCATGTTGTCATGATTAGTTTTTTCTTACAAATAAATTACATGGGTCCTTTTAAGTTCTAAAAATATACTTCTAACTCTCAGAGTAAAATATATCCATTCTGGGAAGGATATATCTGTAAAAAATAGATTGAGTCCAGCTTTTGAATGTAAAACTTAAGTCTAATGACTGGAATTTTCATATGATACCAAAAGGATTTTCTGTACAGTATATTGTAATGGGCCAATTATCCACCAACCACAAAATATGCAAGTTTCTATTCTGCACATATAGAGGGGGAGTCAATACATTTGAGTCAAAGTTGAGCACACATGCTTATATTTTATCATATGAGTACAGAAAGTCAGCCAAGCACAAAGAAAAGTCAGTCACGGTTATTTTTGGCATAGTACTTTTTTTTATATATGCTTCACTGTTACACTTATAGATTCAAAAGAAATTATGTCTTATCTTTAAATGCAATTGCCACAGAGGACACAAAACATGGGATTGTCAAAGCAGCCCAAGGAAACTGAACATCTGGTTCTTAGTAGGCAAGAAAATAATATGCCAAGATTCTTTTGAACATGCCAGTATCAATCACCTATAGAGGAGCATTCTGTTACTTTGTGTAGGTTGGCTGTAAGTGAGCCAGCTGACAACATTTTTGCTATATTAAGAGGTCTTACAGTATAGTGCAATATTTCATATCAAATTCTGTTTGTCATGAGAAAGAATGTGCTTTCTAGTTTTGGGGTTGTTGAGGGGGGAAGGGGGGGTATTTGTTTTTGTTTTTTCCTGGGCAGCATTCTGGGCCAAATGCTCAATCCTTTTATGTCAAAGGGAAAGTTTGATTTAAATGAGACCAGAATGCATGGGTATGTGCTAAATCAGATATTTTTAAATGCATGCCACTTGAGATTGCAGAAGAAAAAACACACTCATAAATACTTACGATTTGTTTGAAGTCAGAGCACTTTTCTCTCTGTGGGTCTTTTTATAGTTTCAGGATAAGAAATGCTTAGTAGCAAGAACTGATGAGTGAGATATTCACATACTCAGAAGAAAAACATGACCTGTAATTTTCTATTTCTTCAGCCTAAAGCAAATTCATGGTTCTTGTAGAAAGGCTATAAAATTAATTCTCCTTACTTGGAGCTTAATTACACACTAGCATTTTTCCACTTAAACTATGGTATCTGTAATAGCTGAAGACGTCACTTCTCACAGAATGTTTTTCATCTGGCTTTGTCTTCTTGTTAAAATAATTCTTTGATTTTGCCAATGACCTACATTAGATTTTTATGATTTTAATTTTTATTCTGTTGCTATATTAAGACCAAGAACACAAACGAATTATTGTAAATCCTGAAGTGACCCCTTTTTTTTTGCTGCTGGAGTCCAGTTCCATACAATATTAGCAATCAGCTTCTATGCAAAAGCCAAGCAGTGACAGTTGCAATAATGAGTATTTGCTACAGGCCACTGGTATGAAAATAGCACAGTGCTGTGAGCCTGCGTCACCAGAAACAAATCTTCCATTTGACTGTGACTGAATTTCCAGCTCAATTTCAGATCATTTATTACTGAAATAGTTCTTAAAGCACTGTCATCATATAACGTTAAGAAATGCTGATTCAATCTTCAAGGCATGAATTCAAATGCCTTCCCACTCCTTTTTACTGTTTCGGTTTTTTAAATCCCTTATACCTTTAATGCTGTTCCCTGTATTTAGGGCACTGAACTGTGTACAGGCAGAAACACTGTCATATATGCAGAGAGACATGCTGGTTAGGTTAGGAGTTCTGGTGAGAAGAGGATTTGAATTCCCTCTTTGTAAGCTTACTTGACATCTTCTCCTTAGTTACTGCAGATAATTCTAAAGTTTATGTGAGGAGAAGCAGCTTTGCATCTGTAAATGTGTCATGGCTTTTACATGGTGAACTTGTATGGTTTTCTTGTATATGTTTTGATGTCATTAGTGCTTTTGAGGAATACATAATGTATTAATACATGAAACTGCAGAATATATGCAGTGAACTTTGATATCTTTTAAACTGAAGGATAAGCTGATGACATTTATCATTCTAATTTGTATGTACAATGCAGCAGCATGTATATCAAAATATCCTCAAAAGGGCTAACACAATTGATTGTATTTACTTTTCACTTTAAAATAATTACATAATGAAATATTAGATCAACATAAATATAGGAGGTCAGATATTTGAAGCAGAATAAAATCAGCAGTTATTTAAGCTTTTATTTTTGTTCATTGCCTCGAGTTTTCCTATGGAAAATACAGAAATTATGATCTATATTTTGCTTAGGGCAAAATACTGATGCTTGCATTGCAAAGCTAGTAATGGTCATCTATGTACATATCTAATTTCCTGCAAGATTAGAATGAGCACCAACCTTGCCATCAATCCTGAGAGAATGCCAATGTCTTCTTTTCCTTTTCCTTCTGCCTCCCTGATGCCATCAGTCCTCTGCCTTCCTTTTCACCTGGAAATACCTTGTCTAGACCTACTACTGTACAGTAGTACCAGAATGTAGAAATGGACATTTTAAAAGCAGTGTTTTGTACTGCTGGGTGTGGGATTTTGAGGAAAATATTTTAACTGTGGCAATTTTCAGCTGAAGGAAAGCCAACACTGACATGGAATTTCTGGGATGCAAATGACTGACTAGTTAAATGTAAAATTTTGTGGACAGATCTACAAAGGCTTCATTTACTCATCAGTTTCCCAACAAAAGGCTTAATATTTCAAAATAGTATTTTTCTTTTGAAACATTATTGTTGGTCTTTTAAAAACAATAAATAAAACCAGAATGTTCAGCAAGGTAAAACTATTCCTTTTGCATCAGTATTTAACATTCTCAGTACCTTTGGTATATAACCACCTTCCGACTCACTCTCAGGAAAAATAAATACTTTGATTAGACCTTGGGTGAGATCTTATTTTTGCTGTATGCCTGGCAATATGCAGAATATTCGCACAACAGACTCTGCTTTATTGGTTTTATGAATAATATTTTTTTTAAACCCTCTGGGAGAATATGTAGAAACATTACAAAATACACAATGTATAGAAATTAGTAGGGCTTGAAAGGTCCTATTCCTACTAACCAAAAGGGGATCATACCCGGTTTGCTCCTTCGGGTATTTCTTCAGCCAGTTTCAAGTCCTCCAGCAGGCAATATTTCCAGATGTCTATAGGTAGGCTATTCTCAGGATTTGCAAGCTTTAATATTAGTAAGAATTTCCTGATGTCTAATCCAAGGGTCTCTTGATGTAATCTGGTAGTCTGTGTTCTATTAGGAGGAACTAGAGAGAAGAGTTCAGTTTCTTATTTTTAGCTATCTTCTACAGATATGAAAAAATTTGTCACTGTTTACCCTTCATCTTCTGTATTTACAGTCCATGTTTTCTAAAACTCTAATTTGTTTTGGCTTCCACTCTTGCAACCCCTCTCTTATTGGCTTGCATCTGTATTGCTACTGGATTAACAACAAATTGAGTGATTGATAATTGTTGGCATTGCAGTCCCCGTGCTGCACACAGGGCCTCCAGTGCTGATTTGAGGTGGAAAAAAATACTTTATAAATCTATCACTTCACATTTTCAGTATGGTAGGGACCTGTTTCATAACATAATGATATAAGAGTTCTGTGTTCATCTTGCTATCCACTGCTGAAAGCTTTTTCTGAAAAACAAGCAAAGGAACAAAGAAAATAGCCCAAAATCAAACAAACCAACCAACCTACTGAAACAGCAGTACTGGGGCTGTTGTTCTTCATCCTGTTTTAATAGATCAGATTAATACTACTGAATATGGATTCCTGCAATTGTCTTTACTGAAAGCATCTAATTTTTTAGACTGTTTCTCCAATGCATTAAAATTGTTTTGAACTGTGTCTCTCAGTGTGATTGCACTTGCTCCCAGTTTGCTACTGTCTCCTAAGTTATTAGGCATGTTCTTCATTAATGAAGTTGTTGAACAGTATTAGTCTGTAACAAACCTCTGTGGCATCAGTTAGTTGTGTCCCTCCTGCATCACAGCACATACTGAGATCTATATGTCAAAGAATTGTTATTTTGCCTATTCTAGTAGTTGGCAATGAATAAAGCATAGTACAGGTAGAGCATCGCTAATGCTAAGGGATGTATGAAACCAAAATGAGCTGTCTATGTTGGAAAGTACTCAGTTCCAGAACATCTCACTAAAGTAACTATGATTTATTATGGGGCAAGCTGCTACTCAGTAGGCTTAATATGACAAAATACAGCACTGCAAAGGTAGAACAGCTCCTGTCCCTTCTCCTTCTGTCTCTTACTTGCCGTCTTCTCTACTGACGCAGTGATGGATGTTACTGTCCTCAACCCTGCTAAGCACTTAATCATCAAATGGTACCACCTTATCCAAATGTCATGTTGTGGTGGGTTAACCTTGGCTGAGCACCAGGAGCCCACCAAGCTGCTCTATCACCCTCCCCCCCCCCATCCCCGCCTTCCCCTTCCTCCTCAGCAGAGCAAAAGGGGAAGGAAAATAAGATGGGAAAACAAAACCCTTGTGGGTAAAACAAGATAAGTTTACTAAAAACAAAGCAAGCAAAGCAAATACATGCACAGAAGCAAAGGAAAGCCAAGATTTATTCCCTACTTCCCATCAGCAGGCGATGTCTGGCCTCTTCCTGGGAAGCAGGGCTCCAAGACACATAGCAGTTGCTTCGGAAGACAAAGGAATGCCTCCACCCTCCCCTGCCCAGCCCCCTTCCTCCTTCTTCCTAGCTTTATAGCTGAGCTGACATCATATGGTATGGAATATCCCTTTGGTCAGTTTGGGTCAGCTGTCCTGGTTGTGTCCCCTCCCAGGATCTCGCCCACCCCATCCCACTGAGGGAGGGGGAATGTTGGGAAGAGCCTTGGTGCTGTGCAAGCCCTGCTCTGCAGTAGTCACAACACGGGTGTGTTACCAACACCCTTCTAGCTCCCAGCACAAAACCCTGCACCATGAGGGCTGCTATGGGGAAAATCAGCTCATCCAGACCCAATACACCTGTATACATTGTACAAACCTCAATATAATTGTGTGTTTTCTCTCCCTTGTATTTGAAAACTACAGAAAAAGTGTGAGTTCTTAGATGTAAGCACTAGGTTTCCAAATAGATTTCGGCATATAATATGCTTACAGTTTTTCCAAATATCCCACTGATATGCAGAGTGGAAATCTTATTACTGTTTCTGTAGGTCTCAGATATACAAAGTTGTATATGTAATTACTATTATTAGTATTTATCGTTAGTATGCAATAATGGATAATAATAATGTATGGATAAATGTATACTGTGTATTAATAATTACCTTCATGGAATATTATTTTTTGTTAATATCAGGTGAAGTATCAGTTGAATGTTTTGTTTCATCCGATATCAAGAACATACAATTATTTTTATTTTAGTTTTATTAGTACAGAATGTTAAAACTTTAGCTTGGCTACTCAGCATATCAGTGGTATCATGGCAGTTTGCGCAACTGAAGTGCTGCATATAAATTTTAACTGCCTGTTGTACTGGTAATTTATATGACCTCTTTTAGTGGATTATCTTTCACTTGTACAGTAAAGTCCAGTCTTAATGACCTGTCTTTTCAGTTTATGAATTCTGTATTTGCTGGGTATTAGCAGAATACAGGAGACAGAATATGTGGCATTTCGATACATGGGAGTACTGTATTTTGTAACCACAGAAAATACAAAGAATAAGGTCAGATTTAGTTCATTACCATTAGTCAAGACATCACCAGCAAGATCTGGTTCTCTGTGTGGTTGCAGCATTAGGATGCAAACAAGCCAATGCCAAGGGTCACAACGGTGTTTTTGTTTCCTTCCATCTCTTCACCCACAGATGTTACTACAGGGACACCAGCAATATCAACAACGACAACCGTGGAAATCCGGAAGAGCAGTGTTATGACAACTGAGATCACATCTAAAGTGGAGAAAATCCCCACGACAGCCACTAGCAGCACCACATGCCCTTCTGTTGAGACTGAGGAAGAAAAAGCAAAAAGACTGCTGTACTGTTCACTATGCAAAGTCGCTGTCAACTCTGCCTCGCAGCTGGAGGCGCACAACAGTGGTGAGATGGAGCAGTGCTTGCTTTCTTCCTTTTTTTCCTTCTATCTCAAGTGCTCTGCAATTATCTTCCCCTGAATAGATTAGTTCTCTTGCAGCAGGGGACAAAGAGGTGGCAGAAAACTGGCAACTACGTGGAATTCATTAACTATTAACGAATAAAAATGACAGGCAAAGAGGCTTTCATAAAGGGGGAAGGAAGGAATTTTATTGCATGCAAGTTACCCCATTTTCTCACATTTTAGCTTTTGCAGCTTCCAAACCTTGTAGAGCTAAGAGACAGCTCATGCTTCACTACCTTTGGGATTCAGAGTTTGCATAGTTTTGATTGTGCCAGCTTGGAAACTGAGTATAAATGCCATTAGTTTTGTCTGAAATTTAACAAATTAAGTCTGAAAGAGGAAGCGTCACTCATTCAGAGGTCAATACCAGAGTTAGAATTCTTAGCTCCCTCTTGGCTGTTGGTAATAACTTGTTAAAATTATGTATATTTTTCCTTTGTTCTCATCAACAGATAGCATACTGCTGCATGATAGTTGAATGGGTAATTGCTTACCTCCATCTTTCTTAATTTTTAAACCTTTTCTTGTTATTAGAGCTAGTAACATCAATAAGTTCCAGTAGTAGAGAGCCAACATTCACAGTCACTATTTTAAGCATTTTATTGATTGGCTTTGTGGTGAGCAGGGTTAAAAGATCTTGGGATTTAATATGGTGGCAATGAACATCTATAACCACTTTACAGAAAACCTGCTGATTTTTGATGTCAGGGGTTACCTACCAGCAGAGTAAACAGAGTTAAGAGACAGACCGAGAACCTTAGATTCAAAACATAGAGACAGCCATTATATACCTGCAGCAAAATGATCAATGGTTTTATGATATAATAAAAAAAGAAATAGCTTTGGCTTGTCTATAGAATCCACGTAATTTAAAAAGGAAATTGTAACTTGCTGGTATTCATGAGAAACAAAGCTGAATCAGTTTTGAATGCTGTTTGTTGTATGCCAGATCTTCAACTGGTGAAAATTCAAGTTCATAAAGCTGTACCTGTTTAACCTATTTAACTTCATATAAGGGTTAGACTCTAAGCATTTTTATGATCAAGATGAGAGTAAAAAAAATTATTCTGAATATTTAAACACACCCCTCTAAGTTTTTGCTGTCTGTGCTGATAAACTGTGTGTGTGCTTACACGCATGCATGCTTGTAAAAGTGTATATGTGGATGCATACAACAGTTATCAGTGAAACGCTAATTCTGTACATGGTAGTAGTCCATTATCAACACAGGCTCATTGTGTAGATGTAGTGGAATAAATGGTTTGGTCTGAATAAAGATAAAGCAACAGGACAATATTGTTTTCTATTCAATCTTTAATAAAAAAATGTAAGTGCATTTTTCTCACATGTAAGTTTCTCACACATTTTGGTTTCTGTCCAGGCCATTAAGAATCCATAGATTGCTGCCAGGAACCTCTGCCTCATTTTTATTTGGAAACTAATTAGTTAATTACAGATTTGAGTGTAAGGTACCTAATACATACTGTTTATCAATCTGTTCAGGAGGACTACAAATCAAAGCCAACTACATCTTTAATAGCTAAATTACTCTTCTTTGCAGCTACAATTCAGGTCTTACTAGCAGCAGGAGTTAATGAGAAAAGTCACACCCATTTAACTTCACATCAGGATACCTGATTGTGCTGCTATTTACTGGTGTGGCTGCTTTGTTCTAGCGCATTACCTACAGATATGTAATTTAATAATTGAATATCAGATGTGAAATACTGTTACATTGGTATGAATCTAATACAGGCAAAGACAGGCATATTCTAAGGATAGCACATGGCACCAAGCTGAGGTTCACATGATTTTCTTTTCAAAAGAAAATAAAACAATGAATGCAACCAAATTGCCAAAGTTGTTTCTGTTCCCCATTTCTAATGTCTCCAGGGACTAAGCACAAAACTATGCTGGAAGCTCGGAATGGAAGTGGAACCATAAAAGCCTTTCCCCGGGCAGGCGTAAAAGGCAAAGGACCTGTGAACAAAGGAAACACAGGCCTTCAGAACAAAACATTTCACTGTGAAATATGTGATGTGCACGTAAACTCTGAGACACAACTGAAACAGGTACTCAGCTTGCAGAGTGTGAATCTTTGGCTGTTGGCTGTTCTTTGTTTTCGTGGTGATAAAGTACCAACACAAGCAGCATGTATCAGTCTAACAGTTTGCATCCAAATGGAGCTTACAGATTTTGCCCTTTGTACTTGGCTGTCAGGCTGTATGTTTTGTTTTGGATATGATTTTCCCTTGCATAGAATATGTTTTCTCAAAAGTTCTTGATTATATATATTTCTTAGAGTTACAGAAGCTGTAAACTGCAACATGTTGCAGCTATCTTTAGACTATTATAATTTTATGAGCTAATAACCCCTGCCATTTAGTATACTGCATCATATTTGCCTGGGCAAAGATGTGGAGGAGGGGGCAGCCAGTACTTTCACAGAACACTGAATAACCCATTTAGAAATGCAGGATGGAAAGGATTTGTAATATTTTTTTTTATCAGTGTTACTGTGTAACTGAGAAGTATGACCTCTAAATGGCAATTACTCTGTGTTCAGTCACTCTTCAGAGGAACAAAGCCTTTGTTCTCAAAAGCAGTTTAATTCCACATGCTGTGTAGAATTAAATATTTCTTAAGGAACTTTGCAAGAATGAGGATAAATTCATTAACAGACAATAGCAATACCTGTCGTCTTCTTTTAGGAAAAGTGTCCAGTTCTTTGTCTTTTTATGCAAGAGCTCTGTTGAGAATGAGAACTAAAGTATAAATATAGTTCTGAAAAACACCCCTTACATCTAAGGCTAAAGTCTGTGTAGAAGGATTCTTGTAAAAACTCATTGATTTTATGTAGAAAATAATGGATTTTGTGGGGATTTTTTCACTGTCAGTTTGATATGCAACTATATTTCAGCTGAATCTCCAGGCTTCTTAGGAATTTTAACAATTTTATGATATTCTAATTTTTTTTCCCAAATAGGGCATACTCTACAATCTAATATTCTTCTAAAACTTTCTGTCAGCAGTGGATTGAATTTGATGGGTGCTCTATAGAGATAGGGAGGAATTTTTCAAAGGCTTCTAGTTTTGACCTGATTCAGGTCCTGTTGAAGTTACCAAAGGAGAGAAAATCACTGACGAGAGTGGAAGCAGCATTGACCTGAGCACTCCCAATATGTGATGCACAAAGGATCATTCAAATTGTAACAGACTCTATTCCCATTCATTATTTAATTAGTCAAAGTACTGCTGTTGTGGAGAGCAGTGGCCTTCCATATTAGAGCACCCTTGTGTAAAGCAGAACATGAAATGATCTATTAAGGAATATCACTCTTTTTTTTTTTTTTTTTTTTTTTTCCCCCCAAATGTATTTTACTAGCACATAAGCAGTAGAAGGCACAAAGACAGAGCTGCTGGGAAGCCACCTAAACCTAAATACAGCCCTTACAACAAACTCCAAAAGGGAACACATCCTCTAGGGGTAAGCCAATCACCTTTTTCTCTTACTTTTATTTTAACTCTTCTAAGCGGGATTTTTAGAAAATATAAGTGGAAAATTGTTTAAAATGAGAGGAATAGTATAAACCATGGGATTATACAAGTGCCTGAATAAGCCCATGGAAGTCCACAAGGACTTTTTATGTACTTTGGTAGTGTTGACAACAACCTGTGGGTCCTTGTTTTTGTAGCTACTCTGAATAACCTCAGAAAAGAAGCTTGTTTCAAAGGTCATTAGAGAGCAAGAGACAAATGAAACATCCAGATGTCAAACAGGATTTTTCCAGTTTTCACCAAGGACAATAGTGATGAAATCACTAAATAAAACTCTATAAAATATAAAACCTTTATTCTAGCATTATTTAGAAAATTATTCAGATAACAATAGAAACAATTTTAAAAATCCATCTCTCATTTCATTCCACTCAGTTTCAGGATGGTTCTGGCCACGTTTTTGACTGCCAGGATAAATAATGTGAAACACAGCTCTTACTAGCTTTAAAAACTGAGAAAAAGGTTTACTTTTCAATAAAAATCCCCCTAGGATTCTGCCATTAGTTAAGAAACAGCTTATATTGTGGGATGGTGAAACATCTGACATTTATCTCCATCAGATAAACTGCATGATTGTTTTATGTGCTGTGGTGTTTTGTAAGGGTGTATAGATGATTTTGGCAGAGGAGGAATGTTGATTCATTGGCCTTGTTGAGATTAGTCCCTTATGCCTTGACCATCTTCTCTAATGCAGGCAGAATATGGAGCTTTTTCCTGTGAAAACCCTGTTCTCTTTCAGTTGAGTTAAAGTTCTTTTCTATATATTTTTCACAGCTTTTCTTGACCAAAAACTTTCCAAGGATGTTTTCAATATCGTTTGTACTGCTTTGTCTAGTCTAGTTTTGCATGCTTCAGAGAAATAAGCCTTATGATTTCCCACAGTAATATTTCAGAGTTTAAGAGATCTTTTAATGTTGGGACTTACTTGATATTTCTTTAAGCCATAAATGTCCAGCATGTGTAAAATACTGTACTGGAGTGAGAGAGGTTATCAGACATTTGATAGTCCAAACTTTCTTCAATAAAATAGCTCTTATGAAAAACATCCTTCACTGGGAATTCTAGACCACAATCTGAGCCCTGTTGTTTTGGGCTGGGGTTTTTTTGTACTTTGTACTCAGAATTTATTTTCTTTTTTTTTTTTTTCTTTTTTTCAAAGTTTTTTTTTCATCTGTGTGCTAAAAAAGGGTTAAAAAAAATTACTTGCTAAAATGTGTAAGGAAGGAGGAAGAAAGCCAAATGCTCATCAAGGGAAGAAGACAGCTTCTATCAGTGGGTGCAACACTGATCAAGGAAAAGATCAGGTCATTCCTTTTCATAGGCACCATAAGAAATTTTGTATCTAGCATCCATTATGTCCTCCATTAAGAGAATTACAGAATCTGGTCCCCTCTGAGTATCTGTCCCAGAACTTTAAAGGAGCTTGGGGCCAGCAGAGTTGCCAATGGGTATTAGGAAAAGTAAAATTCCTGTAGCCATCTAAAATCCAACAGATTTTTTTTAATGTGGTGGTAGTGTGATGATGAAACTTCATGGTGGTTCATGCCAGAGTACTCCTGTTCTTACTTTCTGACTATTAGTTCACCAATGTACTGTTTAGTTGAAAACATCAGACTGATATAGTGCAAGTTAATTATCTGAAAGTCCCTTTCAATTCAAGGTTGAGAAACTGTGTTTCTATGTTAGTAAGAATGCTTCTATGTAAGTAAGCATCCATACTTGCACTGAGATTTACTACGGCATGGTGCATATATTCATGCTCTGTGTAGTCATTACCACATATACAGGTTTATGTTCTTTGCAAAAAACCTTAGGCCATGCCAGAACACACACTCATCAAAAGTCCATCAGAGCCAAAAGGAACTTTTCTTTGTCCAAGAGTAAGTTTCTATTCTTATCTTAGAGTTATAAAACTGAAACAACAAAAGTATTCAGGATCCAGGCATCCCATTAGAAACTTAAAATCCCACTGAAAGCTGCAGAAGTCTATATAGACCATGCTGATGTTAATTTATATGCTTACCAAATGTAAATTCTCTTAATAAAGGACCTCTGTAAGTATTTTTAATCAGTCTGGGAAATGCTTCAGGGTTGTTTTTTCTTGTTTTTGGAAATTCTTAATAAGGACTTTTCTGAACTATATTTGCTAGTGCACCAGACTCATGATTTAAACATTTTTAAAGCAGAAGCCTCAGTGGTAGTAACAAAAGTACCATGGTTTGGCACCATAAGAAGTGATATAGGCAAGATTTTTTTCATGACAACATTTTAAAATATCTGCCACTTTTTCACAGTCCTTCTAAGAATTAACAGTATCTTATTGAAAAACATTTGCAGACACACCAAAATGACATAGGCCAGCATCCATAGAATTCATCACCTATATGAAACAGGAGACTTTCATAACCAGTGCAAAATAAGCTTTGTTTATTTGCTTGCTATTAAAGGTAGAAGCTAATAAAGAGTAGTTAGCTGGAGATCTTAATTTTAAATTGAACTTGCATCCTAATGACAAAAAAGAGTACCTTCTTAGTCAGACCAGGGAACGGGATATGTTTTCCTTCTGCTCTGGTCTCTTATCATAAAGCTGTCCAGATGGAGCTCTTTTAATTGATGACTAATTCTTCTCCTTTTTAGGTTTGCTTTGATTTCTAATCTCATATTACATTATAAGTCTCAGTGATAAGGTGTGAACATTGAAACTCTTTGTCCCCAACCAAATCCTGCTCACCTTTGCCCAATGTATCTCCTGGCAGAAGCCTGCAGCTCCTGGAGTCAGTAGCCACTACACAGCCTTTTTTGCTTGATTTTGCACTTCTAATCTTAAGTCAAGCTGCTGTGTCACTAATATGAACAATTTATGTCTCTCTGTTTGTTTGTTTTTCTCTCTTTCCAACAGGTAAAATTAGTATTTTCAAAGGAACCTTCAAAGCCGATGGCTCCACGAATCTTACCAAATCCACTAGCAGCTGCAGCAGCAGCTGCTGCTGTGGCTGTGAATTCCCCCTTCAGTCTTCGCACAGCCCCAGCAGCCACCCTTTTCCAGACTTCAGCACTTCCTCCAGCACTCCTACGACCAGCTCCAGGGCCTATACGGACCACCCATACTCCTGTGCTGTTTGCTCCTTACTGAACTCCAAACAGGAATTAATTGTACTGCAATAATTTTTCAAATCTAATCAAAGCAAGCAAACAAACAAACAAAACAAAACAAAAAAAAAATCAAGAACATTGAACTATGCAGTGTTTATTTATAGTTTAAAGTATATATGAAGAGCCAGGACTTTTGATAGAGAACTGAACAAATTATAAAAGGGGGAATGGGCAGTATTTTCTCCAGATGAGACCATTCCCCTTGAGTATTGATCGTTTTAGAACTGATCTCCAGCATTGTCTTGTAGTGACATATAAAACTTATGAAGCCTTTTGACTGTGCTTTTTGGCACATATTTCCCTGCAATGTCTTTCCTGCTTTATGAAACAACTTACACATTTGTCTAAAGGGCATTAACTGGTTCTAATGTACATAAAGTACTTTATTCTGTAGATTAAGGAAGGAGAAAAAGAAACACTGTGAATAGTAGTACCCTTACCAATCCTCCTGCCAAATCAGCAGTTACTGGGTATTTATCTGAACAAAAGTAGATACAATAGATGTCTTGTAAAACAGTAGTATTGTGTCTCTATCTATGCCACTAGGTTTCTAACTGAGTTGCAAAAGATAAAATGAAAAAATTATGTCACTTTGGTTAGTAGTCAAAAATGATGACAATAATGTGGAGCTGTTCCTGGTGAGCAAAAATTGTTTTCCTCACATGCAGAAGAACAGACGTGAAGATAACCTACGGGTAGGGCAAAGTAAATGATAAAGAAGATTTAGTGGGGAAAAAAAAAAATCCAGATGCTGTACACAGAATAGTCAAACACTTAACTGAGAACGTATGTGTACAGTGTGTGTATATTCAAAAGGTGTAATACATACAGGATAGATCAAAATCTAAGGCTTGCCAGTGGACAGCAAAAAATACACTCTTGTCATGAAAAAGGCCTGACACTTTAGTGTTGAGCAAAGAGAAGACACAAATGGGTTATACATAGTCATAACTAGCAAATGGAAAGCAGGAGAGAAATCCTGGGTTCATTTAAGTCAGTATAAAGTTCCTTCTGCCTGTAATGTAGCCAGAATTTCATCTCCAAAATGGCACATACTCTTTTTATATCACACCAGTGGGAGTGTCTGTAGATACAGGTAACATTTTGCAGTAGGCTTAGTCTTAGAAACAGATTTATTCTCTTGTTTTATTTCCTACTGATGTGATATGAAATGACTTAATATAACTATTAATGTAAACAACAACACAAGATACATATTATAAGATAACTGCACATTGTGGGTTTGGAACAAATACAACCTTTAGAATCTGAAGGGACCCTTGAATTCTGTAGCTGACCTTTATGTATGGACAGCTTAAAGCCTTATATATTTACTGTGAGGCTTAAAGGGGTTGACTGTGTCCCTTTAAAGTAAGATTTATCAGGGGTATATATAGATATATTGTATATATGTTAGAGTAAGAAAAATAACTTATAAACAGAAAATCTACTATATAAAATAATTATATAACCATTGAGTTTCACATGTGGGTCATTAAGTGGTAAGTAACAAAGAGCAGAGAAAAAACTAGACTTCTTGAATCTGATTCTTGCTGCCTGCTTTTTCCCATAGGGAGCTGAAAAGTATCTATTAATGTTATGGAGTGCGCTGCTGAGTCACATGCGACCACTCTGATGTGTAGCTAAGTTAAATACCTACCATACATTTAGGAGGAATAAAATTTAAAAATATAATTTAGTTGAGATGGAGAAATTATTTGAAAGATCTTATTAAGAGGTGGTAATGCAAAATATTGACCATGTGGTTCCTATATAATGCTGCCTGTGGTTAATATGGACAGTTGAGAGATATAGAGGATGGGAATATACAGCACTTTTGACTTGCAGTTCATCAGTGAGCCTTTCATATACATTGGTATTTGCCATTTTTAAAACCTCTCTGCATTTAGATTTTATAAAAAAAAAAATGTATAAAAAGAAAGAAGCGGTTCCATGGATGTCAGTGTCCAAAGAATTCCAAAGAGATGCATCTATTTATCTAGAAGTATTAAAATAAGTTCTATATTATGTATTTGTATTTCATCCAGTTTATTTGCAAATGTTTGTGCCTTGAAATGAAATGGGCTTTTGTTTATATTTAATTCACTCCTATGTAGCCATGAAAAAGATGTAATGGTGATTTCAGGGCTGGTTACTAGCTGGATTGTTTTGGGACAATTTCCAAAACAAGAAGAGTATGAGTACGCTCTTGAAGCCAAGTTTAGGCACCTAAATAACTAGGGGCTGACATTTAAAAGGGCTCCCTACTCTACAGCTCCCAGTAAAGAGGCAGTAAACAGACTAGCCTTCAAAACCTACGCCTAACACTCGATTTAGAAAAGATTTCCTTTTATTTGGGTACATAAATATAGTGTAGTAAGGTTCAACTCCTCTTTGCAAAATTTTGGCCTTGGTCTTTTAAGCCTGCTTTTAACCTTCCATCTCTGTGCAGAAGTTGTAGTGCCATTTCCAGCTGTGTTCAGATTCCTCCTTGATTAGGGCACTGGTTGTCAAGCTATGCTCCATGAACTACTGTTTCTCTCCAGAGCCTGTTGTAATAGCCTGTGCAAGTAAGAGATTGGTAAACAAGCAGAGGAGGACTGGCATTTTGGAAAGGGAGAAGGTCTGGGCAGGTGATCTTTTCCCCATGGAAAAACACACGGATAGGAAAAGGAAAGACCCACAAATATCTTGTAGGCTCTTATGCATGGCCTTCTGGTGCATGGACACCTGCTGTACATCCTGCCATGTTGTTGTGATGCCATCAAAGTCAACAAACTGATCCTTGCCAAAATGTGGCCTGTGGCATGTATGGAGGCACAGTACTAAGGGCAGAGTAAATACAAGTTTTGCTAGAAATAAAGAGTGTCATTCCAACTACTTACATCAGCTAATTTGCAATGACACCTTCAGTTTTCTTGGACCTCTTTTGTCACAGTGCTCTATGGAAGAAGTTTTTGTTCACACAAGTCTCTTTTAAATTTGAGCTGTAAACAACAAACTCAATTCTTTTTATGTCTCTTACTCACTACCTAATAAAGGATAAAGCCTAAATGTTAGAATGTATAGTGGATTTTCTGTGCCTTGCTGTTCCACCCCTCCTTGGTCAGTAACAAGTAAATGTACTCGGGATGTCAGCGCAACAGTTTTATGTTATATGTACGTCAAGGAAATTACTGGCACAGCAATCTGATTGGGCAAGGGGAGCTTCCAGTCAAGGGTATGTCCACACCAGCTGACAGAGGAGCTAACAAACAGAAGACACTTTACACCTTCTTGTCAATACATCCAGTATGGAGAGCCCTATAAAAGAAAAATGTGTTATCATATTTCATGTTACAGTAACACTCCAGGGCCAAGAGGAAGCCTAAAGCGCAAGGAAACAGATCTTTTCATCGAAGACACAGTCACTCACTGGAATAACAGTGTGAAATCAGCCTGCAGGGAAATGGCTGGGTATGAACTTGGAAAAAGAAATAGGTTCAGGGATGTTTTCTTAAATTCTATACAATGTATTAAAGAATGAGTATTCTGTTCTGACCTGAAGAGATGGTATTTTTGTGGGAGGGATATATATTTATATTTATATGCTGTCTGCATTTTTCCAACTATCTCTGGCTTCAAACCTTTGTTCTGAAGGATCATCATTGCTCTGAACCATGAAATCAGTTACCTTCTTGAAAGCTGCTGTAAAAGCTGATGTGAGAGGTCAGTAAATAAATGGTATAAATATGATGATCTGAAATGAACTGGAAGAAAACAAAAATGAACTGGCCATGTCAAGAATATTGTATTTGAAAAGTATACAACTTTATTTTAAGAAAAATTAAAGTTATATAAAATTAAGAATAGCAAAATAAAGTTAATATAACTAGAAGAATTACATCTGTCATTTTAGTACTGGAATGTTACAATTGGCTCTGTATCTTAAAAGATGAAATGACTTTTTAGATGCTAAATGAATGCAGGGTGCTATGGGTAAATTTAATGTCTCACATTCATTATCTTCCAGTTATATCAGGAACATCGCAAGTTAATGGACCTGCCCTTAGTCACTTCTATCCTAATATGCAAAGATACAGTAGACTATTGTCCCAATATTCTCTGAAAGCTAAAATCATGCTTCTCAGTTGCCTTTGCTTTTGCCTTCTGCTCTCAGTAAATACATAGGTTTTAGACTGTCTTCAAAGCACATTGGCAAATTTCTGTGTTAATATCTCTCATTTTTTTGCAAAAATAAATGTCATTTTATGAACATAAGACCGACACTGAGGAGCAAGTCTTGAAAAGTTTTTTTCACAGTTACACATTTTTGTGGCTAAATATGATGCATAGATACCCAAATCGTTCAGCTGTGCAAATCTCTTTGAAAAGACATGAAGCTGGAAGCCTAAACCACTTTATAAGGAAGCTTTTCCTTTTATTAACATAGGTGTCTGCATTTCCATTTTCAAAATTTACTTCAGCACAGTTCAGGCCTCAGGGCTCTAAGGACCTAAAGCTCATAAGAAAATAACCATGGCTTTTCTATTTACTTTACTCGAAAATGTGAGCCTATCCTGTGTAAAATGTTTCAGATTTTTTACATCACATCTTCCCATTCTCATTGTTTATTTGCAAGTGCCATTACTTCAGTGCCAATGAATGAATCATACAGAAGCTTCTGTGCTGAGATTCAGTCCATGACTGAAAGAAATAGCAGTACTGAAAAATCCTATCTTAAACTAGCTGAAATCTCAAAAACACAGTTAAGGTTTTAGCTAAGGACAAGAGCTTTTTGCCCTCTCACACCTACAGGTTTATTAAAATTCAAGACCATTTAGCAGTAAATGTAACTATCTGGAGGATGGTTATTACATTGCCTGATCCAAAATGTCAGAGGCTGAAAGAGTCTGTACTGCAGACTGAAATTAAGAACACTATGAAAACCATAATGCTCTTAACCCTGGGACTTCTGAAAGCAGTTGCAAAGATCTTTGACTTCAGTAGAGGCAATTTTTTGCCCTAAGTGTCTGAGGTCTTTTGCAGTCATGCTGTGGACTGCAACTAGGTGTCATTCAACTCTGATTCACTATCGATACACTGATGAAGAAACTTGACTGTACCTGAAACATGGTTAGTGGCTGCCTAGTTCCTGTGACCAGCTTCATGCTGGGATGGTGCTTCAGTGGTCAAAAGAGTCAATATAAAGAAACTAGTAAACTAATTTGATCTCTTTATTTGTCCAATGTTTTTAAAAGGAACTTCTGAGGCATTAAAAAGCCGGGACATTCAGGAGTTCCTGGACAAAACATAAGGACTTTGAAGGTCATGAGATCTTAACTTAAAAAATAATTTTGATTAAAAACTCACGGTGAGAAAGAACCCTAAAGACTTTCTTTGGCTTAGGTACTTCAGTGACTTTGTAGCAATGGTCTTCACACCAGCCAGCACACTAACTTTTGTGCTGTTCACAAAAGAAATTGAATATTTGACACCCATAATTAGAAACAGGTATAGTTATTAATATTCATTGCATAGGTTTTGGACACTCAATTACAGGACGCAAGAATTTTCTTTGGAAATCCATACATTCATGTCTGTTCGTAACAGCCAAGATATCACTGCATCTCATCAACACTCAGGTCTCAAGAAAGGATGTCCATATTTTTTATTTGTTTTCGTTACTGTTTGATTTTTCTTCTGTGTTTCTTTATTCGTAGTTTCATCTCTCAGATGAATGAACAGAATCCATAAGTTTAAATATGTACTCCAGAAGTTGGTATTCATCGAGTGCCCTGTTGGGTCATTTGATCAGAGTCAATACAGTGAATAAAAAATTTAAAGCAGCAGTAATGTATTATGAATAGAGACCATATATTTACTACAATGTTCTTTACCTAATCTAGTCAGAGTTTTATGACACAGGGAGCTGTTTAGTCATTCACAGTTTCCTGAAATGTTAACCTTTTGGGATTCTTCAAAGGTTTAATTAAAGGTAAATGTTATTTCTTATGTTCAGTAACAACAGCTATATATTTCTGTGTCCAAAGGCAGTAGACAAAAGAGGATGAAAAGTATAAAACATTTTCTGATTACACATGCCTGCAGCATTTGTTTAACAACTTCAGCTCTTTCTCTGCTTGTGGCTGATGACTGGCATTTGCCATAGGAACAGTTCTCATTGACACCTGTATGAGGTGAAAATTGTCTGCACAAAACACAGTCTGCCTAGAGCAGACGTTCTTTTGGGGCACAAGTGGGAGATTATAGCATATGGACAAAGTTTTGCCTTTATAAACCACCTGTTATAATTCTCTCAAAATTGCTTGGTGGCTCAATAAGGAGAGGAAGCACCCCCACAGGTTCCTAACCTGGTCATTCTGACACATTTATAACATAAACAATGTTGATTTCAAAAAGAATCCTGACTTGAGGATTTTTTAGAAATGTTCTGATTTAGGGGACGATGCCCTCCCCCAAGTGTAATCTTTCTTTCACACATATTTTCAGTGTAGTCTTGTCCATGACATTATTGCCAGTCAAACTGCTGGCTGAATCTGTGGTGTCCATCAGAATAAATCCATGAAGGTAAGTTCTGGTACCCAAAAGGACCAGCAAGAACAAAAAATAAAAATATAACGAGCCTCACACTGGGTCACATTTTTTTACTTCCTGCAGTTGCCTAAATCCTACTAGCTTGTTGGAATGTAGGTGTCAATTGAAGAGAAAAGGCCTACTTCTTTCTTCTATTGTTTTTATGGTTTTAAAAAGGAGATGGAAACATCTGTAGCTCTTTATCCAATGATTCACACACTAACCTTGTCAATCAGACAAATGTCTGCACATGTATTGCCTCTCTGTATATATACAGCTCTTATTTCCCTGCCATCCCTCCCCTGAATCACATTTCATGACTCCCCCAGCAGGATGGGACACTGCAAGGAGCATTAAAAAGAAAAACAAAACAAAGTGAGCGACCCACTTACAGGGTGTTTAATATGGTATATGAGCCTATGGGCGTGTAATAAGGGTATGTAATACAGTACCCCTTTATGCCTTTAAGCAATATAATCTAACCAATTATGTGGCTGGAGTTTTGTGCTGAGCCCCTCATTACAGTATTGGCTGCTTTAAATGGTGGCCACCAAAAACAGTCTTGTTGGCTGTGTTACAGTTAAGCCTTCTCCATATCTGTGCAAAGTTCTCTGTTCTCTTCTGAGGTATTTTGCATGACAAGTGAATCCTTGGAAGAAAAGCTGGAGCTATTTTCATCTCCTTTACAAAGCTGTGAAAAGCTGTAGGAAAAAAAAAGAAACCAGTCTTTCATGTTTTATTGATAGCTACATTCCAGCTAACTGTCAAGAAATTCACATCTGCAGTAAATACTTTAGAAGCTCTTCAGTTCTTCTCCATGAGATGGGATGTGATGGATCACTATTCCATGCAACAGACATTTAATTCAGAGCAGTGTGCAAAACATCTACTTTATGCCACCAACTCATTAATACCTTAAACTTCAGTAAAAAAGCCTCAAAACATATGTGGACCCATTGAAAGCACTGGAGATGAAGAGCAAGTGTTACATGATGTGGTGTCAAAAGAACTGCCAGGAAGACATCCAGGTGAGTCCAACAGCTGCAGTACACTAGAGCAATAGAGGGTAATGGTTCTGACAATTAAGTGAAGTTCCTCTAGTGATACAATGCACATTTAAATTTAGTGGGTACTAGGTGCACTGAAGGCTTCACTAGAAGTGGCTCTGATCCATTCACACTTCAGAAACAATAGATTTAGATGACAATTTCATAAGGCCAATACTAAAGTGTCATGGTCTGGTAGTTTGCAATAGTAGTTTTGACTGATAAATAGTCAGTATAATGTCTCCAATTTAAAAAAGGGTGGAGGGACATGACTGGAGCAATTATACCTTGGTATTTAAACCGTTGATACCTGCCTGGGAGTTTTTTAAAGGTCAGAGTTAGCAATGACATGGAAAAGGTCAGTGGCAGTGGGTTAGAAAACAACTGCGTCTCAAAGGTAAGTTAGGTGAGACAAAATTACCAATATTTTGGTAATTTATTTATTATGTAAGGGTAGATTAATTGCTCCAGATTAGATTAAGTATTTGAGATAGTGACCCATGAAAAAGATTAAGTCGGTACTATGAAGATTCAGAAAACAATGTTAAAAGACTCTAACTGAAATGAGGGGTGCATGAATTATAAGGTAAGAATTATTAGGGTAGGGAGATAAGGTAGAAGGCTGTTCCTCAGGAGCAATTTTAGGTTGTATCTGGTTTCACCAGTGATTTTGCACACGGAAAAAAGCACATGCTCTTGAAATTCTTTGATAACACACATTAGGAGCTATCACCAATATAGAGAGGAACATGATATTTTTCAGAAAGAATAGAATGACCTTGAGAACTACTATAATAGATAGGAGTTGAAACTCACTAGGAAAGAAAGGGACAATCATGTATTTCAAATCTAATAGCAAGTAGCTCTAAGAACTCAGCAGCTGGAAATAGCTGAAAAAGAGCATAACCCACAGGTATTACCATTGGTGACAATAAGTTACAAATTTGATACAGCTGTTTAAGAAAAGAAAGGAAAGGCAAAAATGTTCATTGAGGTATAGTCTGCATTATTCTACCACAGAAGAAAAACTTTGTATTTTCATAACTTCAGTGAGTCATGATCAAGAACAGTAAGTCTTTTTTTAGAAAAGAGTTGAGGGAAGATAGAGAACCTAGTAGATGAGAAAATAATATACTAACATTTATATGCTTAGAACAAGGATTGGAAGGCTGAGGGAGAGAGGGATCCAATTGCTCCCTACACATCCTGGGATGGAAACAGTAGCAACCATCAGGAAGAGAAGAAAGCTATTCAAGTTAAGAAAGTGTTTAAGTATAAGCACATGAATAAATGTCTATAAACTCACCAGTGAAAACTGGCTGGAAATTACAAGATGTTTGTATTAAAACACAGAAAAGGTGTCAAAAATGTTCTAAGCAGACAAAAACTGAGCTACTCCTCATGTAGGCTATGTCCTGGTTATGAATTGGGCTCTATGCTCCATTTGCTGTGCCAGCATCTAACTGGGCACAAGGAGCCAGTCAGCAGGTCTGTGTTGTTTTCTCTCCGTGTGCTCGTATTTCTCTATTGTGTCGCTCCAAAAGATATTAGTGACATTGTGACTTGACAACTTAGGGAGAGAAATATAAGAAATACAGGAGCTGGCATTTCATAGGAAAAATACTTCTGAATCTTGCCCAGAGTCTGTTTCACCTATCTATTCACATAAAAATAGTCAGTCAGAAAATTTAGTGTTCCAAATCTGAGTGTAGGTAGATAAGTTTGGTGATGGTTTTTTGGACACTGTATGTCTGTTGACTGGAACAATCTGTCACATTCTTGCTGGAATAGGATTCAGTATAGATTTCCTAGACAATCTCATGTCAAAATATATCTATCATGATCAATTACTAAGCACAATTCATGCTTTTAAAAATTCAGACAGATGAGTGAAAATATTTAACAGTACTGAAAGAAAAAAAGATGTTTCTAGTTCACTGAATTCATTAAAAAAATGCAGAGTTCAGCAACGACACTTTAATAAAGCTCAGCCTCTTAAGTGTTGCTTATCTTTTATCTTGGGCAAAGACTGGCTTGAGCCTTTGCAGCTCAACATCCCAAAGGGAGACAGAGACCCGCAACAGAGTCTTTGCAAGAAAATAAGAGACTGAAGTCAAAACACAACGCCTCTTAGGTCCTCTCATTTCAAACTCCTCACTGAGGTTGCTGAATCCTGTGAATCATGTTCATCAGTGTATGAAGGTCTGTGTGCTGTATGAGTTGGTCGTGAACCATTCAGCTAGGCTGTGGAATTCCTAAAGTTCAGCAATAAAACACACACCATCTTGCAGTTACTGGACTAGTATGTGATGTCTGAGTCTTAGCACCTCGGTAATTATTGGGTAATAATTAGGTAAATAAATTGCCACTTGGCATCTTCCTGTCTTTATTTAAAAAAAAAATAAATTTTTGCCAGACGCCACAGACTCACCCCTTTTGGGGGGGGACTGGATATAAACCAAATGCTTTGTTACACTGCATCTACATTCCTACTCTCCATTCAATGCTATCAACCAAAAGGGAAAAAAAACCCCAACACACCAACCAAACAAGTTTCCCCACCCCCCCAAAAGAAAGCCTCAATATCCAAAACCTCTGAGTCAAAGCTCAGCGGTTGTTAGTTGATTTAGATAGTCTTCCGTAGGAAGTGTGTTCCAAAACATTTTACAAAATTAAAAGCAGCACAAAAACATAATCCAAAGTGTTTTGGCTAAAAAAAGAAGCCTTCTGTTTTCCTTAAAACTGAGGCCAAACAATTTTAATTTCTAGCTTCTTAATGAATGTTAAATACAGCTTAGACTGAGATTCTCATCAAACAAATATTGCAACATTTGTAGATTTTTAGTTTAGTCCATTGTTTTATCTTTAATTTGAGCATCCTGAGTATGAGAGCAGTTTAATTCCAAGTCTTTATAGATTATGCCATCTGTTAATGGAAATCTGAATTTCAGAGCTATGCAGAGCATGGTTGATAATTTTGTCATTTTACTATAGCTTGGTCATTTTTTACTTATTTGTGCTGTATTGGTGCCTAAAGACTCTGACTGTGATCGTAAAATAAGAATTTCATTTTATGACAAAATAGAAGTCTTAAAAGTTGTTTTCATTACACCCCAGCATAGACTGAGAAGCTTTTGCAGTTTTTCATGACAAAAGAAAGAGACTAGCAATCTGAGATATGAGACTCAAGTTCATCTGTTTTTCTGATTCTGTCTGGAGACCAGAACTTGTATTAGGACCTAGGTAAAGCTCCTAAGCACTAAAGCTAGCACTCACCCCCTGCTTATCATTTGGGTTGATTGATTCCATTATTACCATCCACAGTAGTATAAATGCCTACACCTCAACAGTTACCTTTCACTAAATGCAGATTTAGAAATTTGATACAGCTGCCCTTTTTATTAAAAGTCCACTGTAGTTTGACATGACTTTACCGTGGCAGTGCTCATTTTCTCCACAGACTGCAAAAGAAGCATAAGGTGATAGATGACAGGTAGGAATCTGTGCTGTATGTATTTGAAATTGATGGAAAAATTGGGCAAATATTATTTATCAGAAGTCAGTTGTTTGCGTTCACTGCACAGAGGTGTTGGTTGGATGGAAATGTAAAGTTTTCGTTTTATACAAGGATGTTCCTTCTATAAAGGCTGAGGCTGTATGGTTTGAAACTTCAGAGCTAGCTTCTTAGGAGGTCTAAGTCAGCACAGCCTCATTGTTTTTCTTAGGCCTATAGCAAATTTTGGTGGTTGAGATCTGGCACATATCTGAAATACAACTGTTATTTTCAAACCATAATCAGGGAGATGATCCCTGTTAAAAATTGTTATACCCTCCAGTAAATATCTGCTGTCCTACCAAAGAGACCACAGCTGTGAAAACTTTCCATGAGAACTGCTATTTCCCCTTTCTCTCTTCCTTAATATTAAGCTACTATAGATGAAATACTTCAGTCGTGCAAAAATCCTCTTATTTCCTAACCAATTTAACTGTTGACTGTTGCATGTTATTCTGACAGAAACTATAAATTGTATACTACTATTTTATAGGATCAAAATGTACTGATTGTCTCAGGTTTGTGCTTGGCTAAGGTGTGGTGGATGGAAGCTTTCCCCATCCAGAGCCACCTGGAAACTAACAGCCTAAATATTTTCATGTGGCCAGTGCACAAACTTGTATGTCCCAGAAATGCTGAGCAAGAGCTATTCTGGTAGCATGAACATCCTCTTGTAGGTATTGAAGAGTTGAAGTGCTATGTCTGTGTGCTCTTACCTTCACCTTGCTCCAATTTCCATTACACTTCATGGTATGTTAAGGGTTAACACAGACAATAGGGTGTGGTGAAGAAATCAGTGTTGAAGAAACAGAGCAGAAATTGAAGAAATGGACCTCTTGCAAAAGTACTGGGGCTTGGTTGGGTCTTTTTGCAGTGCAGTGAAGGCAGCTGAGAGATTGCTTTGTATGCTGACCATAGTGATAGAAGTGTCATGATCAGTTATGTGGCTAAAATAATATACTGACCAGTATTCTCAGCCCAGTACAAATTGTAGTATTGCCAAAATAATATTTCCTATACAAATCACAGAATCACAGAATGGTAGGGGTTGGAACGGACCTTTGGAGATCATCTAGTCCAACACCCCTGCTAAAGCAGGTTGCACAGGATCACATCTCCAGAGGAGACTCCACAGCCTCTCTGGGCAGCCTGTTCTAGTGCTCTGTCACCCTCACAGTAAGGACGTTAGTCCTTATGTTCAGATGGAACTTCCTTTGTTCCAGTTTGTGTCCATTGCCCCTCGTCCTATCAGTGGGTGCAACTGGAAGGAGAATGGCCCCATCCTCTTGACACCTGCACTTTCGATATTTATAAGCATTGATAAGATCCCTTCTCAGCCTTCTCTTCAGGCTAAACAGCCCCAGGGCTCTCAGCCATTCCTCACAAGAGAGATGCTCCAGTCCCCTAATCATCTTTGTAGCCTTCCATTGGACTTCCTTGTCTCTCTTGAACTGGGGAGCCCAGAAATGGACACAGTACTCCAGATGTGACCTCACAAGGGCGGAGTAGAGGGAGAGGAGAACCTCCCTCGACACTCCTCTTAAAGCACACAAAATTACATACAAAGAAAATGCATGCATTCCTAATCACACATCTCCCTGTCCACTGAAGAATTTATCCCAATCTTCTGACTGTCCCTACAACTCCCACCAGCTTCCTAAGCCAGATTTTCTAGCCTTGTGTCCCTAGCTTCCTCTACCCTCTTCTAAAATCACAGAGCTAAAGAATCTGTGCTGATGATGACACTACTTGAATTGGAATTGGCTGGATGGTCACATGCAGAGAGTAGTGGTCAATGGCTCTATGTCCAGATGGAAAATGGTGACAAGTGGTGTCCCTCAGGGGTTTGTACTGGGACTAGTGTTGTTTAATACCTTCATTAATGATGTTGACAGTGGCACTGAGTGCACTCTCAATAAGTTTGCTGATGACACCAAGCTGGATGGTGCAGCTGATGTGTCAGAGGAACGAGATGCCATCCAGAGGGACCTGGATAGACTGGAGAGATGGGCCCAGGTGAACCTCATGAGGTTCAACAAGGCCAAGTGAAGGGTCCTGCACCTGGTCTGGGGCAACCAGCATTATCAACATAGCCTGGCAGAGGACATGCTAGAGAGCAGCCCTGTGGAAAAAGACTTGGGGATACTAGTTGATGAAAAGCTGGACATGAGCCACCAATGTGCAATCGCAGCCCAGAAGGCAAATCGCATCCTTGGCTGCATTAAAAGAAGTGTGGCCAGCAGATCGGGAGAGGTGATTCTGCCCCTCTACTCTGCCCTGGTTAGTCCTCACCTGGAATATTGCGTCCAGTTCTGGAGCCCCAGCACAAGAAGGATGTGGACTTGTTGGAGTGTGTCCAGAGGAGAGCCACGAAAATGATTAGAGGGCTGGAGCACCTGTCCTTTGAAGACAGGCAGAGAGTGTTGGGGTTGTTCAGCCTGGAGAAGAGAAGGCTCTGGAGGGACCTTATAGAGACCTTCCAATACGTGAAAGGGACCTGTAGGAAGGTAGGGGAGGATCTGTTCACAAGGCTTTGTAGTGATAGGACGAAGGGTAATTGTTTTAAGCTAGAAAAGGGTAGAATTAGGTTGGACAATAGGAAAAAGTTCTTTAATATAAGGGTGGTTGATCACTGGAACAGGTTGTCCAGGAAGATGGTGGAGGCCCCATCCCTGGAGTCATTCAAGGTCAGGCTTGATGGGGTTTTGAGCAACCTGACCTAGTTAGAGATGTCCCTGCTTATTGTAGGGGGGTTGGACTGGATGAGCTTTAGGGCTCAGGCAAACTCATTCCTTTGTATGTTGTGTGCTCTGTACCCCCAACCATATGGCCCTACACTGAACTCCTTCTAGTGTGTCCATATTTCTCTTATATAGTGGGGACCCAAACTGGATGCAGTATTCTAGGTATGGTCACAGAAATGAGACCTCACCTGGAGTACTGTGTTCAGTTTTGGGCTCCCCAGTTCAAGANGCTAGGACAAGGGCCAATGGATACAAGCTAGAGCACAGGAAGTTCCACCTCAACATGAGGAGGAAGGGTTACGGAGCACTGGAACGGGCTCCCCAGAGAGGTTGAGTCTCCTTCACTGGCGACTTTCAAGACCCTTCTGGATGCACTCCTGTGTAACCTGCCCTAGATTCTATGGTCCTGCTTGGCAGGGGGGTTGGACTTGATGTTCTCCAGAGGTCCCTTCCAACCCCTAACATTCTATGATTCTATGATTCTATGAAATGCCAAATAAAGTAGAAAAATCACTCCTCTACTAGCTATTCTCTTGTCAATAGCTGGCCCTTGTTGTTGCAATGGTACACTGATGACTCATGTTTAATTTGACATCCCCTGGGACCCCAAGTACTTCCACAAAGATCCTTTCTAGTAAATTTGCTGCCAACGTTTAATGGTTCAGGAGGTATTATATCTTCATGTATGCATGACTTCTTTGCATTTGGTTTTGCTGAACTTCGCAAGGTACCTGTCCCCCTTCTGCCCATTTCTCTCATCTCTCAAAATCTTTCTGTGGGGCGGCCTTGCCCTCTAGCTTATCAGTCACTGCGCCTTCTTCCACCCTTCAAGGTTCAGGAGATTCTTTAAGTGCAATTATCCATGTCACTGATGAAGGTGTTAAACCTTATTGGCTTCAGTAGTGACCCCCAAGGAACACCACTCCTAACAAGTTGTTGATTAGATTTTTCCAACAGTAACTTAGGGCATGACTGTCCAGACAATTTTTCACCTACCTTGTAGTCTGCCTCCAAACTCTACCACTGGGCTAGGAGATCTGCAAGGCATGAAGGCAAATCATACAAAACAGTCATAAAATACCTCAAGGTCTTCCATGTCTTTTGTCAGGTTTGTTTGTGCTTTGTCACTTTCGGCAGTGGCCCAATGTTTTCCCTGGTCTTTTGGGGTTTTTTTTTCTGATGTACTTACAGAAACATTTCATGTTGTCCTTCACATCTTTTTCTAGTTTCAACTCATAGTTTGGCCTTCCTGATTTCACCCCCTCATGCTCAGCCTTTGTAATCCAGGGAAATCCAGCCTTGCTTTCAGCTCCCATACAGATCGGTTTTTTCTTTTTTTTCTTTTTAGCCTGTTTTTTTTTTTTTTTTACCCTCAGCTGAAGATTAGTTAGTGTGCAGCATGCAAACAGCTGGTGGAAATCCATTTTCACACTCTGGAAATCACTGGCCAGTATGTCTCCCCAAACTGAGATGACACTCCCTTTGTCCTCTCTTTTCCTGGTTTGGAAACTCTGGTAGGTTTTTGTTTGTTTAGTTTGGTTTTTTTTTAATATTACTTCCTTGGGAAGAAACCATGTCAGAAATGTGTAGAGACATTAATGAACCTGTCGTCAGACTTTGGGAATACATCTGTGTCAACATATAAAGATTTTGTCTATGTTGACTGTCCTGGGTAGGCCAGGACAGGGTTAATTTTGTGTGGAGCCAGGTAATTCTATACCATGCTGACATCATGCCCCGGGGCCAGCTCCAGGGAGGGGCCGGTTCCGTTGGGGGTGGTTCAGTTGTAGTTCAGTTCGCTTTGGACTTCACTCGGGTTCAGTCCCTCACTGTTGTTCTCTGGTATTGTTTTTTTGTATTGCTCTTTTCTTACTGTTAATATTGTTCTTGTTAACTGCAAAGTTCCCATTATATGTTATTTTCTTTTATATATGTATATATATTAAACCTTCCTTATCTCAACTGAAAAAGGCACTTTTAAACCTTTTTTTTTTTCTTCCCTGTCTGCTGCCCGCGGCAGAGGGGAGGGGGCGGGGAGAAGAGGCCGGCCGCGGCTCAGCTACCCCGCAGCTCTTACTAAATCAACACATTGACATAATGTATAGAACTAAAATGAATCAGAACAAGATTTCTCTAATTAGTAGCATGACTCTAGGAAGAGCTACCATCATTTAATTGTGAGATTTTATGTGTATGAAACGATTGCTTTTAAATGTTTAGTCTGGAGTTAATTTCAAAGTGGGTGCTGGAAGGTGCTTCACATACTGCTGCATGTCACAATCATGCTATGAAATAAAAGTACGTAATAGTGAGCAGCATGAATCTGAGACTATAGTTAGTATGTCACTAACGTGGTCATTAAGTTTTCATGTTAAGATTTATTATGCTGTCATTACAGCACTTTTATTTTTGATGTATCAAGCCACTACGACAGTACATATTTGTTGACATCTCATCTGTTTTAGGAAGGCAAATGATTACAAGTTACCAAGGAAACTAATAAGCAGTATGCAAGGAATGGGCTGCACAATTCATTTTGCTAGATAGCAAGTCACTGCTGTTTTAATTTCAATTAAATTACACCTACTTCTCCTGTTGATAACATAAAAACAAACCATGTACCATTTCAAGAAGAATTCACATAGCCATATTCATTTAGTAGATGAAAATGAGCATTGTTTTGTAGCTTATACAGATGGAAGATATAGAGGGGTGTAATTTGTTGAAGGTTTTGTGCACTTTTTATATGAAGTGCTGTATTTTATGAGTTTGTAGAAAACCTTCTGTTCTACTAAGGCCGCAAGGCTATGTGACCACAGATCTTAGCATCGGAAAGAATTTTTAAAACTAGGATATTTAAATCTATTTTCTTACTTTGCCTGTGCAGTTTAATAGAAAAACTCTCCTTCAGAGCTGCTGTTCTTGTGTCTTTGTGGAAAGAGAAGTTTACAATAATGCAGATCAATGGGGTTGAAAGTGATTTAGGCTCAGACTCAAATAAAACAGATCAGGCCCCTCACCTCCTGAGTAGATTACACTGATGGCACAATGTCAGGAGTGAAAAGTAAAGTAGTTTAATATTTTTGAAAGCAAGATCCTCAGGGGGCTTTTGAAGTCATAATAGCTCTTGTTAGCAATTGTTGTGGGTACTTACTGCGGAGGGAAAAATCAGGGACTGTCTGTAGTCCTAAATATCATTTGTTCAGGGGACTGACCTTTGGGCAAAAGATCATTTAAAGTAATGTTGCATATTCTTTGTTATTCTTTTCTGTCCTGTTTCCCTGAGCCTGACATATTCTGGATTATTTGGTTTATTGAGTTGTACTACATCCTCCAGTGTATGTGGCTTCCACTCTCTATAAGTCCACCAAAATATCTGCAAGGCAGCTGGAGAATAAAGTAAATGCTACTGCTGCCTACGCGCCACTTAAATTGACTATCAGTGGGCACGGTAGGCTGGGAGGGCATGCTTAACTGAGTCCTAAAGGAAGACAGGAAGTTCAGCAGGACATGCCTACAGTTGATGGAGAGAAAAGTGGAAAAAAGGCCAGGGATTTGAAGAGATAATATTGTGGGGCATTGTTACCATGACAATTTGTTAGATGGATTTTTTTTCTCACTTGTTGAATTTGCTGTCCGTGAGAGTAAGACTGCCTTGACTGTAACATTTATTCATTACAGGTTATGCAGAGCAGATACATGTCTGCTATAACTAAGACCAGACCATCCTACATTGTTTTATTTGTATATGCCTTTCTTAACTTCTCATATTAGTGAGGCTAAAATGAAATTAAACATGAGTGTTACTTAATACCAATAACCTTAAAAAACATCATGTTAGCTGGGTAGCATATCTTAATGTCTGTGACTGGAATGTCAGACAAGATGGTCTGACTGCCTCTTGAGCTTTAAAATCCCTGAAACCACAGGAGATGTGAGGGGATCTGCCGAAAGCCTTTTTAGCTTTTTTTCTCCATTTGGATAGCATTTCTCCAAAAATAGTTTTGCAGTGGAGTTGGAGGGGTTAACCTGTTGTATAATGAAATCCAATAATTGGCTGTGGCAATATTAGATCAACAAGCTGTATAAACTCCTGGTGGAAACAATGCATTATCCACCTCTTATCAGCAGCTGTTGAATTTTCAATGTAATAATTGTTGATAGAAATATACCATGGTAATTCAGAGTACTTCTTTCAGTTAATGCTGTGGTTCCTCCCCTACTCCCAGTCTTTCTGGTGGTAATGCTGATATGAACTCTTGGTAATCACACCGCAAGCAGCAAATTGCAACAAGCAAGTGCATCCTGTGAGCCCCTGTCTAGGCAAGGGACCCAAACTATGGACCCGAAGATGCATGTAGGGGGCCATGGAGCCACTGTAAATGTAGTTTTGCAAGCCAAAGCAGTAACTAAAAGGCAGATTAACATTGAAATGTTACCTTTGGAACAAGAAAGTTGGAAAAAATGCTTTGACAGGTTCCAAAATTTGTTTTTATGTATAAGTATATAAATTTATATGCAAACATGTTCCAAAATAATATCTGTGTTTGTGGAAAATTTGCTGCAAATGTCTTGTGCTGGTATGAGTGAGGCGGCATGCACGAGTAGTGGGGGATACCTGGATAAGCAATGGATGAAGGGGTAAGAAGGTATAGGAAAGAAAAAGGTAGGAGTGGTATGTAGAAAACCAGACTAATCCAATTCTTTCTTGGTTTTCTGAACTCCAGTTCCACCTTGCCAAGCCATATGATGAAAGTAATGTTTAAATTGATCCTGTCTATAGTCCTTATGTCCCACAGGTTTGACTTGAATATCTGGGGCTGGTTTTGCGAAAGTCCTCAGAGTTTCATGGGAAATAGTGGGAAGAAAGCTTCATGGGTGCTTTTTATAGTATACTTCAACCAAAAGGTGTAAACCCGCTGCAAATGAGCTGCACAGAAAAATTAGAAAATCACTTTGTGAAGTGAGTATCAGATACAACAGTAAATATTTTTCTGGGGTATAGAACCATGAAACCTTCATTTTATTTTGCCTTGTTTGCAAAGTCTGAAAATTTAAATATATGATGAGATTACTTTTCAAATATTCTATAGATCTAGAAGGTAGATATAACTACACTTACCAGTTTGGTGTGCTAGTTAATAAAGTATGGAAATGGACTAGCAATGTGAAAGTACACATTGCATGATTTACAAGGATGGAGTAAGTGTTAAATGCAGACAACTATTTCCTCAAGAGTAAAATGCATCATCATAAATGACAAATTGTGGCAACAAATACAACTTGTTGAGTGTTTCAGGAATTAGGAATGAAGTTGACATGAATGTGACCATGAGCAAAAAAATAATTCCATAGCATCTTGTAAAAAGTAACCAACTTTAAATTTATGACAGATAGTGTATTCAGAAAACAATTATTAAAAGACAAAATGGAAATACATTCTCAAAAAGTATTAATCAAAGACAACAGTTACAGGGTGATTTTAGGCCAGTCAATCAAACATTAGACAAAGGAAGAAAGTGGTGTGAAGTTTAAATTCAAATTAAGGAATTAAATTATATAGTAACTCAGACAACTATTTCTGGATTTGTATAAGTAGAAGCCAGTCCATAATTTTCCTCTGTGGAATAAAGATGAGAATTTCAAAGGATTTCTCCTGGCTAAATGCATTTTACATAAATGCATAATGCAAAAGTAGAAGCTGCAGGGAGAAACATTCCAGTTATATACAAAATTAAAATTATGTGATATTTAAAGTAAAGCTTAGAATATGCATATATGTAACATTGGGTGTTTATTTCTTGGACTCAGATCAACAACAAATTGCTTTCATGGCAACTGCTTTCACAGATATGCCTTAAGGGTCAAGGGGGTTGGGCCTGGGGAAGGGGTCTGCCCTAGTGGAGATCAGCTGTTCTGTAGTTGTTAAAAACACAAGCCAGGCAATTAAATGGAGTAGGGGAAAAAAAAAATCCCAAAAAACAAAATCCAAACCAACAACCAAAAAATCCCAAGATCCCCAAAACATACAGGGGCAAATAAATGAAAATGGAAATTGTGATCAGAGGCAGGAAACTGTTCAGTATGCAAAGAGAAAGGGATCATTAAGATCTTGCATTAAGTGGCCAGATTGGACAGTACTTGGAGCAGAAATGATGTGAGCTTTCACATGAATTTCTACTGTACTTTCAGAAAAGTGATAAGGGCATGCTGAGGAGAATAAATGAAATATTCATATTTTTCTAATGAGCATCAAGGGTCCCTCTATTTTCTGTTTGATATTATTCTGTCCAGGCTACTTGAAATTAAATCACAGGTGGGAAAGCCACAGGGAATAACACAATGGTGATGATAAGGTGGTATCAGAGACTGGCAGGAGCCTGTGGGGAAACAGCAGGGAAGCTATGGACTGGAAAACTAGATAGTAGCAGCAGACCATGTTTACTCATGGATGGATGTTTACTTGTCCTAAAATGGAGCATAGGATCAAAAGGATTCTAAAATTTTAAAATTTCTAGTCTAGGGGAAGGCCTGAGGGGATTTTAGTAATTGCTGGGGTGGTACTTAGAAATGACACAATTGGAGATGCTAAAGGATGATGAAAAAGAAATGGCAGAAAGGCAGTCTGCTTCTCATTCATGAAGTCCGAGTAACTTCTCACAGAAAACATCAACATTTAGGGAAATAAATATTACCTTAGACACTTAGGGATAAACCTTTAAAAGGTGCAGCTATACTGAACTAGAAAATTCCCTGGTGGCCTCACAGAGCCACCTTTGAGTCAACAGAGTTGTGAGAAGTACTCCAGGCTCCTGAAACAATACCCAACCTGCACGAGGCTTTGCATCTGCCTGAGAGATGGAAGGGAAAAACCAAACGTCTTCTAAAGCCAAAGAGGTAAAGCTCTCATCCCACTGCTCTAGGCATGGGATTGTTGCATAAACCCGCTATTACTTTTCTGAATGTACAAGAGAAGAGACCCATGAAAATGTTTATTAAACCACAATATATGTGCTAAGATTATTTTAGGCAAAGTAAAGGAGGATGATCTACTCTGTGATTCTGCATTAGTTAAATGCACTGGGGCAGTTTCTACACTGTAATTCAGTATAGGTGTGGGATATTTATTAGAGACTGGGCTGCTTTCCTGTCATGCTCTTGAGGAGTCGCTAACCTGCCTAGACAGACAAACTGTCTTTGTGGCATTAGGCCTTTAAATACAACCCTTGCTGGACACCTTCTACTTTTGGAACATGTAATAAGGAATCACAAAGGAGCCTTGACCACCCATTTTGCATTTGCTTTCAATGGAGCTTCCTCCAAGCCTGGTTAATGAAAAACAGTATGTGAAGTGGAGTTACATGGTCTGAACTAGCAATGGCAAGATCACATTGCATGCAGAAGTCAAAGGTCCAACCCCCCATGTCCCCAACCCCCATTAAGACAGATTTAACAGCCTCAGTAATACAAATGCCTGTTACACTACAGATGAACTAAATTAGGAGAAAATGGAAGAAAAAATAATTTGTTGGATGGCACAGGAAACTAAGAATAAACCCAAAACCTATTTTCAATAAATACTAGGCAATAGCTATAGTCTGCTACTCTGACTGGGAAGAAAAGAGCAGAATGAAACTTGAAAAGCACTTTGGTAGGTGCTATAAGGGTAGACCCAACCAGACTTTTAATAATCTTCCCTAATTAGACTGCTAGCAAGCAAGAAACACTTGCATAATTAAAAACCTGTATTGAAACAATCATCCTACAGACCATCAGCTGCTGTTCTGTGGTACGACTAGAATGAAATCCCTTAAGAAATATTATCCTGTCATAAAGTTACCCTTTATTTTCTTGAAACTGTGCTGGTTGCACATGCTGTCTTAGAGGGTCAAGTCTTGCAGTCAAATTCATTGACATGTATTTGAGTGGCAAACTATTTTTAAATAGTGAAAGACCAGAGATATATCACTATCATTAGTGCAGAAAGCAAGGCCTGGTGTGGGACCATGCACTTGATCCACGCTCAGTACAAAGTTAATAATCTCTCTTAAACTTTTCTATATTCAGCTTCATTAATCTAGACAAGGTCTAGATACAGCAGTGACAGAATTAATAATTTGAATTCAAATCCCTGCAGCTGAAGGAAAAGGATCAGTGCACTAGCTGGCTCTCATTCCCCCTTGAAGAAAGGTATTCTTTTAAAAATATACTTTGGTTTGAATTTCAATGCTTGTAAAAGGTTGAGATATACAGATTGAGACACTGACCTTTCCTTTTCCTCCTTAGGTGAAATAGAACACAAGCAATGTCTATGCAATCATCCAGAGGCACAAAAAAAAAAAAAAAAAAAAAAGGTGAAGCATACAAGTATTTTGGTGATGTAAGGATAAAAGTTGGTCTTGCAATATGCTGTGAGGAGAAGAGGTCATGTTTGGGACTTCAGTCAAAGCACCCTTCTAGTTTTCTAAAAGACCCTGAATTACTCTTTTTGACAAAGGAATTAAAATACGAAAAGCAGAGGAAGTCACCCAGTACATACTGAATTTCATTGAGAATGGAAGGCACTTTGACCCTGTCTGTATGATTGAGAACTGAACAAAAATCCTCCCAAAAGGACCTGGAGCAGCAAGGATTGCAGAGTTCAAAAGAGTGTTTAATGAGGCACTTCCAGTACAGAGAAGCACGAGTCCAGTGTTTGGACTTCAAGTTGCAATTGTAGCGCTGGCAGCATGAGTAAAACCCTGGGTCATCCCTCTAAGCTTGCTTCTCTAACCATGATACCAATGATGCCTTTCTCTGTTCCACTTAATCTTTCACTAAGGGACCAAGAAAGGCCTCTGGCCTCTTGGCTTAAGTATTTAAGTGACAAGTTTGCACCTCCTTAGCCTGCAGATGTGCCTTGCCTCTTCTGCCTAGTGCTAGAAGGGTAAACTATTATAAAAGAGCTGAGTGGTAAGAAATCACAACCCGGGTGTGTTTTACCAGATTATTGCTATCTCTGTCTTTACTGGGCTTATGTTTGGCTATGACAGTATGCATTAAGTGCATTATCTGAAAATATTTCCTGGACCAAGCCCCTGAACAACCAGTTTCTGGATCCTGATTAAGCTTGTGAGGAGTGAAAAACCGCAAACTGCTTGGAAGGAGGCTGAACACAACCAGAACAGAGTCCTGGCTCTGGAAAACCTCTAGAGCAGGTTGAGATGTCTCTGTGGGAAAAGGACAGCTGAATGCCAACGGTTTAGGGATCACAGCACACAAGTTGGACGGCACATGTGACTTTTGCCTAAGTCCATCTTCAGCATAGCTCATGTAGATGATCTAATAGCTTTTTAATAGACCTAGGCCTGTGTGCTGAATTATGACCTTCTCAGTTATAATTGGTTATGACCAGCCAAGTTCTTCCAGTGCTTATTCACATGGTGCCTTTAAGACCTGAGAACATATGGTGTTACAATGACATTCATGAGAATTATGCGTGCATTTTGATGGAGGTTTTTATCACCAAAAGTGTATATATGTATAAAATGTGTTCTCACTGGCACCATAAATAACAGTATTCAGCATGTATTAGCAGACTAATAGAGAAAGGTTGTCACACTCATTTTTGGAAAGCAGCAAGCATATAAGATGTTGTTAATTAATTTGTTTGTTTTAAATATGTTATAATATATAGAGCTCCTGCAATTTCCTTTCTCTGGCATATCTTTTCCTTTCTCTTTGCATATCTGTGCTGAGGGCAGCTGTCCAGGAGCATCATGGCAGACTGCTCTACCAGGGGAGGGAAGTGGTGGGCCAAGCACAATCATGCAGCTGCAGGGCAAGGGCCCAATCCTGCAGGCTTGGGAGTGGCCACGAGGCTCAGCTGGGTGAGAGCCTTCACTTAAAAGTCATCCACGAGAAAATCGTAGGGGACATCCTTTGCTGGGGCTGCCTCTAGCTTTCCTCATTACATCTTCCTTTAAGTCCTCCAGCTGTGTGGTTTGGGCACTGGCACCAAGCCCAGGCAGCTGAAGCTGTGGTGTGGGAGATGACTGGTGCCCTGCTCACCTCCCCACTGCCGCAAAAGCAGATGGGAGGTTCCTGCTCACACACGTTGTTTTTATTCACGAGGGAAGACCTCTGCCCCACAACTCCTTGCAAACTGCAGAAGTATAATTTGTTGGATTTTCTTTTCCCCCTTTTTTTTATTTTTTTGGGTAGAGTGAAAAGTATGCCTCTTCTGCTGTTGAGCACAGTGCTTCAGGAGGAAATGCAGTCTTGGCATGTCTGATTGCACATGCAGGACAGATTACACAACTTGACAGTTATATAAGCAAATAATAGATAGGTTAGACTGCGAACAGCTAACTTCAGAGCTCTCAAAGGGCCTGCCAGGTGCTAAATGGCACCCAGAACCACCCAGTTACAGAATCCCAGAATCATAGGATGATTTGGGTCAGCGGGGACCTTAAAGAGCATCTAGTTCAAATCCCTCTGCTGGGGAGGGGGGGGAGTGTTGCCTGCCCTACCTTCCACTAGACCAGGTTGCTCAAAGCCCCATCCAACCTGGCCTTGAACATTTCCAGGGAGGGGGCATCTACAACTTCTCCAGGCAACTTTTTCCAGTGCCTCACTATCCTCACAGTAAATAATTTCTTCCTAATATATAATCTAAATCTACCCTCTTTCAGTTTGAAACTGTTACCCTTCATCCTATCATTACACTTTATGTATGAGCACTGGTCACTATACAGACACCATGATCTCTGTCAGTCCCCTCTGTGGTGCTCCGGGCTCAGGGTGCTCAAGGTGGGTGCAAAAAAAGGAGGGTGGCTTGGTGGTAGAGACCTCCAGTGTGGTACTTCCATCAGTCAACAGAATTGAACCTATTTTTGCTCTAATAGACTTCTTAGAGTTGTAGAGATCCGTGGTTCTCTTGACAGTCAGCAAGAGCATGTGCAGGCGAAGTTTTCAGACTATCCTGACAAGGTTTTTTTCTGACAAATGATTCTCTCATGAGACTTTTGACATGTAATTGAAACCATCCTTACAGCATGTATACTGTACCCTGTTGTACTGTATCCTGGAGAGCAGATTTGGAAAAAGAGACAGCTGATGGAAGAAGTGCAGGCATCATTCCCACAGCAGGTATAAAAATTAATACAAGAGAAGAGAAATCTGTATGACCAATGAGGTATAACATCTTACGTGCTTTCATTAAAAATGGAGGACAGGAGAATTCTGCTTAAATCAGTCACATGGAAGTACTCAGCTCAAAAGGGAAAAAAGCTCTTTAAGCTACAGCTTAGGTTGAAAGTCTTTAGCATGTGAGCAACAAGGGCTGTTTTTAATGGATTTTGAAAAGAATCCTGATTACTGAACAAAGGGTGTAACAAGCACTTATTTGAGAGAGGGATGCTATGAGGTTATAAATGTGGTCATGAGTACTGTGGCTTGTCATGGCTGAGTGTTGCTATGCTGTACTCTAGGGGAATTACACTGTGCGTCTGGTTGTTGCAGAAGTATATGTTTAAGAGACTTTAGTTTGCATCAATTAGAACCAGCCTGTGTTTTATTCAGAGCTTTAAGACAGATAAAACCCAGACAGTGAGGCAAACCTCTGTCAGATCCTCTGAATGACTCAGAATAACCCTGGAGCTGGCCAAGGAGTGTATAAATATCTCCCTTTTCTGCAAATGACTTCCTGAATAATGCATCTATCACAGTAATTCTTTCCTTGGGATTCTCCCCAAAACTAGAAAGCTTAACAGTTCATCTACCCTAGAAAGTTACAGAAATAAAACAATAACAGAAGGAGGAGGAATTTACTTACATGTTCCAAGTAGTTCCTAGTGTGGCTTAAATAAATTTTGTATAACAGGAAGGCCTTTCATGTGATACATGCATTAAAATCCCTAGGATGGCTAAAACTCATTAAAGACACACAAGGGTGTTAGTTCAGGGCATGTCATGGTGTCTGGATTAAAAAAAAAGAAGCAGCATAAGGAGTAGTGGTAAACATACATCAGGAACCAATCTAGTGACATCTGAAATACCTGCCTTTTGCAATTCTTACTTGTTTGTAATCACTTGTTAGGCTGAGTTTGCCCATAGACTTTCTTCTGGGCTTCATCTATCAATTCCTGTCTTTGTACACTTAGTCTGCAGTCAAACAGCTTCAAGACTTGTGCAAAAAAGTCCTAGCAAGGCTGCACATCCCCAGACTATGCTCTTTGAGCATTCCTTAGCATCTCAGTAGGACCTGCTGGCCTTTCTATATTTTTTTCCTAAAGTATGGTTTGTCATCTATTAACTTACTTACTGGTTAGCTTGTGAAGCTGAAAACCAAGATCTATTTTCTTCATTAAAAAAAAAAAAAAAGAGGCTTGGCCCAAGATATAACAGACCTGACCCTACAGATGTTCCCTTAATGTTTTGTTACTTTCACATTTCTTACTGTTTCATAAGGAGAAATTAAACCTCCATGCTGCTTTTTTTTTACATGGTACCAGGTGTAGTGGAGTTAACTTCCTTTTTTTTGAGCTATTTGGTATGTTTTTTTTTCTGTTAGGACAGTTGTAGAAAAGGTGGGGAGCTGAGCAGTGAGCAAAGACCAGAGCTGAAAACTGAAGAGAACAGAGTGCAGAGACTTGCAAACTTTCCTACTTTCCCACTGGGAGGAACTGCACTTCCCAAGTCTCAGGCATTCAGAGGGGAATTTTCTGGCTCTTTACAGCAAAACATAATGATGAATGATACAGTGCCATTTTTTTTCCATTTCTCCTTCATCTACACTGCAAACGAAATCAGACTGTGCCTTTCTCTGAAATTGTTAAAACTGTATTAAAAAGGCAGACAAGAAGTTCATAGAATTTAGAGGAAACCTATGCAAAAGAAATGCCAGTGATTGCAAAGCATCAACCCAAACAAGAAAATAAAACTTCTCTAACTGCATCCTACAGCTCTGAACATCTTTTACCTGAAAATAAAGGTTTAAAGAATAATATACTGTATGATATTCTGTCACACATTGTCTGCTTTAGTTCTATCTTCAGATATGCATCTGAGTCATTGTGAAATTCATTCTTTTCCAAAACTTCATGTTTTTTTTTCAAGCATTTGTTTTATTCTGTCAGAGAGATAACATGGTGGAAGTTATCCTGCTCTTTTGCATTTCACTGAACTCCATTAATAATAAATGTCAAGCACTGCTCATATTGGTTCCATTCAAGAGAAGAATTCAAGAAAAGCTAGTGAAAAATTCTGCATCTGATCAGATGTTTGAGAATCTCTGAAAACTGAATTATTAAGAGTTGTAGTGAAATGTGTCAGTTCACTGAGGGATAATGGAAAATTATTCCTTTGAGCATGCCACGGAAAGGACCTTGGGGAACACTATAGAGCAAACTGATAGTCTAATCCCTGGATTTTCTAGTGGATTCTCACATAATTTTTTTTTAATAAATATTAACTTTGGTGTGTGTATTGTATACATGCACTGAAGAACAGAAGTTATGTTCATAGCAATGAATCTGTAATTTATATAATGGGAAATCAGTCTGAGCTCCTGCTCTGATATTTGGATGTTAAGCTGAGCTGGTGAGATCAGTGTCCTTAAAAACTCTGTTAGGAGACAGACCTGTTAGTTTTACCTGTCTCATGTGAACCTTCAATTTTATGAAGTCTCAGCCAGAACACTACAAGCATCAGTTCTTTCCTCCCTAGCTGTAGCTAACTGGAGCAATAGTGTTGCAAGAAGGAAGTGCTACATAAAATGTGGCAAAAAGATGAGCTTTTGATATTAAGATACACTTTTCTCTATAAGTTGCCATAAGAGTGGGAGGAGAGGAAAGACATGGTGTGGCAGTTTGGAAAGTAAGGCAGGAGCGGACTCTCCAGAATTAGATCCATGCTGAAAAGGCAAAAACCAGCAATGCTGAAGAGAGTGTGTGCTGGGGATGAAGTCCAGAAGAAATTATCTTACATATATATACAAAAAGACGGACAAAGAATTTGCATTCTCTGGCACAGTTTATGGAAGAAATAGAGAAAGTTGCACTCTACTCTGCAGCAGAGACAGATTACAGCATGACAGCTTGTGGTATGTGAGCTGTTTTCACATGGGCTTTATTCTCACAGATGCCCACCAGCAGAAGGATGAAAGAGGTAGTATCCCTGAAGCAATATTTGTTAATGTCTCATCTCACAAATCATTCCAAAGCAAATCTGGGTGAGTAGGAAAATAAGGTAGATTATTTCAGTACAAACTGCCATTAAAAGCTTTCTCAAGAATGAATCATACAATAAAGCAAATTAAAGGGTCACTGAAACTTGGAAACTGGAGGTAAATTAGGAGAGAAACAGATTAACCTGAAAGTCATAAAGAATTGTTTGGAAAAATTACACTGGCTGTTGGTAGGTTTTATTAACTGCATTCTGTGATGATGTTGAAAATGAAGTGAGGGAAGCATTATCAGTGATATTAACAAATATGTAGACCTAACCACAGAGCACAAAAATGCAAAACAATGAAAAACAGTTTGACAGAAAGGCTGGATGATGAAGCAGATGTTCTCATAACTAATAGCAGTAGACTTTTTCAATGTTTAGAAAACTGAAACACAGGGAAAAGGTCTGCAGTGCTCTGTGATGTTGTTATTAGACAGGAACAGTAGATATGGTGGATTGACCATATTTGTATTCAGTTAGATGATTGACTAGAGGTACAACTAATGAATTCACCTTATTTCTAATATTACTCTTTCCCATGGTTTAAAAAATCTTTTTTGACAAAAGTTTGCTGAGTTTATACTGCCTTTGAAAATCTTTGTTCCCATCAATAGTTTCAGTAAAGGCCATACAATATGGGGCAAGGAGAGGAATTCATGGAACCTGAAAATTTAGAAATTGGGAAATATTATTGCTACTGTTGTTGTTCTTTTAAAAAGGTAATCTGTCTCATTGCTCAACGATACTGAAAGGCTTTTTGGAGTAGAATTGGCATAGTAAACTACAAAAGATACAATGATCTGCAAAGATCACTGGCTTTCTTTAGGTTTGAGATCTATTTACAGTACATTTGAGGGACAGAGATTCCATTTAGATATGTGATTGATATGTTTGTATACCTTAATCTTCTAGGAATTAGGATTTTAGATGACATTGGGATTTCCATCATTTTCATGGAAATACAGTAATACTTGATGATGTGAATGGTTAACTTGTTACAAAAATCAAATTAAGTTTATTATAGGTATCTATCAACAGTCAGTGGTAATTACTGAGTAAAAAGTTATTCCCCTCCAGATGGGAAGAAGGCCTTGATAAATCTAAATTCAAAGTAAAACAAACGAAAAAAAAGAAAGGTTTTCCTGCAGATGTCAGGCAGGCAAAGTTCCTCTTGAATGGATGAGAAATACCATAGACTTAAGTCCAAAATGACCTCCTCATTCATACCTTCAGCCAATTTTAGACATGTAAAGAGATCATTCACATAATCAGAACTAAGAATCTGCAAGGATGAAAAAAAACCAATACCACCTCAGATTGAGCTACTTTTGGACCTAGCTTCTGTCTGAATACTCACCATAAACTTGATGATGGCCCTTTCTCCCAGACCAGATATTGCAGAACAGGTTTCACACCATTTAAAGATAGACTTTACTATTGTTGCTTAGTTCTAACCATCCTCAGTGATTCTAAAAATACCACTCTTTAGATTATATTCTATCTCCAGATATAATCTTTAAAGCCTGGCATAAATCTATAGACATTTTTAAAAGCTAACAGACTTTAGCAAGTTTAGCCCCAAGCCACAGAAACAGAAATCTTCTGTAGTAAGATCTTCATAAACATCAAATAAAACAAAGTCACTGCTTTGTTCACAGTGAACCTACAGTCTAAAGATCAGCTAGGGATAGCTGTAGTATATAGATAGTAAAAGGAACAAAAGAATCAGTATTTGCTTGTTGTGATAGGCAGTGGCTCAGGATACCAATTACTAGATTTAACAGTCATCAATATTTGTGTAAATGTTGTAAGGGGGCACATTTTCAAACACTGAAAGGAGAAATTTTCAGAAATACATACAGATAGTACCTCTTGAGCTAAGGGGAAGCCTGGGAGTAGCACAAAGCTGCTACTGTGTAAATTTGGTAAGAAGAAAGGGTTGGTCTATGGAGGAGTGGGAACAGAGGTTGATGTTTCACAGTGAGTGGGACATGATAGGCATGAGTTTTGGTGGAATGGAAAAGAGGCATGTGGAGAAATGCAAAGGGAGAATGACATAACCCAATCACAGTTTGTATACATCCAAAATGACCTCTTGCCATTCAGTCAAAATGTATGCAGGACACATATTTAGACTGTGGATCTCCTGGATCCTAAGAATTGGTGTAGTTGGTGAGATTTTTCCAATTAAAAATATCCCCTATGGTCAGAGTACTCAACCAGAATGGCAGAGGGACAGTTTCAAGGCCTGTAAGAGCAGGAAACCGATGTTTTAGGCATCATTTTGAATAAGTATGGGCAGAGTATTATTGAAGAGAAGCAGATCTTTCAGCTGTGAGATAAGAGTTTTAATATGGAAAGAGGGACGAAAGGACCCAGTATCTTGGATATATTTGGCAGAAAGATATCGTTCTGGATGTAAGAACCTAAGAAAAAAATCTGATTTGGAGCTGATGTCCATGTTATAGGCCTGAAGGAAGGAGTAGGAAGGTGAAGTTGTCCTCACCAACCAGAAAAGAAAAAAAAAAAAGCAGGACGAGAGAAAAAATGAGAGTTGAGTTGGTGAGAAAAAAATATGTGTTAAGAAAATCTCATGAGAACTTGCCAACTCATTGTCTCACAAGAAGAGTTTGTCTGTAGAACTTTCTCTATAATGCAGCCAGGGCTCCATTACCTCCCAGTAAGTTCCAGTCAAGAAATCTTTATGATTTTTATCAATTTTTCGTCCTAATTTCAGTGTGGTTTGCCAGTGAACAAAGTCAGCCTATGAGGTTGAAGACACTGTGTATAATGGGTATTATTTGGATTTGTTAATATTTTATCTATCTGCTTCATTGTATTTTGTTTCCCAGATATATTTCAAGTGTATTTTGTAAAACAAGAGGAATGAATTAGGAACAAAGGAACATACTATTCCAACTGTGTTGGAGGAAGTAAGAATAAGAAGGGAATTAGATAAATATAAATGTTTATAAAACATTCCTCAGCAACATTAGCTGGCAGGATTTCTTTGAAATCTGGGACAAGCCTGGGAATAGGATAGCAAGACCAAAGGTAAAGTTCAGCTTTAAATATTTCCTCTGATATTTTTCCAGTCTTTTTTTTTTTCCCCGTAATGCCTTTTACTGCTTTTAATTGACACCTCAAGGGAAGGAAGTATATTGTAATTTATGGTAATGAGTTTTAGTCCCTGGCCTTGTTTTCTCTCTTTTGGTGTCATAGTAGCAAGACTTATTTTACTAGGTTATGAAGAAGAGGAAAAGATCCATTAAAACTACTGTGCCAGGAAGAAACAACAAACAGGAATAAAAAATTTTGCAGGTAAAATGCAAGATGGGATAGTCAGTGGTTTTCCTATGCCTAAGGTATTTGCAACACTTTAAACAATGCCTATTAGAGGAACTAGGACTCTTCAAAGAATCTGAAAAAGAAGATTATGAGAGGACCACAAGGTAGGAATTCCTTGCAACATGTCCTGTAGTACAGCTCTGCCAAAGAGCTGGTATGTGGCTGTTTACATGTGGCCAGATCCCATTCCTGTGCATGTTTAGGACACAGATGTGCAACCACATTTTTGTTCTATGGGAAGGTTCTTCCAGCTGGAAATCCTCAAGGATCACAGTCCTGGCCTTGAATAATGGAGGCACAGGTTCAAGGGTCTTGACTCCTTGATGTAATACAAGTTGGAGGAGGTCCCAGTTTCTCTCTTTTTTTCCTTTTTTTTTCTTTTTTTTTTTTATAACAGAAGTGTTACTGAAGAATTAGGAAGTCTGTCTTGACACTGGTATTGCTGAACTACATTCAATTTCTGAGGAAAAGGGGCAGCTGGACTTGACAGAATGTCATTTTTGAGTAGGAATGAACAGTTTCTTAATTTAAAAAGCACCTTTATTTCCCTTGATACTTGTGGATTTTAAGATGTATTTATGTTGATATTTTCTTCTTAATCTGGCTACAGTGATGACATGAAATTATTTTAATTCCTAGTGCTCTATATTCAACAGTGGTTTTCAGTCTGCAGCTCACATAGCCTTGAGTGTCCACAGGCTAATTCTGAGTGTGCTGTGAAAGGTAAATTAAGAACAACAAAACAATTCTTAGAATTATAATAATTTTATATTCACTATGTAAATTCTGCCCCCTCCTACAATCTTTTTAAGTGCCCACTAACAAAAACAATGTTGAAAATTGCTTCTCTGGAGAAAAGTAAGAGTAAATGACAGTTCAGGTTTGTTGTTTTTAATTTTTCTTGCTTTACAAGTTTAGTATCATACAGGAAGAAAACAATAACTTATTGCTGGACAGTGATGCATCATAGTACTTCAAGGTTAAAACTTTCTGACATATAAAACAATAATATGCATGCTATTACATGCATTACAACCTGGTATTGCAGTCTTAGGACAAAAGCTGTAACAAGACTGAGAAAAAGGATTATGCTGCTGATCTTTCATTTATGCAAAAATATTAGGAAAAATTATGAATTCCTTTTGAAAGCTGTGGTGGTTTAGTAAAGCTGCGGCAGGTCCCTGTGGTAGCCGAGCCACGTGGCTGCTGTCGCTGCCCCCCCATGCCCTGGGCCACGGACAGAGAAAGAAAAAAAGTTTTAAAATGCCTTTTGAGTTGAGATAAGGAAAGTTTAATACAGAAACATGTAGGAAGCAATAGCAGTAACAAAAGCAATAACAACAGTAAGAAAGAAGCAATACACAGAAAAAGGCAATACCGGGGACAAAGGGAGAGAGTGCAGCGATCGCCCACGCCAAACTGCCAAACCCAGAACTGGCCCCGAACTGGAACTGGCCCCGGGGCATGATGTCAGCATGGTATAGAATAGCCCGGCTGCACCAGATCAACCCCGTCCTGGCTGAACCAGGACAGGAGTAGCTTCCATAAATTTTTTTTTTACTTTTCCTCTGACCCTTTCTTGAAAATAATTTTGAACTTTCTACACATCAAACAAACATGTTGATAATAGACTACCATGACTTTCCTGGTCAAATTAAAGTTTTCGTTAACAGTCAGTATCCTAGTTAGGATTCAGTTCTGAAAATAAACCCATCTCATGTGCAACCAGTTACAGTTCAGTTCTTTAATACAGACAGATCAGGAGACCCATATAGTTAATTTTAATATTTAATTAAAAAACCTGCTATGACAACTGATTGTTAAGTAGATGTGTTTTTACTAGTAACAGTATTGAATATATTATACTATTGATCTGCTATAATTATGTCTTCTCCTTTCATCAGACCTAAGCACCAAAGTTGAGTTGCTTATCTCAGATCTGGCTATGGCTAGAACAGGAGTATTTTTTGTGAAGAAGACACAATAAGAACAAATGGTGGATACCCAGTTTGTTACCTTATATTCACTGCTGTTGTCTATAAACGAGAAATGAATTTAAATCATTGGCTGGTTTTAAATAAACACATATAAATGTTTATAATATCACACAAAGATACTTCTATACATACTTAATATTAATCCCTCTCTTGTAAATTCCTTTGCTTCCAGCAATTGACTCCATGATCACTATGACTTGTGCTTTTGTTATTTTCAGACAGCGATATTTAAGCTCTCCATAGGAAAGAAATCATCAGAGCTAGGATCCGCAGAGTCATTTCCTAACCCCTTGCAGTGCAACCCAGCTCTGCTGGGTGCACTGGTGGCTGTATTACATCCTGAGGAATTCTAAGGTTTGATGTTTGCTCTGTAAAGCCTTACACATCCTTAGCAGTTGCAATTAGTCCTCTGGGAAGCCCAGAGTGCATGGGGAGAAGAGAATTTGCATTTGTTTTGGAGAACCTGGGTCTGGCAGTTTTTGACAGAGCTATTTGGTTGACATCATGGTCCACAGCTAATGTAGGTCTCATGAAATCTGCATGAAATGTTGGGTGAGTGCTTCTGATAAATGTGTTTGAAACAGTGAAAATCCAACTTCTGTAAATATTTTTAGGGTATTATCAAAGTCGTAATGGCTGAAATAACTTGAGTTCCTATTGTTAGTTTAAGACTAGAAGATTGGATTGGATGCTCAGGAGTAGGGGGATTTGTTAATTAAATTTGTGTCAGCCTGCACTGCCTGATAAAATTCAAATAAAATACTTCGTTGGTGTGATGAGCTATGTAAAGTAGTGCCAAACTGTAAAAAAATCCCAACAAACAGATCCTCAGAAGATATTCTGGCTGGAGGTACCGCCTGTCCAGTATTAGTCTACCTTGTGACTGGGGATTTTATTCTTTGTCTCTCTTTATCTCTATTGTAACATTCTCATTTGACTCCAAGTTTCTTCATAGCGGACTGCTGTTGCTGTTTGTGTGCCTGTCTCAAAGAGGGAGATTGTTCCTACAAGGAACACTGTCCCTGGCTGTACGTGGTTGGAATCGGATAAATGAAAGATCCTGGGGCTGGAGAGAGACTATGACAGGAGAAATGTGCCTGAAGCACAGAACGACTGTTAAAAACAAAAGTGGGTTTGGGGTCTTTTTGGCAGTTAAAAAGAAAAAATGTTGATAGTTTAAATTGCCTCGAGGAGAGAAAATAAGCACAGAGGCTGGTGACAAGAAGGTGTCGGTCTGGAGTGATGAAGTGAACTGTTGTTGAAATGGACGATATTCTGCATAATCGGTGCCTCTTACAAAACACCAGCATTGCAGTGTGACATTGCTGGAGATCAGCCTGTTGGACAGATGTGAGGTAATGCAAGGAGTCCAAGGAATGTCAAATTATCTGTCTGACAAAGTATATGAGCATGGTGTTTATGAATATTCTAGGATATTAACCAAAGTAGGTGCTAGGCTGTGTCTGCTTGAGAAGGAGGATGAACCCTCTCTTTTCCTGACATAATTTCCTACCCAGGAAATGATGCTAGCCTCTGTGCTGAGATACAGACCTATTAATTATCAGTGTCTCCTTCATATGAGCTCTGTCTGTACCAAGTCCTGCAGAATACTGGAGAACCAGAATGTACCTCTGAACATAAAGCTTGGCTTTGGGCACATCACTGGTCTCTTCTTCCTCAGTCTCTTCTAAAAGTACCCAAGGGCACGGGTGATCCTCTCCTGTTTCTAAGGATTCTGGCACAAGGTGCATTAACTAGAGCTTTGAAGCTTTACTATATTCAACATATGTCACTTTATTACTTTTTACCAGGTTTTGGTTGAGAAGTCATGGGTTTCTGGATTAAGGCCTATGTCTTTCCCATCCCTCTAAGGACAGAAAGAAGCAGCTGGGCGCATCCCTGTAGGAGTATATGTAAGGGTTAGGAAAGACGCAAAGGAGACCTGGAGATGGATGGCTCTGGCAATGAGTCACTGTGACTTCACCGGATCCATTTTGTCATAGTGACCGACTGTGTATGTGTCCTTGCCTACCAGGGACAGACAGCAAGACAAAACATTTTAGCTTCAAGCCTCTTCCAGCATGGTAATGCTGTTGTGTCTAAGCCACTTACTGTTTTTCAATTCTAGTTTTGGCTTTTTTCTCCTCCTTTAGAAGAATCTGAATCATAGAGTTTCCTGCTGCCTTGCATATTCTATAAATGAACCTCCCTTTCCACTGCTCTGCTCGTTACTGGAATTACTCTTGGCAACAGTATTTAGTGTTTATGTTTTGTCACGCTGTGTATTAGGGAGACATGAGAAAGGTATCATCATTAGGATGTGAAAAGAGGGCAAATCTGAGGAAATATGCTGTGAGGGAGAATTAGAAGTGAGGCTGCTAATATCTGAAAGAAATCCATGTTAGAACAGAGGACAAGGCAGTAGAAATCTGAGAGCAAGGAAACTGCAAGGAAGAGAAGCTGAGAGAGTCTGAAGAACTTCGTAGAGAAAAGAGACCAAGATTGTAGAAAGAAAACCAAAATTATCCATGTGTTGTAGTAGGGTTAAAACTGATTTACACATTGATTTTCCAATAAGATAAAGTAGGGATGTGGCAAGCACAGTGGAGGTTATTATCAGTAGAAGAATGGATCCCAGTTCCATGGTTTGATGCTCATAGCAGACTGCCTATACAGTTAAGGGTCAGTCCTAGTCTCATATAGTAATAACAATTTAAGCATGGCCTGAAACTCTTCTAGACTTCTTTGAAAAACCTACACTTCATATCGCTGTAGCTAGATAGCTATTAACTATTGATCCGCCTGATGGAAAGCTGCCTTACTATTGTGAGAGCAAGTTTGACATACTACTGGCTTTCATGGAATTTACTATGTGTGGCCCAGCTGGCAACAAAGCACTGCATGGCTGCTTGCTCACTCCTCCCCACCACACCAGTAGGATGGGAAGGAGAATCAGGAGAAAAAGGTAAAACCCCACAGGTTGAACTAAGTGAAATTTAATAGAACAACACAGAGAGAGAAGAAACAACAGTAATAATAATACTAACAAAATAATATGTAAAAGAAGTGATATACAAATTGGAGGGGGTTCAGAGGAGGGCCACAAAGATTATTAGGAGGCTGGAACACCTCTCCTATGAGGACAGGCTGAAAGAGTTGGGGTTGTTCAGCCTGGAGAAGAGACGGCTCTGGGAAGACCTTATTGCAGCCTTCCAGTATCTGAAGGGGGACTACAAGAAAGCTGGGGAGAGACTTTTTATGAAGGCTTGTAGCGGTAGAAGAAGGTAGAGCGTTCTTCACTCTGAGGGTGGTGAAAAAATGGAACAAGTTGCCCAGGGAAGTTGAGGATGCTCCACTACTGCGTGTGTTCAAGGTCAGGTTGGATGGGGCTTTGAGCAACCTGGTCTAGTGGGAGGTGTCCCTACCCGTGGCAGAGGGGTTGAAACCAGATGATCTTTAAGGTCCCTTCTAACCCAAACCATTCCATGATTCTATAAACTGCTCACCACCCAGAACCCACACTGCCTGACATGGCTAGACCCCAGCCACTTGAATTATGTGGGCTTCCCTGAGCAAGCTCCACCCTAATGTAGTGGGCATGATGTCCGTATGGGATCAAATATCCCATTGGCTCATTCCTTTTGGCTATCCTGGCTATGGCCCCTCCCAGCTTCTTCTGAAAATTAACCCGGTCCTAGCTGAACCCAGAACAGATGCTCACCTCTTTTTTAGAAAATGTATGTAAACTTCTAAGCCATTTAAGTGCTTTGAAAACCCTACTCTTGATCTCAATGCTGCAAAACTATGAGTGGGAAGATGCTTATGAGGTTACATTGGATAAAGTCTTTGGCAATGTTTACTACAGCAGTAAAAATTCAATGAGGAAGTGTTGAAATTGTGTCAGAGGAAATTGTTCCAGCAGGGAACTCAAGACGATAAATATATATTGCTGCCTTGTGAAATGTTAATAGACAGTTTGAAAGAAGACCTTGGGCCTTGTAGTCCAGATGTTGAAAAAAAATCACAAAATGTCATTTAAAGTGTTTTCCTTGTGATACACTGACGGGTGAGGCAGAAATTTTGGCACCCATTCAGTCTCACTAACCTTGAAACCACTGGAATAAATCTCTGTGTAGCAGGACAGAGTTCACTCATGAAGACCTTTTTTTTTGGTTTAGTAGAAATATAAAGACAATACAATATGAAAAGGAGACCATAAGTAAGTCTTACACTTAATATCACTCAGGAAAGCAGTGCTAAAGGGAGCTCATGTAATTATTCTATATTACAACTAAAAATATTTGAAAAAAAAGTTATATGTGATAAAGCAGACTACCCTGTAAAGTCTGTTGGCCAGATAATTCAAATTAAACCCACTTGCCAGGCCTTGTAAAATAAATGTTCTTTACACAACAGAGAGTTGCTCTAGGAACCAGTTATCACTGTTTTTCAAGCTGTGTCTCAGAATTGTACTGAAAAGCACAGAAAAAGTGAAGCATACATATAAATAGAAATGTTTCCTTTTTCATGGCTCATTCTGGTGATAATTGGGCAGACCTGTGGCTCTCTTTGGGTAAAATTTCTCTCTCTGCAGAGCAGAAACACTAGTGTTACAATTAAAACCCTATTTTCAGCGCTCAAGTGGGATTTCCATGGTGCATAGACCCTGTGTTGAAGTAATTTACGTGTTATTACTTTTTCAATACTTTATGTCTGCAGTAGGTTTTACCATGTTCTCAGGAAGTATTTATGTGTGGAAAATGACTTAAGACAGCATATAATTCTCAAAAGAGGCAGAGGGTAAAATAAAGGATACAGAGATTTTCATGTAGCTATTGCTACTCTTCACCCTTGCTATCTACTTCTCTGAGACATGGCAGTTGCACAAAACATATTCCATTAATCAAAAAAATAGCTTTAAAAAATATGTGGGTTTTTTTTTAATTCTGACCTTCTTCCAAGTCAGAACAAGGGCAGTATAGTGAGTTCTAATGCATTAGAAGGGTTAATTTGGAATTGCATCTGCTGGATAATCTTTTGCATTTCCTGCTGTTTTCTTTAAATACTTCCAGCTGCACAACTACTGTAATAGCTACCCTAATTTTCAGCCAAGACAACATGAAACTTCACTCTGGGCTAGTTTGATTCTTAGTTTTGCATTTGACTTCAGTGAAAACTACAGCTTAAAATTCTAGAGTACAAAGGTTTCTGATAATCACAGCAGTGTTAATTTATAATACCTACTAAAATTTTCTTTTTCCAGTAAATTCCACAAATAAATATGATGTTTTTTACAAATTATTTTGAGTTTTGCACGCATAACAAGAAAGAACAGGAGACAGACTTTTGAAATGATACTGTAATTTGGTGTGTAAGATCATGTTGCAGTTGCTGACGAGGTGAACACCACATGTTTGGTTTAAGAAGTGCATCCATGTTAAAATGAAGTTTATTTTCTTAGTCATTATGGGAGAGGATGAAAAGAAAACCACCTCGCTGTTTTTTGTTGATGGTGATATAATGGATACATCAGAATCAATTGCACCGAGAATAACAGAGCAAGGCTGCCCACATCATTACTCTGCAGAGACATTCTCTGCCTGCTACTCCAACTGCTTGCAGGATCTGATTTTGCTGGTTCATTCCTTGTATCACTTCTTCAGAAAGGTGATTTTGCAAAAAAATATTTTCCCTTCAGGCATGCTGTTGTGAGATTTCTTTTCAAGGAGCTGGAGGGTACCAATAAATGAGCAGCCCAGAAAAAAAATAAAGTTTGCTTTTTTTTTCTTTCTTTCTTTTTTTTTTTATACTGGGCTAAAATAAGAGTAACAGCAGTGTTTAATGGCTTAGAATTTGGGTACAACATAACTCTATTTCTGTCTCTAACAAGGCTCTGATCATGCTTCATTTTCTTTTCTTACCTTCTGGCTGTTGAGTTTACTTGGACTCTGAATCTCCTGTAGACTAAGCGTTTGTGCAACGCACGGTGTCACAGTGCAAAGAGGTCACCAGTTCACCCGGCTATAATGATGTTCTGGGTCCGTTTAGGGGTTCAGGGCAGGTCCCCACGGAAACAGAATGTATGCTCTCCCCCCTCCCTATCCCTTAGTTCCCCCCCAGACAGGTGGGGAAAAAGGGAGATCAGGAGTTAAAAGAGAGAGAGACTTTGCACTGTATTGGAAGTTTGGAAAGATATATATATATATATTGTTTAGCAGGGAACAGAAAACAAGAAGGGAAGGTAGATATAGGTACAAAGATGGGGGAAAACACAATAAATGCAATATAATACAAAACCAAAGGTTGGATGGCTTCGGATTCACTGGAGGATGAGGAGTGGTGAGAAAATGGCTCCTGGCCGCATGGAAGGGTCAGCTCCAAGCGTCTCTTCCTCCCACGCTGGAGACCACTTCCTGCCTCCAGTATCCGGTGTGGACAGGAAGGGGGAGGGAATAACTGCTTCCCCCCTGGGACCCTCAGGGTGTCCAACCCCTGCCTGTCCTGGTCCAAAACCTCAAACCATAACAAATGATCAGTTAATGTCACCTGTATGGGCAAAAGCCTGCATCTCATGATGTTGCACCTGGCCTAGTAACTATGTATTCTAGAAAGAAAAAAAAATAAAATACAATCTTTCACTGCTGACAGTCTGAAGTATAATGACTACTAGGGGAAAAAAAAAGGGAAAGAAAAGGGAATTAATAGCACTGGAGATAACTAAGTTATGAGCGTAGCTTCCCTCTGGGGTTTCAGCTAAGCACCTACACACAGGAACCCGACTTTCTCCAGAGCACATCATCTACATTTACATTGGCCTATTTAGGCTGCAATACATTCCCCTGAGATACTCTCCCAGGTAGAGCTAGGACTGTAGAGAGGGTCTGTCAGTATCAGCTGCTTTGGCAGATGTTATGAGTTTTATGGTATAGGAAAGGTACCCTGAGAGTCCACAGTCTGATTGTAGACCATATTAGTACTGTTACTGCCTTGGGAAATGTAGTCCAATTTTTGTCCCTTATCATAACTGGGAAGAGAGAATGTGTCTGTTAGAAAGCCCCAGAACAGGCACAAAGAAGTATTTGGAACAAATAGATGTCAAAGGACATCTCTCACTACTGCAATACAGCCAGAGGAGTATTCCAAAGTGGCCAATTCAGCCCAAAATACCTACACTGGTTGCATGGGAATTATTGAATTCAATAATTTTCAGTGTTTTTCCTTTGACCGAAATATTGATCTTAAACTAATTACCACTAAAACATGGCTCAAGAGGTCGTGACTTATAATTGATGCTTAATTAGAAACAGAATAAGGATGTCACAAGTTTAAAACTTTAAATGCGCTGTCACTGTCAGAAGCCTTATGTAAGTAAAATGAAATTGTTTTAAATTCAAATAATCATGCAAGTAAAAATACACATTTTATTAAAGAAATTAAATTCCAAAGGGGCACACAGTCAAATTGTCTTTTTCATTTCTGTTACATTCAGTGGTATGCGGATTCCAGGTTATGTATTTGAAATTGATAATTAATACAGATTAGTGAGAAAGAAAGAGTAGCCTCTGCTTGCGTGTACAGGTCTGTCATAGACCTTATTCCATTTTTTTGCTTCTATTTTATTGTCTAATGAAACACATGATACTGTCCATGACACCAGGAGCAAAACACCCAGGGAAAGCATAGCAGGGCACTATTAAAGACCCAAAAAGTCTCCAGCTAAAGAGCAAAGTGCACTGTCAGAGCTCAGTGTAGAGCTATACCCAGTTCTCCTCACAGAACTCAACTAAAAGGAATAATTAGTTGTATTGGACTTCATTTTGTAAAACTATGTCTGCCCTAGACAGTTAGTGGCATTCTGCATTAAGTAATAATGAAGTGACAGACTTTCTAGTACAGTAGTTCTCCTCTAGTTAAAAGAAGTGTTGGCAGATTAATTTATTGCATACAGGGCATCAAGAAGCCATGCTGATGAACTCTGTATTTGTGCTGGCTGCATGGAGGAGGATGAAGAGGAAAATAGTCCTAGAAATATTATATTCCAGTTTTCTCAGTGCTCAATGCAAGGAGTTTGGGTGCAACTCAGTCTGAATTTTACCTTCCTCTTCTTTTACCATAGCAAGTCAGCCCTTACCCACTAAAGCCATACATTTGGGATAAGTGAGATATTGGGTTTTGACTGCAATGTTCTGGTCCACAGGAGCTTCTTACACAGTGGCACAGAAGAGACTTTTGGAAGATTTGGACAGATGAGGCTCCTCTAAGAGGACCTACCAGAGAAGCATTGTGCTCAGGCTGGAGATGTGCAGTGGCTGCAGCTGAAAGAGGCCAAATCCACAGTAAATTGAAATTTCCATAAAACTGTTGAAGTCTTGATGTATGACACTACATAGCCACAGCTCCTCAGTGATGTTAATTTTTATCAATTCCCTGCAATAACTGACAAACTAATTTAAAGCCAGATAGGTATAATGATTAATAGGAATATTGCAGGCACTTTGAACTAAAAAAACTATAAAATGCTAATAATGATGTTTAAGGGCTGTTAGGTGCTACATGAGGCTCAGAAAAGATGTGGATAAATGATATGGAAAGTCACTGTGGACAGTTACAGCTGGAGGGGACCTCAAGTCATTCCACTGCTGCTGGGGTCTGGGGCAGAGGATCATTCGTGGAGGCAGATGTCTTTAGCACTGTTGTCATAGCTGTAATATCCACAACCTTGGCTGTGTAAGATCTAAATTTATAAAGACTGAGAGTGCATTTGAACTGTGTATGGGAGGGAACAGACTCAGCGAGTTCCCAGGAATGTCTTCTTTCTAACACCCTGCCCTGAGAGGCTGGATTTCTGTTCACAGGCTTCACATGGGCTCAAAATAAGGGCGATCTGTACTAAGGAAACCAGTAAAGCCTTTCTGTATTTTTGTTAGCACTAAGTCTTTTTGGAGCTTTCTGTCTCCTATGCCATCAGTCATCATAGTAACTCCAACTGTTTGGTTTGTTTCTGGACCTTTTCTTGAACTATCCATTAAGGGGGCTTTGGAAGTCAAAGGACAGTGATTCTTAACAGAAGAACAAAAAATAGATCAATAAGGAAAGCTAAGCCAACTTCTTTGTTTGATTTCTTTTGTGAAATGAGACAAAGGAAAGAGAAAAAGATATTGAGCAATGTAGACTAGGAGAGTGAATAGTCTGACACACTGCACATTTTCAATTCATTTCAGTGGAAAAGAAGATCTTTGTTGCTACTGTTTTTCCTGTTTTATAAAATATCCCTATACTGTTTGGCATTAGCTTGGAATGCTCTTGTATTTTACTCCTTCTGACATTGATGCACAGTACGAAATGGGCTAAATAAATATAAGAAACTGCACTCTATGAACCGAATCACTTTTGCCTTCTCTCTTGTTCCTGGCAGCTCTGTTGCTAAGTTTCTTTCCCTTCATCTTCAGATTTCCAGAATTTCCTAAATTTCTTCTTTCTCTGCCATGTCTTACAGCAGACAGAGAAATATGTAGCATATAATGATATTCCTTAGATAAACTTCACAGTTAACAGAAATGAGAAGGAGAGTCCAGCAAAGAGGTAAGTTTATGGAGACTTGTGTTCCAGTCTCTGCTTTGTTAGAGACTTCATAGATCACCTGCATTTAGATTACCTGCATCTGAGTTTTATGAAAACAAGGATGTAGAGTACATCTCTGCTTTTCAGAGGCCTTATGAGGCTATAGAAGAGCATGTGGTGTTCAGTACTTGGAGAACAGGAGTTATACAAGTACTTTGTATATGTATCTGTGCATCTCCTGAACAATCTATCTCACCAGGACTACCCTGATATCAAGCAGCTTTTGACATACATCACAGTAAATACAAACCCCAAGCACTACAGAAATGTTTTATTTGAGATATTTTTGAGAAATAGAGGCTATATGACCCAAGTTTATGGTCAAAATGTAATATTTTATTGTCCACAAAAATCAGATAGGCCCAACACAGGTCTTGGTAATGTAATAATAAATATTAGTATTCTACAACTCGCAGATCTAAATGCAAGAAAATGACAAAATGTCAATGCCTTATGTTCTAATCAGGCAGGTGGATAGAAAATTTGTTAATGAGCTCTGTGGACTGCTGTAGGCATAAATGCCCCTATTTATTGTGGCATGTAGCCCATAGGAAAGAGTATCTACTCAATTAGAGCCAAACAAGGCAGATTTGAGAACAATTTCCTATGTTTAATGCAGAAAGATCAGCAAAATATGTATCCTGCCTTCAAAAAGCACCCTGTTTTACTTTAATCTAACAAGTTGCCTGTTTAGCTCACATCACCATTATTTTCCAAGAATTTGTGTTGTCAGGACACGTGATATATTCAGTTTAGTGAGTGCTGCACTATCAGTTTTGTTTACCTTTTAAATATAGCCTTATAATTTCTTTTCATTTGCATTCTATTGTATACAAGTACAGATGCAGTGTATACAATGCACTATAATTAACAGAGAAAAGACTGCGGAAGGCTGAACATATTCTCATTACCTAAATCTATCCTGACTGCCTCTGAAGGGAAATGTGGGTAGTGTTATGCCCTTTGGGAAAAACTTTTCTTTGATTAACCTTATTGGTCACTGAAGGTCAGTCTTTATTCTAATGAGATACAGCTGCAGGTGCCTTTTATCTGTGTATAAATAAGAAGCTTGTGAATCCTGAAAACTCCTGAGGCACTGGTTTGTGTTTGGTGTTTTGCTTTGATACCTAAAGCAATGGTAAGTAATTATTTATGTCCTATGTGCAGGACACAATGTCTGCACTCACTGAATACATCCAATATAAATTTCCATGATGAAAATGTCTCTTTTGCATCTATTTCCTTAACATGGACTATTTAAATTACTAAGCCAAACTTTGCCTCTTTAAAAGCCTTGATGTGGAATATAAGTCCCAGTGGTATTTTTTTCAGAGGTTTATCATGCAAATCAGGGGAGTTCCATTTTGAACTGCTGACTAAACATTACAGTGTGCTTTTGAGGGAATACACTTCAGTCTTCAGATTCAATTACTGGAAATAAATAATTGTAACTACTTTTATGCCTTTTACCTCCAACAAAACTAAGTTTATTCCTTCAAAATTTTAGATTTTTTTTTTAATATAAGACTAGAATTTTTCCAGATTTTCAGAAAAGAGGTGTAAGATACTCATGGAGAAACAGTGAATTTAATTCCTTTCTCTTTTGAGAGATTTACATAGTGCTTTTCTGGCTCCTATTTCCACAGTGAACTCCTGCTTAACAGAACTTGCCATTACAAGTTTTGAGCAGATACAAGAACACCTATACTGTATGAAAACATCATGATCACATAATCATAAATGCATTTTGCAGTATATAGACTAGTCAAATATTTTTCTATCAGATATTGCTTATAACTTGAAAGAACTTTGCTACACTGGTTATTCAGTAGATAAATTAGTCATACCACATTCTGAAACTTTTAAGGAGACATTTACAAAGTGAAAATGCAGTGATTTCAAGCGCCATGTCAAAACTGTAACAACTGGATGATTGGCACACTTATGTATGTACCTTCAGATTATTCAAACTAAGGGGAAAATATAATTTCATTCTATATGGGTTAAGATTTATTATTTCTGAGAACAAATGCTGTTAATTTTTATTCCTGGCACTTTATAGATTCATAAACTGAGATTATCTGGTGTAGTCAGCAAAGTTATTGCTTTATAAATTTTATTGCAGAGGTTAAGGAAGAAGAAATTATGATTAATTGGAGGAAATGCTATCATAAGTAAAGCTGCAAATTTTTCTACTGAAAATCTCTTTAATTCAGGATATGTAAAAGTCTCAAAACTGTAACTTTTCATATGAAAACCTCTGTTTCAACAAAAATGAGAAGACACAAAGAAAGACTCTGTATTTTAGTAGAAAGAGGACACAAACCTGGATGTGGGAGACATTCTTAAAGTTCCCAAGATGAATCACGAGGCAATTAAGTAAGTCACAAAGAATTGTAAGGAAGATAGTATAAGCCTGACAGACATGATGGTTAACTGAACATCTTGAACAATATGTTTTAAGCGAAGAACTATGAAAGATATTATTTCCTTCTTGTTGAAGGGCAATAGACACGTCGTAAATCTGGAAGTGTTACAAAACAAAAATATGAGCAACCACTTTTACTTCAGTCACTTGAAGGAAATCAACATTTTCAAATACTATTTCATTACTAAATGCAATTGATTCTGTATCTTCCTTTGGGATAAAAGGGAAATTCTGGGAGCAATTTGGTTATCAGTACATAAAATGAGGTAATACTGAGTTCTTTGCCTAAAAACACACTATAATTTTTCTAATCAGGTGTGAGTAGAATCCTTGGATGAGCAAGGGAAAGAGGATAGGGATCATTGTTTCACAGTCTTCCAAATTAACCACATCATCTTTATAACTGTGTACTCCTTACCAAACACCCCTCCTTGCCCACTTTACTACCCCTATACGAAGCAGCAGCTATTACCTGTCTAATTTTAACTGTGCCTTGAGTTCTATCTATTTCAATGACAATCACGCATGGTCCTGACATTCCACTTGTTCACAACTTGTTTCCTGAAGATTATGTCATAAGAAATACTGTACATGTGGGCAAACCCACAAAAAGCAAAACAGTTATATTACTGCAGATGGATGCAACAGCATGAATCCTTCTCCTTCCAGGTACCAGACACAACCTGAGGGCTTAATTCAGGCTACAGAATATTTCTTAGGTGCCAGAAGAGGAGGAGGAATTACCTTACAGCTTTGAAAGTGTTGTAAGTGTTAAGCTAGCGGTAACCCTCTGTACTGAAAAATATTGAAGGACAACAATAATTAGTAAATCTACAGAGGAACAGCACCTTTAGAGTATCATATAAATATCCTGAGTTTTGGTAAAATGCAAACACATGATATAGAGGAGTCTTGTAACAAAAACTTAAATTAAATGGATATCAGGAAGAAGTTCTGTACTGAAAGAGTGGTTAGCCATTGGAATAGGCTGCCCCAGGAGGTGGTGGAGTCACCACTCCCGGAGGTGTTCTAAAATGGGTAGGTGTGGTGTTTCAGAACATGGTCTAGAGCAGGGGTCCTCAAACTTTTTAAACAGGAGGCCGGTTCACTGTCCCTCAGACACTGTTGGGGGCCGGACTATAGTTTGGAAAAAAATGAACAAATTCCTATGCACACTGCACATATTTTATTTGTAGTAGTGCACAAAAAAACAGGAAAAAGAATGCTGTATCCGGCCTGCGGGCTGTAGTTTGAGGACCCCTGGTGTAGAGGTTACTGAGATGGTGGAGGAAGGTTGGACTAGGTGATCCTGGAGGTATTTTCCAACCTAAATGATTGTATGATTCCATGATTCTATAACCAATATAGCAACAATAACTTTTGAGAATCAATATATAAAACAGTTTTCTGTTTGAGAACGGATTGTTTTGCCATTCACTGGATCATCATACACACAAATATGAAAGCAGGTATAAAAATTTGCAGCTCTACCCCTTATTTGTAAAGCAGAAAATGAAGCAATGGATTCATTTAGTTTTCATGCCTGCTTTTGTGATGCTCAAGGGCATTTTTGCTAGGTTTCCATATAATTTGTGAGTGATGACTGGATTTGACAGGCTTATTCTATTCAAAAGTTACTTAGCTCCAATTCTGCAATTAAATATAACTGAAAAGAAGATGAATTTTGTCATTAATAGTTGGAATAGTAAAGGCAAGAAGGAAGATACAACTGACATTCAAGCTAGAAAGACTTCAGCCTTTGAAATGCAAAGGCTGGCAAGGAGCAGCCACAACAACAGGATTAGCAACAGGATTAATGTTTTAGCCATCTTTTGTTCATTTGATCTCATTGTATTCTGATTGCAAAAAATGATGGGAAGTGCTGCTTCTTTGTGTGTAAGTCCCTACCTAATTTAAAAGGACATAAAGGATTTTTCTTCTATTTTATTGTGAGAACTTCTGGTAATTTCCTCAAGGAGAAATCAAATTAAGCCTGTCCATACCATGAACTGACAAAATGATGATTCCAAAAATATCTGGAAAAGCACAAGGGTGGACAGATGGCTCCACACTGCTTATTTCAGCATGCTCAATGTCCAAAGAGTCTCAGAGTATAGAAGGCTGCCCTGTGAAGGACTCAGAGCAAAATTAAACCTTGGAAGAATAGAGACCCTTTGTGTGCTGACATTTGCAAGGGATCCAGCAGTTACCACCCATTCTAGCTGAACACTTTGCTGAGTATTTTTAACACTGCTAAATATGGTATTATTCTCAGGCACAGTAGGGCTGAGTAAGAACTCCCATTTACCCTTTTTTGCCCAGTCAAAAAATCCTGGAAGATGCAGAAGCATATGGTGACCTACTATGTATTAAAGTTAAGGTATGGAAAGAGCCTAAATTATATTTAGATTGCAGATACCTTTGGGCAGGGCTGATGTTTCCCCTCTTTAACTGCATGGCCTGAAATCTGTGTGATCTTGATATTTGTGGCTAATTTTACTTTATGTTATTGAAACTCTGGGTCTTCCTAACTGGATTCATTCAGAAATCATTTTTTTCTATGCTTCTGCCATCTTACAATCCCCTACAAGGCATTCTGATTTAGGATTTCACTTTATTGTTTATTGTATTAAGCAAGACCCAAATGCAAGAAAATTTTTGTTTGAGTTTAAATACATGCCTAAACCTTACTGACCTCAAGAGTTGAAATAGAGTTTGGTGGTACATAGGGAACACAAATGTAGAAGACATGTTGTGTAACTGAAGTCCAAACTTAAAAAGAATATGTGAAAAAGAGAATGAAAGCATAAAACTCAAGAAAATAATTAAATAATTGTGGAACTGAGTTTCCAAATTTCATATATGTGGCTTAATCCCATTTTGTGCAGCAACAGTGTGGAAAAGTACTACCTTGGAAGCCTTAATTCATTTCTAGAAAGGGCCGAGTGCAACACTGAACGTTTCAGTACTCAAAACCTTTTACATGTAGAAGGTGATTCGAACACTAATCTAAGAAAAACCTTTTGAGAAATATCTTCTTCTTTTTCATACAGTTCCTCAGTTTTGGTTGGATGTTAATATTTTCACAGAAGAAGAAACAACACTGATTTCATCCTTCTACTCCAAGGCAGCATCAGTGACACCTGCTCCTTTCTTGCTAGGTATTTGCTGAGCACATTCTTAGTGACTTACACAACACTTCACTTAGTGACTTAGTCACAACACTTCTCCCAGGCAGTGTGTTTCAAAGTTTCACTATTCCTTACCATTTAGAAAGTTTTTGATAATAAGACAGTCCTGGTTTTAGCTGAGATAGGATTAATTTTTTCCTAGTAGCTGGCACAGCACTGTATTTTGGATTTAATATCAGAATAACATTTATAACATACTGATATTTTAGTTGTCGCTAACTAGCACTTATCTTAAGTCAAGAATTTTTCAGTTTCCCATGCTCTGCAAGCAAGCAGGTACACAAGAAGCTGGAAGGAAGCATGGCCAGGACAACTGACCTGAACTAGCCAAAGGGATATTCCATACCATAGGACATCACACTCAGTATATAAACTGGGAAAAACTGGCCAGAAGGGACCGATTGCCGCTCAGGATCTGACTGGGCATCGGTCAGCGAGTGGTGAGCAATTGCATTGTGCATCACTTGTTTTTTCTTGAGTTTTCTTTCTTTATTTACTTGTTATTTTCCTTTTCACTACAAATATTTTATTATCTTATTTTATTTTATTCTATTCCATTCTATTTCATTTAATTTTAGTTTAATTTAATTTAATTTCATTTATTTAAATTATTAAACTTCTCTTATCTCAACCCATGGAATTTTACTTTTTTTTCTGATTGCCCTCCCCGTTCCTCCAGAGGGGCAGTGGGAAGATTGAGCAAGCTTAGTTGCCAGATGGGGTTAAACCACAACAATGATTAACCTGGACTTTCTTTGGTGCAATTTAAGTCCATTACTTCTTTTTTTTATCCATGAAGAACAGATTAGTACCAGCTCCTTGCAGGAGTTTTTAAAGCATTTGAGGTCTGCGCATTGAGTTTTCTCTTTTCTAAACTAAACACTCTCAATTAAGGAGGCTGAAATGGATTAATACTAAAATCAACTGTCAAGAATAATAATCCACTGAAAACCTAAAAAGCTATTTATAAAGCCACCTCATCTCATAAAAAGGACTGATTACCAGCTATTTAAATAAATTCTTTTGATGTTTTACTTGGCATGAGAGCCCATCACGAATGCTCAGATTAAATGTCTTTGTAATGGAAAAAATTTTATTCTTCAAATTTAAAACTTTTCTTCCAAAACATATCTAGTTTGGACACTTTTGATAAGGAGGTACAGCCTCAGTGAGAAACTATATGCCATCCAGACCTGAAGAGTGAATAATGTAATAGTATTAACTCCAGTAGTGTTAAGCTGAGGTCAAGGACCTTGCTGTGAATGAGTTGAGACACGAACTTTAGCACCTTCTACTGCAGGTGAGTGTCCTAACCTTTTGCTGATGTTTTTCCTTAGCTGGAGAAAGGTGCCCTATCTTTTGATTTTTTACTTTGACGGGACTTTGTTTTATCCTGATCACCACATCTGTAATGTTAAATATTTTCTTGATGAGAACAGTCCCTTCCCATTTCAGACTAAGAGTTCAACTCTACATGATATATGGAAAAGCCCTTTATGGAGCCATTAAGTGAAATCAAAGAAGAAGCAAACACCATAAAAATATTGTATGTTTCTGACATTTTGGATCTAATTGAGGAGGGACAGATGCACAGAGATATTTAAGTGCTTTAATAGGGGAGTAAGAACTTGACTAGCCTTTTTAATCTTTCTCAACATGGTGGTATGTTTGAGAATTGCCCCTTAAGCAGAGACTTAGGATGAAGTAGGGGTGGGGAGCTCTTGCAGGCTGGGAGATATAAGGGACTGGTAGGGCAGTGGTTTGCCAGTCGTAGGCAGGTCCAAGGCCAAGCCAGGAAGTCTAGTCTGTGGTCAGGTCTGCGTCAGTGAGATACATGGTCTGGGACATAACAATGTAGCTCAGATCAAGAACAAAGGGAAGGGCCTGAGCTTAAATGCAGGTCCCAGATGAAGAGGGATCTTGAAAAGATACAGTCCGACCACCACACAGAAAGGCTGCAAAAATCTGAGGTTTTGCTTTATTACAAGTGTGAGGAACAGGTGGCTGCACATAATAAGCTTTTCTCACTTTCTTTACTGAAAAACTGATTTGTTATTAGAGAGATTTGATTTACTATAAGTGAAATTTCTAGGAAAGATAAACCTAAATGGTAAAACCAAGGAATAACCATAATAATGACTTGCTTTCTCAAGGACAAGACTCACAGCTCCATTCTCTGACAAGAAATTTCATTGAATACTCAGAATTTACTGAAATGCTAAATTAAAACATCTCTGCCAGAATAGCAGTCACTCAGCAATGGAATGAAGAGGCATCAAAGGAGATGTAGGTGGTGTGCTTTTTGTGTTAGCTAAACCTTTTCTCTCGCTACTGATATGATGCTGCTTAAAGTGATCGTCTTTACCTTTTCCTTGTTTCCTTCCTAGTAGTCTTTTGCACTCCCATATGATTTTCAGACAGGTCTTTCTAAGTAACACTGCTTCTAAAGAACAGCAAGTATTGCAAACACAGCCTCCACAAGAGAAACTTGGCAGGTATTTTTATGACAGAGGAGCTCAAAACCAAACGTGTGTGAATGGCTCATGGATTTACAGTCCTCTTAACTTTTAATTTTGTTTTTAATTTCTGCTATGTCAAAGAGGAGGTTCTGATATTCTTAGATCTTGTGTCCTGCAACCTTGATCCACATGTAGACAAAAGAGATTTGATGGCTTGTGCATCTGCTTGAACAGACATAGACTTTGCAGGAAATGGCTTGAATCCTTGACTGATTTGGCCCAAGGGAAATCTCTGAATTAATTGTGTCTTTTCTAGTACTCATTTTATTTGTTGTCGATAAGATTAGGGAGAAGAATTCTGAAAGGCAGAAAAACTAACTTCGTCTACAGGATGAACACACTTTCAAACGCAACCCAGAGAGGAGGGGTGTAATGAGGCAGGCAGTCTCTCTTTTCATGGAATTGTACAACAGTTTGAGTTGGAAGGAACCTTAAAGAACATCTAGTTCCAACCCCCCTGCCATAGGCAGGGACATCTCCCACTGCACCAAGGTTGCACGAAGCCCCATCCAACTTAGTCTTGAACATATCCAGTGTTGGGGCATCTACAACTTCCCTGGTCAACCTGTTTCATTGACTCACTATCTTCATAGTGAAAAACTTCTTCCTAATTTCTAATCTAAATCTACCCTCTTCCAGTTTAAAGCCATTACTTCATGTCCTATCACCACAAGCCCTTATAAAATTCTCTCCCTAGCTTTCTTGTAGGCCCCCTTCAGATACTGGAAGGCCTCAATGAGGTCTCCCTGGAGCCTTCTCTTCTCCAGGCTTAACAAACCAAACTCTTTCAGCCTGTCCTTGTAGCAGAGGTGTTCTAGTCCACTGATCATCTTCTGGACCTGCTCCAACAGATGTATGTCCCTCTTGTGTTGGAGGCTCCAGAGCTGGACACAGGACTCCAGGTGAGGTCTCATGAGAACAGAGTATCATGGGAAAATCATCTCCCTCAGCCTGCTGACCATACTTCTTTTAATGCAGTCCAGGATATGGCTGGCTTTCTGAGTGGCACTTGCACATTGTTGGCTCATGTTGAGCTTTTCATTAACCAGCACCCCCAAGTGTATCTCCTCAGGACTGCTCTCATTTCAGTCATTGCCCAGGCAGTATTTGTGCTTAAGATTGCCCCAGTTCAGGTGCAGGACCTTGCACTTGGCCTTGTTGAACTTCATGAGGTTTCCACAGGCTCATCTCTCAAACCTGTCGAGGTCCCCCTGGATGGCATCTTTTCCTTCCAGTGTGTCAACCTCACACATGGCTTGCTGTTGGTGGTAAACTTGATGAGGGTGCTCTCAATTCCACTGTCCATGGCACTGACAATGTTAAACAACACTGGTCCCAGTACCAATCCCTGCAGTACATCACTTGGCACTGGGCTCTGCTTGGATATCGAGCCATTCGCCACAACTCTTTCAGTGTGACCATCCAGCTAATTGTTAATCCACTCAATCATCCGTCAAATCCATATCTTTCCTATTTAGAGACCAGGTTGTCATTATATGTGTACCTTGTATGCTTTTTGCCAGTGCTATGGCAAGAAGGAGGTCACCCTTTTGGCATTTTAACATTTTTTAAATGAGCAATTAACACATTGTTGAGTCACTTAATATCTTAGTTTTCATTTTGTAGCAAGAACAAGGACCGCATTGTTCATTTGCTGAAAATATTTCAGACTTTGCAGAGAAGTCTGGGAGTCTATTAGCAGGAGGAAATACAGCAGGTCTATGTGCTTCATTGATTTACATGGGGATTGAATTGGATACTATGACAGGTATTTCTAATTTTTTTTTTTCAAAAATTACCAGGATTGTGATAAAGAAAGAAGTAGCCAAATAAGTATTTTGTACAACCATAGTTTATTGTTTTCATCATCCTGTGCATTTTGCTTGCAGATTGGTAACTTGTATGTTAAGTCCATGGGTAATAGTACTCATATTTGCATGCGACTCAAAGGCAGCTGAGACACCGTAACTCAAGTATTATCTGTATCAAACACACTATCACTTTTTGCTTAAAAGGTAGTATAATGAGGAGTTTTGAAAAATAATACAGCAGTGATTCAGATTAGCTCACTGTCCACAGTATGAGAGTGAGGTGTTTGTGTACATGGGTGCTTGCTTCAATGCTCGAAGGTAAATAGACACTTCACAGTCAGCCTTATTCACAGGCACTTTGTAAGAAGAAAAATTCTGAGTCTCTGTTGTAACGGTCCTACTTGAAAGGACAAGATTTTTGAGTCATCTTTTAGGGGTGACAGTTACATAGTTGCTTTGTCTATGGAAGATTTCTTTCTTTTCTTACATTATATAATGAAGCTCTGGTGCAAAGCAAGCAGGTCTTATTCAAGTAAAAGGGGAGTCATTTAACAACACTTTTGTCACTCCATCCCAAACCTTAATTAAAATTAATCTCTGTTTCAGGATGATTTTATAATTTAGATTCCCCACACCTTTTACTTTGAGGTGGAAAGATCTACTTTGCCTTTTAAAGATTTCACATATCCCTCATTTTTCTCATCATTTGTGGTGTCACTTATGGTGTGTATATATACATATATAGAGATATACATATACAGTATTGGGACTAGATCAATTCCCATTTGCATTGTAAACTAAAGCCTATGTAAAAATAGCACCACAACAAAACAATAATCTTAAATAAAAGTCACAGGGAATATGAATAAGAGAAAAGATATAAAGAAGATTCACATGCCATTTGCCAGAAAAAGAGGGCCGTGATTTTTTATGAGATGCCAGACGAAGTAGATTGTCTGCTCAAAAATTTGCCTCTTTAGTGAGAGCAAAAAGTTTGTCATCCCAAATCCCTACGAAAAACCAGCTGGTCTGATATTATATCATGTCTCCAGCAATGACCTGTGTTGGACTGGAAAAATAAACAGGCAACCTTGTCAATTCTGCGGCATGCTACACATGAGTGCACAAGGATTTTTTTCCTGCAAGGACCAGCTGATGCCCTATTGTTGGTTGCTGCTGTTACTCTGCTGCGGCTTGAGGTCTGCATACAGACTAAGCACCATTATACCAGTTGCCTTGTGCAAATCCTTATGAGAACCTAACAAAGCTATTTTATGGGTTGTTTTCATGTATAATTTTTTTTTTCTAAAGACAGATTTGTTAGTGTGCTGAAGTCCTGGGTTTGAGTGGGGTTTTTTGACTCGTAAAGGTGCAGACATCTGATTTGTAATCACTCATGTTTTGAATATTTTTTTTCTTCATCTAAATTATAAGAAAATTAAATATTGAGTGCATGGGTATTTCATGCATAAAACCATCTTTTTAACCTTTGTTATTTTGTTTTATGGGAAGGGCAGACAAAGAGAAGAAAGACTGCAGTTGAAAACTGGCTTAAGAGTCTGATGCAAAAGCAATCAAAGTGAAACAATATGGTTCACATTTACTGTAGTGGAATTTGGCTCTGCCATACATTTAGGCTACTTTCTATATATGTTTCCACACATTTTTAAGATTTGTGTATTTGTTCCTGAATATTTGTCCTTGAATGCTGAATTAACTGTACTACTCAAAGTCATTGCAATGAATGTGATGAGAAAAATAATGTAGCAGCTAAAATACCATTTAGAACTCCTTTTTTTTAACTGCATGTGCATGCTGTTGTAAGTAGAGGTTTCAAAAGTGTCACAAACGGGGTTTTCTATTCTTCCTGTAAGAGCCCTTCTTTCCTCTAACTGGTGGAAAAAGTAAGTTGAGTGCTGGTGTACTCCATTGAAAATGTAGTCTGAGTGAAAAAAAGGAGCCTTGCTATATCAGAGCAAAGTCTGATTTCTCCCTTTCTTTCCGTTGGCTTAAAAAGCTAGTGTAAAGCTCAAGCCTCTGTAGATTTCTCTGTATTTGGACTAAAAGTTGTTGAGTGCAGTTCTGCACTTGACATTGGAACACGACTAATAATACCCAGTGGAAAAGCAGACTGTAGCTATCAGCTGCTTTTTTTTTTTTTTCTCAGAACTTTCATCATTAACTTCATGATTTGCCTTTAAAGAGTGGGCGTTTTTCCAATGAAACTCCATTTATCTGAAGTGTACAAGACACTTTTTGCAAATGCATTAATCAACTTTCCAAATATACAACAGAGGTATCACTTGGAAATTAAGAACAGAGCATAAGAGGAATAAAGGTTACACATTTCTCTTCAGACTCAATTTATTGTAAGGTCTCCACTGAAAATGCTGTGCCACATTATACTTCTTTTTTTCACAACATAGAATGCTAATACCATGAGTGAAAGCTTTGCAAATTATTTTTTTGTTGTACAACTACTTTGTCTTATGGAAAAGAAGAGGCTTTATGCCAATAGATTTATGTGCATTACGATTAGCTTTTTTGTTGGGTTGTGCCCTCTATATACTGATCCTTGCTGAATATAAGCAACAAATAACAGGCCAAGAAAAAATAATGGTCATGTTTAAACAAAATCCTTCTGTGATTTATGGGTCTTGGCTCTGATTTAGAGCTGTCATCACTACAAGTACTTGTGTTAGATAGAGGGGATAAAAATTGCTGGGTCTGATCAAAGACTATAAAGCTAAGAAACAGGTTTCTGAGTAGGTTGCCAAACCTCTGGAAATGAACTTTCATTAGATCTTTCAGGAGGAAAAAATGGAAAGAAGACAAGAAAATGATAGTGACTGATGTGTTTGCAGAGATATGGTAGAGATGAAGCACAAATAGAAGGAGACTTACTGTGTCTTCATGTTTTACTTTTCTAATGTGAAAACAGTTTTGTTATTCCCTACAGTTGTGACTAAAGGCTTCACCCCATAGGATATGGGTGTACCATTGTGTTATACAGCCATCCTATTAAATATAGAACACTCTCTGAGAAAAAAAATACAGAGAAACCTAGAATACTCGAAGAGGTCAGGGCTTACTTTATGTGGGATGTTTACATCATACACTGGCAGAAAATTATAATTTTTGAGGGACTTCCATGTAATGTCTTTTCTCTCTTCATATACATGTCTTTGAACACTTATTGAAGACCACAGAATTGCACCACTCTACATAGAATATCTTGTTCTTTGTATTTAAGAAACAAATTAAATTGATTGTCCCCCAAAATCATGAATGTTTGAAAGCTTTGGGAAATGAACAGAACATCAAAGCTAGTTCTCATAAAATCAGAATTTAGAGTGAAATAGGATTAGAATGCAATGGTTTTTCTCAATTCTACTCTGAGTTTCCACCCACTCGGTCCCAATGGTCTTTAGTTTGTGCATTGTCCACTGTCCCAGAAAATGATAATGTTTCTAAGTCATAAACAGATCTCTCCATTTGCTCCTTCTCAAGCATGCCTAACCTTTTTTGGCAACTTTCCTTCCTTTACACTCTGTGGGGAGGTTGCATAAAATTTTTTAAAAATTGTATTGCAACACTACTTGTTTTGTGTAAAATGAGCTGAATAAACAACACTCTTTTACAGCAATTAGTGGAGGATTGTTTCTTGCAGACTTCTCACTTGCTTTCAGAAGTCTTGCTTTTAATCTCTGTTAACAGAAGAAAATGCATTCTTATTAGGTGTACAGGAACCTGCCAAAAGTTGCTGAAAATGGCTGGCAGTGTTTGCAGAGAGTGAAAAGATAAGTCTGGGTGTGAACTACTGCAATGGTTCCAAGATACTAGTGATACTGCTTTAAATATTTACACTATTGTGACAAATTTGAAGCTGCATGTAAATATTTTATGAATGCTGTGCCTTAACAGGATTATTGTGGTGTTTACTTCATGAATCTACAGAGCATGTCTGCCAGGAAATTGCCTCTGTAAACAGTGTATATTATAGTCCTGTTATTCGTTTCATAGAGATGTTTCAGAATATTTCGGCTCCATCAGTCTATATATGAACTTGTGACATTCTTGCAGGCTGACTCACTTGGCTTAAGCAGGATCAGGAAAGAGCAGAGAACAGAAAACTTGGATTAAAATAAAAGGAGAAGCCTTCAGCTAAAAAGGCTAAAGGGCAAGTTTGGGGATGTAAACTGGAATCAAGACTCCAGAGATAACCTAAAGATGTAACTTGGGATTTATTTAATGTAATGTAGACATTTACAGTGTCAATACCTGTAGCTAAGATAGTCGCCTTGGCTGCATTTCTTTCCATATAAACAATGGAGAGTTATAGACAGTTTTGGAGTACAATACATATAACCAGTTCTAGACTTCTACTTGGATTTGAAACTGTTCCCTAGACTTCCTGTAATTATAAAAAGATCCTGGATAGATTATCACAGATGTAAACAATGTGGACATTCACATATCATTAACTGAATCTCACCTATACGCAGTTATAGTTTTGAAAACAATCTTTTGCTCTACTTTCTTCCTGCTGTTAAGATTAAACAATATTTTGTTCCAAAGATACTTTTTGGATCCCTGAATCCATGATTGCTCACAACTCCCACAGGGAACATCCTCAGATACTGATTATGGTCAGATCTGCTGAGTGATTAAGGCTTGAAATTGGGAACTTGGACTAAAATTAAACAAATTGCATCTTTCTTGCTGAAAGAGGTGAATATGTGAGAAGCAACACATCCTGATCCAGAGGAACAGATAAGAAAGACGCCAAAGCAACAACTTGCTCTGTAGCTATAACAAGTATTTAACTATTTCATTTCTCACTGACCTCCTGCAAGTGCACATATTAATTCAGAGAATAAAAAATAATTTAAGTGGGAAGGGACTGCTGGGCATCATCCCGTCCAGTCCCTGCTCAAAGCAGTGCCAGCTTGGAACAGGTTACTCAGGGCCTTGTCTAGTTTCATTCTGAATATTTCCAGGGAAGGAGACGCCACATGCTCTCTGGGCACTGTTGCAATATTTTATCATCTTCATGGCAAAAAAAGATGCCCTTATATTTAGTTGGAATTTTCCTTTTTGAAGCTGTGTTGTTGCCTTTCACCGTGTGGGTCCAGAAAGTCTGGTTGCTTTCTCTAATTTGTTCATTAGAAGATTCTTCCTTAACCTCTGCTACTAAGGCAGAACACGCTAGGTTTTCTCAGCCTCTTCTCATATGACATATGCTCCAGTCCCAAATCATATTGGTAGCCTGCAGTGGCCTTGCTCCAATATGTCAATAATATCTTCATTGTGAAGCGTCAAAAACTAGACATAACACCCTAGATGTGATCTGACAAGTGACATACAGAAGGGAAGACTTACTTCCCAGGACCTGCTGGCAACAGTTTTGCTAATGCAGTACAGGATGTGACTGGTCTTTGCTGCTTTGAGGGCACATTGCTGGCTCATGTTCAGCTTGGTGTCCATCAGGACCCTCAAGGTCCTTTTCTGCAGAGCTGCTTCCCAGCTGGTCAGCCCCTAGGCCATACTGTTTCAGGAAGGTTTTCCAGCCCAGGTGCAGGACTTGGCATCTGTTTTTGTTGAACTTTTGTTGAACTTCGTGAAGTTCCTGTCAGCCTCTATCTCCAGCCTGTCAAGTCCCTCAGTGGCCTTGCACTCCAGGATACCAACCTCTCCACCCTATTTGGTATTGATCACAAACTTGCTGAAAGTCCAGTTTTTCCTCTTGTGCAGATCACTAATAACAACATTGAATACTATTGGCTACAGTACAGATCCTTGAAGGATGCCATGAGTAATCAACCACAAGTTGAGCTTTGGTATGGCTTACCATAGCCTAGTAGTCCAGCCACATTTCTACCTAACTTACAGTCCGTCTGTCACAACCATATCTTTCCAATTTGGCCTCACAATGTTGAAAGACTTACTAAAATTGAGGTATCTGTAGCAAGAGCCTACTAATATGTCACCTTGTGAGGGTTTAGTAAAGCCCCGGTGGGGCTCTGCGGTAGCTACCACTTGGCCAGCACCGCTTCTCCCCGCTCCCTCCCCTCTGCCGCAGGTCACAGACAGAGAAAGAAAAAAAATGGTTTTAAAGTGCCTTTTTGAGTTGAGATAAGGAAGGTTTACTATAAAAAAAAAACACGTAATAAGCAGTTGCAGTTAACAAAACAACAGTGACAGTGAGAAAGGAGCAATACAAAATAAAGTAATACCGGACAAAGGGACGGACCTAGCCCAGGCGAAGCAGTCGAACACCAACTGCCTCCCTGGGGAGCCTGGACTAGCCTCAGGGCAGGACGTCAGCATGGTATAGAATAGCTGCACCAAGTTAACCCTGTCCTGTCCTAACCAGGACACACCTGTATTGGTCTGTCCTCTGATCTTTGCCCATAAGGTCACGTCTAGTGTCTCACGAGTTCCCAGACAAATCTCCCTGCATTCAAGCAATGTCTTTGCCCCAAATTCATTTTTTTCTCCTTGCCTATCTTTAGGAGCTCTTAAATAGGAGCTCCTGTTTATTCATTGCAGCATTCCTGCTGTACAAGCTACCACACCACATCTGTGTTGTCCAAATGAGCTTATAGATCTGCAGATGGTGTGGCATTCTCATTCTTCCTATTTTTTTCCTGTGCTGTATGCATTTGGCTAGAGGTACTTGAGGGAGTCCTCAGTGAAGCTGCTTTCATGGAGAAAGTGTGAGAGCATCCTCCATCACTCCATCATTCTGTTTATCAAGCCTCTTCTCACTTGCAGGTGAACATTTGTTAACACATGGCTGAATCTTATTTCCTGAAATGGTTGTCTGAGTTCTTTAAAATTTAGGAGATGCTTGCCTAAGACAAGATCAGTTAGTACAATGATTTAGTGGTCTCAGAAATCTTAAAGAGGTGCATTTTGTGTTATTCTGTTTTCCATCTTCTGGCAATTTTCATAGTTCACTTTTCTCTATCTCCTCAAACAAACAGTAGTAGACAAACTGTATCTAAACCTAAAGGGATTTAAAAACTCTCTGGTATGTTTACTTCTGATTCAAAATGTGATCACTACAAGAACCTAGAGTGTTTTGTGTCTAAGTGATATGTGGAAATAGATCAGCATACAAGCTTTGTCCTTGTTTTATCAAATGTCCAACTATCTGGTGACAAAGATTACTTCTATGGAAAGATTTTTATCCTCCTTGTTGTCAGTCTAGAGCACAACTGACCAGAATGACATTTAATTTTCATTCTACGTGATGTTCCTTGTGTATCATAGGAAACTCCTAAACGTCATGACCAAATTAGTCAAAATGGGGAGATTTGTGCATAGATCTACTTTCTTCCATGTGTAGAACCATCCCACTGAAACTGGACTCAGTCACAGGTTTCAGTTTGGAAGGAAACACCATTCTACCTAAAATGTGTTCATCCCCACTATTAGACAGGGAGGGTAGACATCTCCACAGGAACTGCTGTTACTCCTCTCTCTGTTGACTTTGGGGATGAATCATCAGCAAACACTAGAATTGGAATTTGGACAGAATGACTGCAACATTTTATAAAGTCTGACAGGTACTTGGTATTACAGAGACTGGATGATTACCACATGACTTCAGGTAACCAAAGGTTTATATATGTATACTTCATGAGACAGTTGTTTTCCTCTTCACTTCTAAGAAATAGCATAATAAAAGTACCAGACGAATAGTGAAAAGACTGCTATGTGAAGGCATAGACCAGTCCCATTGAGCTTTGCTTTTTACTCTAAGGTAAGGTAATATCTTTCTGGCTTGCTTCCACCAAGTAGGTGCCAAGTAATTCTAGCTGGGAGCACACCATACAGAAAATAAGTAGAAGTGAAGATGAAGGAGTAACTAAATGACCCTCTCTGCTATAACCCACTGCTATATATTTAGCATAACCAGCATCTAAGGCAGAAGAGATCAGAACTGTTCTGAGTCTCACAGTAAGAGACAGATACAACATGTCACTGGTACACATAATACTGACTTGCTTTTAAAATGGTAAGAAATAAAAAGTGCATTTGGTACAAAAGCCTCAAGTTCTAGTCAGAATTCACAAGCTGTAAATAAAAGTGTCCTCTCAATTTCCAGGCATATGTATCTCTAATGCTTGTCAGAAAAATAACAACCCAAATTACATGGCTTAGTAGTGAATCACATTTAACTGGAAGATTGCTCCTAGAAGTTTGCTTGTAAACCTCAAAATAAATGAGATAATAGGAAATTATATGCTCATATTACTCTCTGTCATGGAAAATCAGACCAGTTCTATCAATTCAGCCTGATAATATCTGCAGAAAACATTTAAGCAGTCCTAAACTCTAATGATGTTCAGAGATATTTTTTGTTTTCTGTATTAACCAGGAATTTTTTGTCCAACTATTTTTTCTTCTTTTTTATTTTGTCCAACTATATCTTTCTTCTGCTCCTTTATTTTGTCCACAATAGATAGATCTAGATATACAAATGCCAGAAGAAATCAATGGCAGTTGAAGAGAAACTTGACTGCGGAGAACAGAATGAATAAAGTTTAAAGCTGGATTAAGGCTAATGGAAATACTATCTGTTAGTGTTTCTTTCGCTCTCATCATCTATTATGAATCTGTTGCAGATTGTGAAGAACTTAAGGTGGGGATCATGCAGCTTAGACTTTTTGTCCAGCATAATTGACTGTGTCCTTTGGATGTTACTACAGGGCAAGAAATATTGTTGTCCACCTTCTTCATGGTTCTTTGAGTTTAGAAAATAATAGCATTAATGAAAATGAAAGAAACTTTTTCAAATTTTCTCTAAGAAAATATACTTAATTGCAGAGGGGCTTTGATGTAGTCTCTTTTCTGATATGACTTATTCTAGGCTTTTTACTGATACAAATTAAGAATCCAATAGGTAAAAGAATGCATTGGGTTGTTTGGGTATTTGGTCTTGGTGTCTTTTTTTTTCCCCTGCTGTTTTTCAGCTGACTACCTAATAGAGCACAGCTGTGCAGTGGTGCAAAACTAAAGAGGGAAAAAGCATTTTGATAATTGCACATTTCTAAAACACCTCTTAAACATCTTGTGTGAAAATAGCAGCCACAATGCCTCTAGAGAACAAGAACAGTGAACAAGATTTTTTATACTGAGGTATCTTCTGCAGGCAGTTTAAAAAATCCACTTTCAAGACAAATCAGTAAAGATTCCCTCAACTGTAACTGTCTTCTAACATAAAATGTGTGTGGAATAGAAACGAACCTTTCCAGGCTGCTCCAAGAATGAATTCTTGCCTTTTCACTTATCTACTGCCAATTAAGACTTCATAATTTTTATTTCATAGCAATTGTCTCTACATCAGTTCCCATTTGGGACGACATCCAGTAGAAAAGTATACGGACTTATGAAATATTCTGAAGTAATTCATAATGTGTTGCTTTTTGTGACCATCCTGTTTGTGATTTCAGGCTTCATCTTTACATGTTTAAGGGCTGATTCTTCACTGAGCCATATTCTCAGAGGGTATAAAACAGTCTGACAAAGTGCACTGATATATAGTGCACTGGTGATACACGTCTGTTGAGTGACTCCTTTCTAAAAAAAGGATTAGTTTAGAAACTGCTCTTCTTTCTGATTCAGATTCAAAACTAGAAGAGAGGACATCAATTCCTGAACATGAGTTTTAAGCAGGGTCAAATTTCTCACATAAATAGCTTGTGTGGGCCCAGACTTTCTATACCTGATTCTTGGCTGAATCCCATCTGTCTAGAGCAGAAACCTCATTCTTGCCTCTGAACTTGATCTTGATGTGAACAGCCTCCTCCAAACATCTCGATACCCTCTATCATAATTCTGTAGTTCAGGAGTGTTTCTCCCATGCCAGTAAACTTCCAGAGCACTGTCAGAGAAAGAAGGCACTGGAATACAAAGAAAGCTCTTTGTGATTTCAGGAGGGGTCAAATGTCTCCTTTGGAGTTCTTTTTTTTCCTCTCTCCTCAAGTTTTGTCAGATGTCACTTGTAAGGACTTGAGAGGTCACCTTCAGAGGGGCTATGGGGACAGGCAAACAATTACGGTCATGGAAGGTACTCAGTATTTATCAAGTCCAAATCCAAATTAATTATTATCTTTTACTACAATTTGCTTTTCTGCTGTCAATACTTTATAATGCAGGCAGTCAGTCATGTCCCATGATGCCTATGCAGTTTGGGGTTTAGAAAATACCTGTTCAAGTATTTGGTTTGGTTTTTTGTTGGTTTTTATCGTGTATGTGTTTTTATTAATCTAGATGTTATTAGCCTTTTTCTTTATACCTAAAGCAGCACATGTCATCTTCTTTTTTTGTCAATTTTAAGGAACACTTTTCCCCTCAAAAATTATCCTATGTCATCTACTGCTCATTGATCTGAGTGCTACAATAAAGATATCTCACACTTTAAACTTTGAGATTGTTTTGCATTGTATTGGCCACCAGACTGACAAAAAAGGAGTGAGATAATAAACTGAAATTTTAAAGAATCTTTTTTTTTTTTTTTTGAGAATGCAATAAGGAGTTGTGACATTATAAGATATTTCTTAGAGCAGGAAAGTCAGATTAAGAAATAATTTTTAATTATCAGAGGGTGTGTGCTTATGGCTGTGAAATAATTAAGTCAAAGGAAGAGTAGCAGTTCAATTAATACTGCTTAACATTAGTATAGCACTTCAAAGCTCTTATAAAAGTTGAATTACATGAGTTCAGTGTGTAACTTCCAAGACACTATTTCTTTCTGCTCTCAGAGTATCCACAGACAACTTTTGTTTCTCTTAACGCATTTGTTGCTCATGTTCTTGTGATAATTTTTTTACCAATGGTATTAAAATACATCTATATATCAAATACTCTGTAATAGAAATCAGTGGTGTTGATCATGGGGTGGTGCCTCTATTCCATAACCATAGCCACAAGCAGACTGTGAAGAAATCATTGCAGCTTTGAATCCATGAGGAAGATTATATAAGCGGGGATAATTTATTATTATTATTATT
>VZZY01005425.1:1675-27564 GCA_013400335.1 Eurystomus gularis
TTCAAGAGAGACAGGGAGCTGCTGGAGAGGGTGCAGAGAAGGGCTACTAAGATTATTAGGGGACTGGAACATCTCCCTTATGAGGAAAGGCTGAGGGACTTGCGTCTGTTTAGTCTGGAGAAGACTGAGGGGGAATCTCATCCATGCTCATAAGTACTTAAAGAGTAGATGTCAGGAAGATGGGGCCAGTCTTTTTTCTGTGATGCCCGGTGACAGGACAAGAGGGAATGGAAATAAACCTGAGCTCAGGAAGTTCCATCTAAACATGAGGAGGAACTTCTTTACTTAGAGGGTGGCAGAACACTGGAACAGGCTGCCCAGAGAGGTGGTGCAGTCTCCATCTCTAAGACATTAAAAACCCGCCTGGATGCCATCCTGTGTAACCTGCTCTAGGTGGCCCTACTCTGGCTGGGGAGTTGGACTAGATGATGTCCACAGGTCCCTTCCAACCCTACCATTCTGTGATTCTGTGGCTCACTGGAGAGCTATTTAAACTATTTAGACTTCAGTCTAACCAAACAACCCATGGAGGGTGCAGCAGCACACAGAAAGTTGTACAAATCTCTCCTCATGTTTCCTCAGCACAGGAAGAGAGGAAACTCAAAGCAGAAGCACTATGATGTGCTAATTCTGAAATCTTACAGTGAGGCCAAATCGTGTTATATAAACAGCATTCATAAACTCCTGCATTGGCAGGTTTATGTTCCAAAGCAGTATGGAAGAGCTTTGCTTACTTCACGCATGTGTGAATGCACATGCACACACACGCAGGTGTGTACAGAGCTGCTTTCCAAAGGTGTTCTTTCACTTCCCTGAAATCCTCTTGCTTTGGGTACAGGAACAAGGAACTTCCCACCCTCTGGATATGGTCCACAGCTGGTTCAGCCTTGGCTCCAGTTCACTCCTATCTCTCCTGACTGGCAGCCACTGCAGTGACCTGTACTCTGTCACACAGTCTCTCAGCCTAATGCTTTGCATTAACCAGTGAGGCTAGAGGGTTTCTCCTGTTCCCACAAGTCAAGCCAAGGCAAGCAATGACGCTATTCATCAATACTTTTGATATTATAAAGGTAACATAACATCCTACAATAGCTTTTGAACTCTGAAGAAAAGGAAACAGAGGACAATTAGAGTAAGCAAATGAGTTGTCCCAAACCAAGAAGCATTATCATCTTCCTGTAATGTTCACTGAAAAGCCCTTCCAGGTTCCTGTTGACATTTTTTAATAACTAGAGATGTTACCAAACACGTCATCCCCTTGTCACACCAAACCCGACATTGGGCAAGCTCTGGGGCTTACAGCTGTAATGCACAGAACAAGTGTCGCCCATCTGGTACTCCAAATCAAACCCTTTCTACACAGCAGAGAAGTCCAAGCCAGTGGAGAGCTTGTTACCAAACCTCTGTATTGTGATTCAAGTTGCTAAGTCTTGCATGCAACACCCCCCATCCCTCTGTCTTTGACTTTCTTTATCCTAACAGTAAAGCAGATGAGTCGATGCAAAGAGCAGCGAATCCTTTCAGCAGCCAAAAGCTACTAGCAGACAGTATCAGGTGTTGCAGCCTTTATAGCGAGGAGGAAGATACGCATGGGGAAAGAATCTTCGGATACTCAGTCACCATTTGGTTTGAAACCTTCCTCTGGATTGGTATCATTTACATCCATAAAGCAATAATGGATCCAGAAACTTAAAGACAGAATTCACCTTGAAAACACAAGAAGAACAGGAAGTGCTTCCCTATCACTTCTTCCTAAGGTATACTGAAATCCTTAGGAGAGCAGGAGAGGTGCCGTGCGTTGCACCACTGCAGTCAGAATGTTCCCCCACCCAGGAGAATGGGCAGACTTCAGCCGGATTCATTCCTCCTTACTCTACTTCTGCCCTTGTCTGACTCAGCCTAATGAAACATGCAAATTTGGCCAACAGCGCTGACATTAATATCAATGTAAGTGTTATGGGCCAGTTTGAGAATATTAATAGACACTGCAGCATGCAGCAAAGAACCAATACAAGTTTCTGGGGAAAAAAATCTTAGCGAGTTGCCTTCAGGAATTTAGGGATTCCACTGAAATCTCACAAATGCTCAACACATGTAGAACACAGAAGGTATCTTCAAAGTTGAGGTAGAATTGGAGCCAGTCTTGAGGGAAAAGTGCATCATACTGCAGAACAGTGCTGGTGTTTTAAGAAAGGCACTCCAGTGTAGCTTCACGTCCAGTTGTGTACCACAATCCTCACGTATGAAATTCAGCCAGAAATAAAAAATGGCATCTGCTACTCTTTACTCCGGGGGTCCAAGTGAGTGTCCCTACACTCAAGGCATGCAATCTTACAACAGAAAACAAAACCAACCAACTCCTAACATAATGCATCTTAAATGCCTGAGTATGTTAAGATGGCAGTTCCAGCAAAAGCAGCACCTTGCTGTGCAAGGGCCAGCCACCATTTTAAAAGCACTGTATTAAGTCCCCTAAGTGTTCTCTTGGAATTGGGTTCTTTCAGATTCCTTCTCTCAAGTGGGATGTCTTGTGGTCTTCATATTTTACATTTATTAGTAATCAGGGCACATTTTCTGCAAGAGCAGCAGGCCATCCCTGCTCTCCTCCAGACCCGCTTTTCACCTACTGAGCTGTCAGAATGACAGCGGGACTCCTTCCTACCAGCGCCCACACCCCCCGCCTTTTCTCTTTGAGACACCACTTGCTTACTCTATCAGGGCAAGTAAATCAAGCTGGATAGAATAGCAGTTCAGCGAAGGTTTCACGATGAGCTTATTCCTCTTCATTAGCAGCAAGTGATGTGTTTGCTAATTTTATTGCTCACGCGTTAGCCAAAAATGCGTTTGGCTGGCATTACATTTACAAGAATGCTATTTGGGTACCAACGTATTTCTTTTCTGTGACCACAGACACTAAGATGAGCGCTTCCCATTGCTCTTCCTTCTACTATAAAGATACATACATACAGAGTTATGTATAACAGAGGATTTTTACAAATATTCACAGAGCTTGCAAATGACTTCTTAGCCAAGCTGGATACAAGGGACTCATAAACTGGGTATTCAGAGTTAGCAAGATGAGTTATGAGGTTTGTTGTCCAGGAATAAAGCCCCAAAGCACAGAAAAGAATTGTGTCAAAGACTGGAAGAATTTTTTGCACTGCCAAAGCCAGCTGCTCCCCAGAAAGTCACACAGTGCTGCACATTTGCAATGCTTTAGCACTATTGCATTTCTCCATATCCAACTCTACAAACTGAATTTTGTATCTATTCCTGTAAACGCTGCCTGTCATTTTTATTTAGTGCTGCCTACTTAAGGCATTACAACTTTTCTTATATTTCATAAGGTTTTAACATTTGAAGAGTGATACTCCTCTCCCCTTCTTTTCTTGTAACTTTATATGTGGGGATTTTTTTTCAGTTTTAAACCACTAGAACTTTAAAGGGTTGTTTAAAACCTCTCCTCCAAAGCAAGAAAAATTCAAGCATAGACAGTAAAATTAAGTCACTATTAATATTCAAGGTCAAATACTAACATAATTTTCCAAAAAAGGTTCAAGCATATTCTTGATGTGGCCTTTAGAAGTCTAGGAGAGTATTGTTTCCCTTAATTTTTCTTTGGGGAGTACTTTAACAGAACTATGAAACCTCCAGGATATCCAGTTGGAATGCATTACCACTGAACTCTTCTCTCCTCTGAGGATTTACACCACAATGAGACCCCAACTGACATCAAGCAAAGAAATAGTCAAAAAGAAAAAAAATATATATCCAAGAAATAGATCTCCATTGTGAGACAAATGAAGGCTACTTCTCCCTCAGCCTCACAGTCCAAGGCAGCATGTCTCATGTGACTGAAGAAACATCTGGGGTTTGTCTTAGGATTCCTAATATTTTTCAGTACAGAATGCAAGTGTGCTGGGCAAGACACCCTGGCATATTTATTTTTCAAAGAGCAGGAGGAGATAGAGCTTTTACATAATTTAAAAAAAAATGTTGGCATTTTTGAATTTCATGTACTAATTGTAATAGTCTCTTTCTCTTTTTTTAAATTCTCATTCAAAAATGTAAAAAAGCCACTTAGCTTTTAACACTTTAATTTCAAAATGCTCGACCCTGCAATATAATCTATTCAAACTCTGCAGCACTAGGGATCTCATTAGACATTTTCCGGAATTCTTCATGCAGCACTTAGTTTCACTAACTTTATGAAATAAACACGTAAAGCTACAAGTCCAAAAGTAAGAAGTGCTAAACACCAGTGAGTGACACTTAATGATTTTTAAGACTACAAATATACATCTTTTTGCTGAATGTTTTGTATGACCACTAGTCACAGCAGCTTTCTGCAGTTGCAAGATAAAACTCTCAACTCTACCAGTGCCAGAGGCAAAAAAAGAAAAAGAGAACTAAAAAAACCCAGCTGGATAAAATATCTTAAGGTCAGGCTTTTTACATGTAAAGCAGCCGCAGCAAAATTATTCACATTCTTCGCACATAGCTGACCGGGACAAGATTCCACAGAGAGGTAAACAATTCCCCCAAGAGAGCAGCTGCATCTTCCTCAGCTCAGGAGCTACTGGGGGAAGGACAAATGCCCACTGGGGTCCCTAAAACTGAGCAGAAGCGGGAAGAAAATGAAAAGCTGCTTCTGCTCCATGGTAATGCTTCACACAACTGCTTTTTTCTGTGCTCAGTAAGAAAAGTGCAAAAATAAATACTTTTTTTTTTTTTTTAAGCCAGTTTGTCACACAGTTTGATCTATGTCCTAGAGGAACCTTGTAAGCGGACACTCAAATCCAGTTCAATATGTAAGAGTAGCCAGAGAAGTATTAGATAATATTTTAATATTGAACAGAACAACCGAAAGGAATACAGTAGTCTAGCTTTGCTCTTATTGTGCAACTACTTTCAGACGTATCTTTTGAAAGTATTTCTTTCTAAGTTTCCACAATATCTGTCTTTAAATCATCCTTTTTTAATCTGGTATTTCCTTAGCAGTATCTTTACTCAGTTCAAGTCGACGTTATTTCTGTTGGCTACCCGCCAAGCGGCACACTTTAATAGTCAAGACACACAGTACTTAAGAAGCATCTTTCTCGCTCCGCTCCATTTATGTGCAAAGGCTGTGATATGTATTATAGGTTGTTGCAAGAGAAGAAATCCTCTTGCAAGGTCTTCCTCAATGCCATCCTCTTAACATCAGTATCTCCTCACAAACCTGCTACCAACCATCCACGAAAACAGCTGCAGCAACATGAAAAACGACCATATTACTATTTTCAGCATTCATAACTTAGTATTCAGGTATTATCTCCCAGCTGCAAGTGTGTCAGCCGAAAACTACTTCCACCTTGTTGCTGGCTGCCTGTCACCACTCCTGGTGCCAGAGGTCTCACCTGCTTCCCTCTTGACTGACCACACTGCGCTCTGCTCGCCACCAGAGCCAGCTGCCTTAGCACAGCCCTATGATGTAGCTGTTGAAGCTAGCTCAGCTCATTTTGACCCAAGTGAGCTAGGGTTAACTCCAGCAGCAGCTCAGCTGGGGCAGTAAGACCTGGGTGAGAGGAAGAGTAAAAAGAGACAGCACTGAGCAGATGGTCATCTCTGGAGCACAGCTGGACAGAGAAGAGCACATGAGCACAGGCTGAGCTTTCTCTCGGCATTTCCTCTGATGGTGGTGGACAGCCAAGGCAGCTGCCGCTGCTCTCAACTTCTCTGCTCCTTTTGGTGTCCCCCTGCTGTACCCCTCAATTGTGCTTGTGTCCCTCCCACCATCCCCCCAAATTTATTTTTAACCTGGATCAATCACCACTCAGCTCTGCAAACACTGTGCTGGCACAGCTTGCAGGAATGAACCAGGGAGGAACAAGTGGGAAGATGGGCAGTGCTGGCAGCACCGCTGAAAGCTGCTCTCCTGGAGCCCCAGCCCAAGAGTCTCTTCTCCTTCCTTCACACCAACCTACAAACTTCACATGTGAATGGAACATGCTTGTGATATCTCAGTTCATAAGGCTTTTCTTACCTTTTTTTTTTCCCCTCTATGCTGCCTTAAGAAAGTTTTTAATTGCAGGATTTTGTGTGTTGGTGTCATATTAGGTTTAACAAGCTAATCCCCCTTTTACTTGTGCAATTATCACCTAATATTTCAAGGCAACAACAGGACATTTTTCAGAAATACATTTGATCATCTTAAAAAGATACAGCCATGGGGAAAGTGTCTTACATGACAGCCTATAAATCAACATGTTAGACAAGTAATTTTAAACCACAGGAGGAAGAAAAAAAAACCCTCACTGTATCAAGCCAATAAAAACCCTGTAACACTGACCGTAGAAGATATTGGACCTGTTCCATAACAACTATATTTGTTAGGAAAATAAAGTATTCTGAACTCCAAAGAAGTCTGAACTTGATTAGACTGAAACAAAGGAGTGGGAGGAAAGCAGAGCAGAGGACATGATTCCACTCATCCTTCCTCTACAGCTGAAGTTTGTGGAGAAAGCTTGAGAAGGCTCAAGCAGATAAAACCGTTCCCTCCAACAAGTCACTCAGTGTTGATGTATTTGCTTACTAGTTCCCAGTAATCCCGGCAGTGGATTAAAGTTCCTCACCTCCTTCCTTCAAGCCTTGACTCAAACTTTTAGGAAACCGCTGTTTTCCAATGCTCTCAACCCCTGTCACTTGATAGAACAGCTGGCAATTGTTTTTCAGGCTTTATTATTATTATTACAGCCATCACATGCTCAGTTAGATGAATACTACCCAAGGACAGCTATGTGGTTCTTCCAAGATCTTTAAGGGTGCAAAATACTAAGAAACCAATAAGAAACAAGGAATCACTTTTCTTCCTTGAGAAAACATATTCTTAAAAGCGATGTCTACAGCAAAATCATGCTGGGCAAAATTATTCTCAAACATTTCAGATGCAGAATGAGCCCTGGCCAGTGCTCTGACAGGGTAACACCAGCAGTAACAAGCACAATGCTACATGGCATGGAAGGAAGGCTTCATAATACAGAGTGCCCAAAACTAGGACTCAACAATGTGCAGTAGTGCACTGGTGAACGTCTCAGTTTCTGGATGAAGTAAAAAAATACAGTTTCTATGCACCTGTATCCTAAATGCCAAACGAGCTTTCAATGAGTACCACAATGCTTCCATCTAAGTGATCTATCTGCCAAATAACTTCTGCACTCTTTCTAACAGGAAGCATATGGGCTGGGACATCACACCAGCTGACCAGTCATTCACTCCTGCTCTGAACATTTATCCATGTTTTCAACACAACCTCAAGCTCTCCTCTGGAAGAACATTAAGTAAGCAGACAGTAAGAACGACAGGCATATCTATGCAAACAATAAACCCACTAAATATCATTATCCTTTTACCTTCCTACATCCCTACCCCAAGAACATCAATTCAGGTTGAAACATCTTCCAGATAGAGACCTCATTTTTTGCAGTGATGTTGCACCACATGGCTTTACTGCAATGCCAATAGAACCGTGGCTTTGTATTTGATTATCGCCATAATGGAGCAATGCCAATGTGAAACCCAAGGTGAACAGCAAAACTCTTTGTAGTGATTTTCACTGGTAACATGATGCACACCACACCAAGCTTTTGCCTATTTCTAAAACACAGGTCATAGACCAAAGATCCTGTTCTGCCAGGAAAGGCACCATCAAGTTTTCTCATAATGTCATTAGAAATTCTTGGAAAATTCTGTGGACACCAACATCATAATTTAGAGAAGAAAGAAGGAGAATATCAGTTACGCTTCAAATTATAAGAATATCTTAACTGGTTATTAATTATCACGTATAGCTGGGTTTAACCGTCCATGTAATCTGAAATCCAGGCTACTGATATTAAATGGATTTGAACAGATTTCCATTGAAGGACAAAATCTGCGCCAAAACCTAAGTCTAAGTAAATGGACTTAGCATGTGTGTGTACTGGTGGAACAGGAGGACTCTTTATTACTGAAAATAGGCAGCAAAGCTCTGGCCTGATGAAATCAACAGGACTTTTACTGCTGATTTCAATGAGGACAGAATTTCAGCCCAAGAATCTTCATCTTCCAGTATGGTGGGGCTGAGGATACAGTCTCAGCCTAGATATGCACAGTGGCTCTGCAACCCCAAACACACTATTCTTCCCAGCCTTCTCATCTCACCATGTTCTGCACAGCAGTGCTCAGAGAACAGAACCATGTTCTACCAGAATCCCAGACTGTGCAGGCTCTTCACGTTTTGTCTTCTGACCCAAACATCCAAGGGACCCTCTGTTGTTGCAGGTGGGGTGTGAGGAAGAACACTGTTGCTCAGTAGCTGATGAAATGAAAAGGCGTCCCCACCCCCCTCAGCACTTCCTGCAATGCTCCATACACCAAAGTCATATACCACTACAAGCTGGATCGCAGCTCAACGCATTCCACTGCACTTTGTCACGCTTCCCTGACCAATACTATGCCAAAAATGACTAGCTTTAACAGTTCTCTGGTGAATAAAAGAGCTTTTGCAACTCTGAAACAGAGCTGAGTTTTTAATTCATGTTAAATCTGCTTTTCTGTTCTGAAGGAACATTTTTAATGCTGCCTGTAATTCTTGTGTACTTTTTTCTTACTTCTGTAGTGACTTTTGTGAAGACAAAGCGAAAATTAAAGCTGACTAGTTTTTAAAAGCCTTAAAGAGACATCTAAAATATGCCTTAAGGAAGTAAAAATATGAACTAGTAAAATGCAAAGATGAAAAAGATCCACATCACGTTCATATAAATCTAGAAACAGATGGCAATGAGCCAGAAGATTCACAAGACAGCTACCATAGAGAACAAAGCCCAAAGTACAGCTGGACTATCTAAACAAGCACAGAGCAACATTATCCAAGATTTGCACATTTACTGTTTATTTACTCAGTATCCAACTGAGCACAATCTTGTGGAATAATACAGACAGGGATTCTGTGGCGATTCAAGACATCTCTTCTACTCAGATACTCTTAAGCACTTGTAGTTCTAGACTATGCCCTAAGAAACTTTGTAATCTTTAATCAAAACTCATGCCCCCAATTACCAAAAGAACACGATTATGAGGGAACTGTAAAACTACCTTAAGTACTGAACCGAGTAAAGTGCTCATTATGTCAATGCTTGGCTCCCCTCCATCGCAGAAGAATACCAGCATGTTGCATGTCACCCAAAAAGGGGATCCCACTTCTCCCCAAGCCAGTTAGCTTTGCTCAGCCCATCAAGAACTGTCACCGGTTCCAGCCCATTTTTGGAACAGAGGATTTCACTATCCAACCCCATCTCCAGGCTGACCTGGAAATATGCCTGCCCCGATCGCTACTCGCGTATGGAAATAATAAAGCTATTTTTACATGAAAAGCAAATCCTTTATTTTCCCAAAAGCACGAACAGCCATTGCAACAAGCATAGAAGCCAGGCATTTAGAATAGAGGAAGGTGTTATCTACAAGTATAAATAGCAATTAAGCCCTGTGAGCAGGGCATGTGGGCAGGATGAGGGGTTAAGCCTGACTTTAGACAGTGAGCACACAGAGAACACTGAAAAGAGGAAAGTGGGGAGGAGGTAAGCAAGGCAACCTGGAGCTTTTCAATTCAATAGGCTGGGGAGGCGGTGAAGACGCCTCCTCCTCTGCAGTGCCTGCCAGCTAGAGCAAGCAGCAGGCGCTCGCTGCTGGGGGGCATCGCTGGGAACCCCATGCTGCTTTCCCTGGTTTGCAGGGAGTGGTTCTGGCTCAGGCTGCTCTTTCTTCCACACTGTAGAGCTGAAGAAAAGGACTTGCCGAACACCCAAACACGAGCCCTTACTGAACATGTGCTGGCTTCAGTCATGCAGGCAGCTTGGGGGCTGAGAGACCAAAACAGCACTTCAGTGCGCATGATTAGGATTTTCATCCTTAAAAAGTACATCCAATTCTAAAGGCAGATCCTTCATTAGCACTCATGTGTTCCTTTAGTTAAAACAACTAGTTTGCTACTAATGGCTGAGCTCAGCACTGCCAGCCCCATGACCTGGTTGCCCCCCTCCCCAAGTAAATGCCAAATATCATCCTCTCTGCTCACACATCCAGTTCCTGCTTTTTAGCAGGGGTTTCATCCTTGTCTTGATTCTCCCGTGCCCTCACGATTGTCAGTTAACACTTCCCTATCAGAGTTTAAACCTCAACAGTAATACCTTCTCTATCCACGAGCTGCCATGATCTGAGAGTAAAAAAAAAAAAAAATTAGTTCCATTAAGCCTCTTCCCAGTCTGGGAAACCACAAAACTACTATGTGAAAGTGGCAAAACAAACCAGATCTGTGGTCCAGTGGCAGGGTTTACCCCAAATTCATGGGCTCAAAAGGTTGTGTGCAAGGAGGGTTCATGGTGCCCTGCTAGTTTGACTCAGGGTTTTGTCTAGTGCTTGCCAATGGTCCTGTTTCAAGGTAATGGGAGAGAGGAAGAGAAGGAACTGTTATGCACAGATGAAGGTAACTAGTACCCCCCAGGTGCTGTGCTAAGGCTACTTGGCCCATGGAGGGGAGGGTGACCACTGAGTCCATGCTCCAGTAGACAGTGGTGCACTTGAGAGAACAAATCCAACAGGCAGGAGGAAGAAAATGGCTCTTTGCAATAAAACCAAGGAATCCTGTTGAACATGTTGTCCTGCTATTTACCCAAAATAGCGTTCCTAGAGATGCTGAACACATAGCAGGACGTTCTGACCTTCTCAGGAATTTGGGAGAAGGCAGCTCTGCCTCCACCACCAAAGCTCTGCCACAGACTGTACTGCAGCTCAGACTCTCTTTTGCCTCATGAGCAGAGGTGTTCCAGGCGCAGGAGGCAGCAGCTTCTCCCTGGCAGTAAATCTGAGCACCCATTTCTGCATAACCATAGAGCAGGGCCTACAACAGCGAGTTCTCAACCTCCAGCAGTTTCTAATACTTACGAACCACAGGGAAGTTCCTGGAAAAGTGGGAGGCATTTGTTACAGGAGGCTTTACAGCACCAAAGTAGTACTGAAAAATACGTTTTCTAGGTTACTTTCATGTGGCTGAAAACCCTGAAGGTTCACTTCTCAGTAAACAGAGAGACGCGAGGTGGGGGGGGAGGCACACCAACGCAAATGAAAATTCTTGTGGCTTGCTTTTGAATTTGCTGGCACTTCCCAATGAGGTCCTGCTTTTGTAGTACAGGGAGCTGGGTTGCCACATGCCCTGGCAGAGACTGATTATTTTTGCCCGCTTGTAAACTTCTAGGCTCTAGGTCTTCAATTTGCACTGTGGAGCACTCCACCATCTTTGATGACTGCAACTCCACACAGGTTTCGCAGGTTCTTCATAAAACACTTTCAAGAAAGCACTCAATGAACTTAGTGCTTGCATTAGAAAACACAAGAAAAAGATTTTTCAGAATGGGAAGGATGGCCAAGATGCAAGAATTGATCACAGGAAGGAGATGCAAGTGAACTTCCAGCATAGCAACTGCCAGAGCACTTGAAAGAGAAGAGGAATTCTGCAGCCAGCTGGTGGCTACCATGTCTGGGCAGCACACATTACACAGGCAATCAGGGGATCATCTAAAAGCATGATCAAGAAACTGCTGGACAATCAGAACAAAGAGGCTCCAGCAAGGTGGAATTCACATCTCTGCAGAAAATCATTCAGCACTCATTTGGAGGCAGGGCAAAAATAGCCCAGAATAGAGTGAATTTGTCTTTATTGAAAGATCTCTGTCATATGGCCACAACTTTTTATATTTTTAGTCAGGACGGCCAGAAATTTTTTTTTGTAAGCCAGGACACCATTAATATTTCCAAGGTTCCAGTTACCTTGATTAAACTAGATTTTATGCAACTTTATCAGGCTGACATCTGGCAGGAAGGTGGAATGTACACGGTGACTGTGGCAAAGCTGGAAGAAAAGCACAAATGGAACAGGTGGCTAGTTTAAGCACAGACTATGGAGTCCTGACACCAAATGGCAGGATGTAGAAATGAAAAATATATGGAGTGTGCTGTCAAAGTTGCATTACAGTTGCATCTGTAATTCTTTAGGATGTCACATCAAATCTAAAAAATAAGGTTGAAGTCGACAGAACAGTTCTTTCTTAAGTTTGCAATTATTAAAAAAAAAATAATTTAAGGTATTCAGAGGCACATGGAGAAAAGCATGTAGGAGGTGCTGAATACTAGTCTTTCAAACCAACAGAGCAGAAAAACCAATGCAATAGGAGAACAGGTAAGGGAAAGTATAGACCTGAATAGCCTTGAAGATATTTAAGAGTTGATACAGCAGAAAAACAAAAGGAACAGTGAGAGAAGGAAGCCGCAGAGCAGTAACAATGACCTCTGAGTCTGTGCTGCCATTTTCTTTTGTTTTAAAATAAGCAACATCCAACAGATTCATCAGTAAGGGATAAAATCCAAACCTAACCTAACCATATAAAGACTTATATAGGAGTAATTTTACACTGGTAGTTGTTCTATTGAAGTCAGTCTCTTTGAAGGGCAAGAACTGAACTATGTTATCATGCATATCAGCAGTCTCCTTTCTGGCATTTTATGTATGTGAGGAGTCTTGCATGCTTCGGCTGAAATGACTAATTTACAAATCATGCATTAGAGCAAGAAAGGATATGGAAAACAGTTACAAACTGCTTGGTTATTCAAGCAATCTACATTTTAACATTGCAGTTGCATTTCTCCAAATGCACAGAAGACAGCGTGTAGCAATAACAGTTTCACATATGCACACATACCCTGGTAACAAAGACAGAGAACACAGAGCAGAGTTATTTTCACAGGGTGTCCCTGCCATAGCCATTAGCTGACTCACAAAGTTACTGGTATACAGCGTTCCTTGCCTTCAGCCTTTTGAAAATTAACTGACCTAGAAATGCCTTTTTTTAAAGTATTTTCAGATCCTCTCCTGTTCTCTTCATCCTTTGCCTCCCTGGAGAAGTATTTTTAATTGCTTGGATTCAGTTAAAATGAAGAGCACAAGTTTCTCATCAGGAAAAATCTTACACCGTAGAGAAGCAGAACACAGCCTCAAACATTAGAACTTTGTTCACTTAGGCTCTTTCAAAAGAAATCTTCAGTGCAGTACTAAATCCTACGGACTAAGTTCTCCGCAAACAGCTGGCGCCATGCAAACATAATACATAGATGCACACATGCATCTCTTAGGTGAAACCTAATTTGTATGTGTCACTTTGTATATGAGAGGTTTCTCCTGAACTGCCAGTGACAGTGCAGATGGCAGGATGTGCTGGCTTTGGCTGGGCTAGAGTTAATTTTCTTCATAGTAGCTGCTATGGGGCTATGTTTTGGGTTTGTGCTGAAAACAGTATTGATAGTACAGGGGTGTTTTAGGTACTGCTGAGCAGTGCTTGCACAGAGTCAAGGCCTTTTCTGCTCCTTACACCACCCCAGCAGTGAGCAGGCTGGGGGTGCATAAGAAGGTGGGAGGGGACACAGCTGGGACAGCAGACGCAAGCTGACCAAAGGGCTATTCCATACCATATGACACCATTCTCAGCATATAAAGCTGGGGAAAGAAGGAGGGATATTCAGAGTAATGGCATTTGTCTTCCCAAGTCATCATTAGACATGGTGGAGCCCCGCTCTCCTGGAGATGGCCGAACACCTGCCTGCTTGTGCGAAGCAGTGAATGAATTCCTTGTTTTGCTTGGCTTGTGTGCGTAGCTTTCAATTTACCTGCTAAACCGTCTTTATTTCAACCCACAAGTTTTCTCACTTTTACTCTCCCGATTCTCTCCCCCCATCCCAACTGGGGGTAGTGAGCAAGCAGCCGTGTGGTGCTGAGCTGCTGGCTGGGGTGAAGCCATGACACAGGACTAGAGTATTGGAACAAAACCAGTTTTACTGTGCTGCAACCACAGCTGGGTGACCCCATCAAGATCACAGCTGACAGAACCACCTCAGCTGAAGCCACATGGTACCAGGGAAGACACATCAGCTGCCAAATAACATGAAGTTGAAAATATTCCAGCAGAAACAGTATTTTGAGTGACCAGCACCAGACAGGTAGAACAGGCAGACAGCAAGGGTTTGACTGGCTGACTCTCACCAGGCTTTTATTTAAGCACCTTCTGAAGACAGGAAATTGGGATCCCTCTCAAGCTTGGACAATACAAGCCTGCTACTGCTACGGCAGAATAACATGAATGATCACAATGCCACAGCAACTTCAGCCTCTATTTTGGTATTGAGAGGCATTTTAAAATTTAATTTTATCTTCCAAAAAGCTAGGAAATTATGAAAACCTAGAAATAAGGACTAGCGTTTTCCACTTTAAGCCTCAGCTCCAAGCAATATAAAAATGCTTGATCTAAGCTACACTCACAATTAGGTAATGAACAAAGGCAGAAAGGATGAAAAAAAGTGGAATGTATTTCACATGCTGTACACATGACTTATATAATAAGGCCAAATCAACACAAATATCCGTAGCTTTAAGCAAACAGACAGGGTGTTGGTCCCTCCTAGATTTTACTAGTGTGAAGTGCGTTTGTTCCAGCAGTATTTCATTGTAAAACATCTCCTCTAGAGTAGCTATATCCATAGTGAGGCAGCTTGCAGTCCAGCCAGAATTCTTTCCAAAGTCAAATAAAGGAAAACCTGGGCGTGCCTAGCTGTTCCTTAAAAGAGTTGGGTTTTGGTTTTCTGTTTTAAAAAGCGGCAATGGTTGGGAATTAATGGACATACCCAACAAATGGGAAAACCAGCAGCTGCCATCACCATGAAAACTTGACTTGAAGCTCTCTTTCACATCTCTCCTTGCCTATTTTTGATAGCACTGCATACATGCATTTGCAAGTCAGTACCCAAGGAACAAAGAATGTATGCACTGGAGCCTGATTTATGTATGGTAGGCTGGGGGGACACACATGAGACATGGACAGTCTACAGGAGCCACCATCACCACAAGCAGCTGCTAGGCAGGACTTGAATGCTGTGCCCAAGTGAGCACCAACAAGCTGTGGTCTGCTGGAGAGTGATGCGATCAACCTCACAACAAAAAAGCACTTCTGCTGCCTTTTGCAGCACATAACCATGCACCTGCAGAGCAACAGCGGTGTCATCCTCAGTCCCTACCTCCTGGGCATGGCCATGCTGCTCACTGTTTCTCCTCCACTAGTGGTCTGGTAAGACCAGTGTAAGTTACCCTACATATATTTGGCCATGCTTTAGGGAAAAGAAAAACAAACACAAAAAAACCCCACAAAAACAACCACTCCACACAAGTAGAGCAATACTTGTATATCAGATGAGAAGCAGTCATGGACTTATTTGCATTCTACTGATATTCAATTAGCAGCTTTAACATCAGCTTTTATTTAGTTTAGCAATTATCAGAAAAGCATTCCTAGGTTGAATAAAATGAGTTCCCAATGGGCATCTTGGATTACCTTTAAGGACTGTAGCATGCAAAAGCCTTGCACCCAGTCCTACTGAAATCCAAGTTTAAAAGGATCCTTCCCTTTCTTTGGAGAAAGAAAAAAAAAAAATCCAACCAACCCACAAACACAACCAAAAACCCACCCCTCCTGCACTATGCAGAGATACTATTTTTCAGTCTCAGCATAAAATCACATTGGCTCCTCTCGGATACAAGCTGAAGATAACAGCTTGTTTTTTGTTGGCTGAGAACAACAACAAAAAAGCAAAAGGAACAGTTACACCCTACTACTATTGTGATATCAACTTCCTGTTATAATAATGGCAACCTTTACTTTTGGTTGCGAGGGCTTTTTTATTCAGAGACTGAAGTTAATGCTTACGCAGAATTTTTTAATACTGTGATGAAGCCATTTCCTTTTTTATTAAAAAAATGTCATAGCTCAGCCTTCTCCTGGCAATTTTAATAAATACATTTTAAGTATCCAATGCAAATTAATCCTGCACACTGCTACAGCAATATATAATTTTAGAATTTTATATTAACTCTCAAGCTTCTAGAATGATTACCTGGCATGAGGACTAGGGAAGCATTAGTTTAATATAACTCAAGATTCACACTTATCTACAGTTGAAGTCTGCCATCTGATTCCTGCTCTGTTATTTCCTACTGTCACTTCCAAACATAATCCTACTACCAAGCTGCAATTTAATCTATACTTTGCCAAAGAAGAAAGGAGACTAAAAAGAATAAAGAGCAGAATTTAAAACATAATGCAGTCTTGTTTGGTGCCATGTTACTGCCCAGCTGCCGAGAAGCTACATCTTGTCACGTGGAAGAGCACATGCAATCACCTACTACAGATAATAAATAGTCCCACCCCTGTGAAAAGCAAGGGAAAACACAAAATTCTTTTTCTTCCCTCTGCAGGATGAGCATACTCCAAGCCACACTCACACAGAACAAAGCCAAAAGCACCTTCCCAAATATGTTGTGGGAACTGTGTCATGACAGGATTTAAATATGTTCACTAAGAGTGTCATCAAGAAGTGAGAGCAACAGAGGAAGACTGGAGACAAGAGAAACAGGATAGGAGAGAGGTGTTGGTAGGAATCACCTCAAGAGAAAGCCTTGCCTCTTTCTTTCAGCTCCTGGAAAGCTATGATTCGCTTTTTTACTGAAGCAGCCAAGAACTGAAGTGACTTAAGCGGCTAACTTCAGGAGTATTGGTGGGGAAACACATTCCCTTACATGCTTTGATGGAAGAACACTGATTGATACTGGAAACATCTCAAAAACAAGAAAAAGGTTGACACAAAAAAGAGAAGTTGGAAAAGAAAAAAAAAGTCTAGCAAAAGGTTATGAAACAAGCTCTCAACACATCAAAGAGAAGACAGAGCGAACAACTTACCTTCAAAGGAGGCAAAGGAACACACAAGAGACTGTTGGCCTGAATTATCACACCTACTTCAGTTGCTAAAATAAAACCCTTCGGCATTCAGCAGTGAGTGTCCTCATTTGAGGACCCCTTTTTTCTCCTTGTAACCCAAGAATACTTATATCTTCCTGACCTGCAACACAGCTTGTAATGTCTCTTGCCACCTTTAACACATGTCCTACAGAATAACCTAGGCAATCTTCTAACAGCTTATTCTTCAGTCGTTTTTCATTAACAAAACAATCTGGACGCAAAACACCAAGAAGATGACGAAGAGGTTCACCCTGGAGATTTTGGTACATAGCTGGGCAAGCACAACTCTTAACACATGTAAAGTTTACCCACGCAAAAGACAAAATTTTGTTACAGGACAGGCCAATGTTATGAAATCAATTCCCCCATTTGCTCTGGGCCTATTACAAAATTTGCTGCCCTTCACCCTGAAGGCAAACTGTCTCTTTAGACTTGTCCTCTTAACAAATACATCACAACAGATATTTAACTACAAACAAAACTCCAGCCATGCACTGTCTGTTACCAAAACAAAACTTTGCGTTGTATCTGCGTCCTCTCATCACTCCCACAATAGGATGAAAAGTCACACGGCTCAGTAACACACTGCTAGATGCCACATGGATTATATGTGAACAAGCATGACCTAAAACCCTATATAGAAAAGAAAAACTAGAATACTAGTTCCACATGCAAAACATAAAAAGGACTTCACGTCCAAGCTCTATTTGGCACAGCAGAATTTCTCTTACTTGAAGCGCAAATATTTGTTTGAATGGAGATAAATACTGTATTCCCCATACTCAAAGTTTCCCAAAAATCAAGTGTCATTCCCAAATCAGGGTAGAATCTTTGCCAAATGGGTTAAATAAAAAGGATGTAATCCACGATGAAAAGATAAAAAGAATCCAGGAAGGAGGAATTGAAAAACAACAACAACAAAACCCACCCCACTTCTACAAAGTGAATTCCATGAACCCAGTGTAACACAGATGACAAGACGGTCAGCTTGATATTCTTAGACACATTACAGTGCCCACAAACATCATTCCACCTCCCTTGAAAGACACTAGTGTCCAAAGGACAGATCTTCCCCTTCAGAATGTTCTGATATTGGCACAGGTGGGGCATACATGTTTTATTACAGAGATATTTATAAAAGCCCCTGGAAAAAATGAAGCATAAGGACTCTCTTGCTTCACATACTCACAGTTACTCAGTGTATAGCACGTGATGCATGCTACTGGAGGTACAAAGGCCATAAAAAAATCCTAAACCTTTTTTTTTAAATTTTTTTCTTAAAAATAGCTGCTCAAACTGACTGTGGCTAGAAATCTTCACCCAGAAAAGGCACTCTTGTTCAAAGAAAAGAAGTTTGCTTGAGGGGGAAAAAAAATAAAGTGGTGGTGTGTAACAGTTCATCCAGAAGTGCTGCAGCCCACTCTAAAGTACAATGTCAGTGGCTGTTTATGCTCTAAGGAAGTACAGTAAGTACAGTACAGCCCATTCAGGTTACTGGAATGTCACTGATCATATGCTCAATTGCATCTATTCATTAGAAAAATTCAATCCACAACAGCAGCTGCATTTACCCACCACACCCCAAACGCCATCCAGTTGCCCCAGGTGATTCCAGTGGTTTACCAGCCTGCAGGACAGACCCTCCATGCCCTTGTCCCTCTGCAGTCACTGCAAGTTACACTTCCAAGCTCAAGCAGTTTTATTTACTAAAGAAGAGTATATTAGCAGTGCTTTTGGCTTCAATCTTTTGCAATAAAAAAAGGTCTGGCCTTTTGTAGACATGTTCTGCAAGTTTCAAAACAATTTACGCTGCACTAATTATTTCTGATTGAAACTTACTAAGTAATTACTGTTGAAAAGATGACTTATGCAAACAACAGACAAGTTACTCCATTTGTTTGAAAAGAACTATGACTAATTATGTGTGTAATTTTGTTTTGTATCTCTTACAAAAAAAAAAAAAAGTATGTAACCCTGGCTTCTTCCAGGTCAACAGCAAAGTCCCCATTAAGTTTTAGGGGCTAGGTTTCATAAGCTACACAATGGCTGAAAAGAAATCCTTGTGAAAGAACATGGGTCATTTAAAAAGACACCAGCAACTGCCTAATCAATTAAAATAAATACATAAATATGTTTCCACATGTAACACCTATGTAACTTAAAGATACCAAAAGTTTGTATTTACTTAATGAATTACACTGCATTTTATATACTTGTTCCTACAGAACTACAGAAGATGTCCATGCAGAAGGCATTGATTCACATGCAGGGACAGGATAGTTTGGAATCGCTGTTTTACTACACAGCATGCTCTGAAACAGTTCAGCATTCAATTCAAAACAGCGCAGGCACCAGGAGGAAAGGACGAATCTACAGGTAGTAATCATACCTGTCACCTTACACCACGCCACCCCCAGGACCAGATACCATTCACATCATCTCAAGAAGCTCCATTCATTCACAACGCTCCAGGGCAGCCAACCTTCATATGGCCTGGACCCACATTAGAAAACTCAGCATTTCTAGCCCTCACTCAAGTCTTGGAACCTCTACCTGGATTCTAGCCAAATGTCATCCTGCTTATGCTTAGGTTTGAACACCAAACACACCTAAGGGATAGGCCCAATAATGCAGTCTCCAGGCAACAAGACACAGCTAGGGAGAAAAGCCAAACCTGAGAAGGGAATGATCATGGCCAGTGAGGAAAAACACCAACAAACCAACAACCAAATATATGCAGCCAAATTTAAGGAGGTACCAAAAGTCTCCACCTCAGTCAGAACTGGGTTTATTCTCAGTGCTCTGTAAAAAGCAGTACCAGTCAAAATAGCTAGAGATATTAAAAACTTTACATATACAGTGCATTACACTGCCTTTAATATCAAGGCATTTTAACAGGTGCTCAGGTGTTTCTGTTTTATACATTGGCTTAATGTTTCTGTGCTGTAGTGTGCTCAGAATACTTTCCAAGGTTTCAGTCCGACAAGCCTGTTCTGTGTGAACCATTTGTCCATGTAACCTACCAAATGCACATTTCCGAACCAGAGTCCAGCTGCACTCGTTTACCCTTGGCTCACATGCACAGGGAGTGTTCTCATCCTAAACAGCTAGGCAAATGTAGAGTGTAGAGCTCTAAAAAGTACTGTGTTTTCATGGCATGCTGAAGATCAGAGAAAATCCTTGGTTCCTCCAGTTAAATAATTCAGTACAGCATCTTGGTTTCTTGGACTAGGAAGTGTTTAGTTGCACTGCAGCACTTCTCATTGGATCTGCAATCTTCTCTCACTCTGATTATCTCACTGAGCACAAACTCTTTGGAATAAATGACAGTAAGGTCTCTATAGCTCCAGAGAAATGCAGACTGTTTACAATAATGTCTGATGTTAGTTTTGCTGTACAGATTCAGCACATGGTCTAGGAGAGTCAAGAGACTCACACTCTGCCATGAGTGAATGGAGGTTGTTTTGATATCAAGGAAACACCACTGAAAGCACTCTGGTTTTAAATCTCTCCAATTTATATCAAGGACTATAAATGGAAATGTTTTGGCTTGTCAACAATTGTCATTCAAATCGCATGGGAAAAAGCTGTTTCTATAACAATCAGAATCTGAACCCGAAGTAGCACGTCATCTCTAAAAAGCAAAATTTTGAACTATTCCTGGACAGAGGTAAAAGTCAACACCAACACTGGAAGCACATGCAAGATGAAAGCAGCTTAACACAAAAAGACCACGTTCTGCACCAGATGGATGGTCTTGGAATTAAAAACACTTTCTAGCTTCAATCTTGGAATGACAAAACAAGCATCTCTGTGCCAAGCCCCTTATCTGAGTTAGGGCTACCATCTCTTGACAGAAGCAGAGAAAGTGAGGAAGAAAAAGGGTGCACCCAACCGCTGCTGCTTGCTGAACATCCAGCCAGTTCCACTTGCTTTTGGCAAAGCAAGTGAGCTTCTTCAAAGACCATATACTGTCTCTATCACTTCTTTTAGTTGCATCTGAAAGTGAACTGAGCTTCAATGTGCTTGACAAAATTCCACCCTATTACTCATAGTAAAAGCTTGTTCCAGTACTGAGGGAAAAAAAAAAAAGAAAGAAAGAAAAAGAAAAGACAAGCTACCCCGTTTCAGCCTTGTATATCAACTGGAGAAATCATAAGAGAATCCTAGAGGTCACCATGACCGTCTTCAACACAAATCAGTCCCATACTAGGCGTGTCTCTCAACAGCAAGTCCATCTACTCTGCTAGTCATACAGCAACATAACTGCCAGAAGAATTAGTGCATTTTGTCAACCAGCAAGCTTGAGAACTTCGATCAAAACCCCTGCTTCAGTTCTGAGTATAAACTTGTTTTGAAGGCAGTTACAATCCCCCCTCCAAACTCATACGTACCTGATCACAACCTGCATTCACCAGTTCCTGGAGCATCTGCCTGTTGACTTCAACAGCCGCTGTAGTGCTTGACTCATTAGCAAAAGGCAGCAAAGAATATCTAATTTCTCGCAGGGCTTTCTGGTACGGTCCAAACTTAGGCGTTTGTCTCATCTGCTGCTGCCTTGCAGCATCCTTCCCTATTAAAATCTTAGGGTCTAGAGAAGTTTCACTGCCTGGTCCAATAGGCAGTCCCTGACCTGAACATTTGGATGGTTGCTTTAAACCTTCTCGAATCTCTTGTAACCTTTGTCTGCTGTTTCCAGAATATGTTGTAGCAGGAAAAGTCTTTGGCCTCATTGTTAATCCAGTTTTCTTTGAGCATAAATACAGCTTTATTTTCAGTTTTAGAGAATTACTTTATTTCAAAAAAGCATCACTTGATGGTATCAATTTCTTGTAAACATAATCCTTCAAAGAGACAAAGAAAAGGCAAAATTCTCAGGAAATTTCTGCCGTTTTACTTCAGCTCACGATCTTCATGTTTCCTACAGAAAATGAAAATCCTTGGAATCATCATTTTGCAGACTGACAGTGTCTGAAACAAAGGAAAATAGAAAGTACATGCAATTAAGTTGATATTGTAAACGCCTCTGAAGGAACAGCATGACATTTAATCAAGTGAAAGTGAATCAGTTTAACCTATTAAGCTGTCACAGCTGGATTCCCTTTAACCATTTTCACTTTTATCTGTTTTCAAGAATAGGATTCCAAAAGACTTTCTCAACATAATAAAGAATTAATTTTGCTTGCTTTAAAGTTCCATTTTCAAAATAAATGAAAATAAAACCCTTAAAAAAGACAACATTTAAGAATTTCACAGCATCCAACAGTGGCAAGTTTCCCACCCAGTTGCATAACCAAATCCTGGATGAGCCTATCCCATTTCATAATTAGGGAAGAGTATGCTCATGAAATGTTCTTCTCTCACTTAATATTTTGTTTGTTTTACACTAGCTGAGCTCAGTTTCACAAGTTTATGAAAAAGATTTATAATGGAAATATTGATGACTCTAACCATAGCAACTTCTAGTATTTCAATAACAAAGTGAGTAACAGAAAGACAGGATATTTTGCCTTTCCATATGAATATCTCTACAAAGCTTGAAGGCAAAAATCCTCCCCAGAACTGGAAGGAGAAGGGGAAAAAAAAGGGGGGGGTACACATTCAAGTAGCTGTGCGTTATAGGGATGAAGGGTAGATTGACCTACTCAGCAGAAGAGGCAGAACCAGCCCAGTTAGCACCCCAACACAGAAAAAAGACTTTGAGACAGCTTTGTGCACCCCTTCCAACATGCAGCAGATAACAACTAGGCAGCACAGCTGAGCTACTGTGCAACTTGCAGTCTCTATGCCACATGAAGCGACAACAAGAATCTTACCCTAACTAAGCCTTCGAGGCATCACCATAACAGAAACATTAATGGTGCATTCAGAAGAGGATTAAAAAGATGGCTTAGTCAGAAATGTCATCTTGCTATTGATGCTGCTTACACAAGTTTGCTCCTCTGGCTAATATTAGCACTTACAAAGTGACTCCTGAATGGTGCTCAAGCCAGTTTGTTGGGAACGTTAGAATTTTGTTCAGTTGTTTTCAAATTGCAAATACAGAAGATGGTAGCACACTGTATATTCCCCTCAGTCACTCAGAAGTCAACTGGATATTTTTTTTTTAAAGGTGCTTCACTTCTGGACACAGCCCACTTATCACTGGAAAGAGTTTCTCTAGAAAGCATTGCCCCTACTTTTCACATGCTTGTGCTAAAACTCAACTCATTGTGACAACTCTTCCTGTGGCAATTACAGTATTTCCCAACAAAACAACCATTTCCATACATTTACCATCACTTCTCACTGCCACACAAATAGCTTACTCCTGAGAAGGCCAAGAGAAAGCATACACATTCAACTCTGAACCCCATCACCACTGCCTCATTAGTAGAGAGTCCACTTCAAGCTATCCTCTATAACCACAGACTGAAATACAAGAGTGAAGTCAGACCCCAGACTCTTTTATGATGGTTCACTAGTTTGAAATGCAAGAGCACAGATAAGTCACTTGAGATTAATCCATGTATCAACCTCTTTTCATAAGATGTAAATGCTCAGTTAACTAAAAAGACACCTCTAACATATTTGAGGTCTTGAACTCTGCCACTTGGTACTCTCTGTGTATGTCCACAAACAACAAATCAGCTGTGAGTCAATAACAGATCAAGTTTTCATTGTTCTTAATGAAGATAAAAGCAACTGAAGGATCTCAAAACCAGATTTTTTTCTACTTAGAATATAGCAAAAGATAATACATAGCCTTATTAAAAAAACAAACAAACAAAACACACACACAACTAAAACACCAAAACAGTACTGCAGCGTTTCGGGGATTACATCATAACTAGCTAATGCTTAAAAGATAGAGAGCAACTAATTGGTCTGCAACTGCCTTTCTTTTCCTGACAGCAGTAGGCACCATATGGCTGGGTTTAGGAATCTGGGTTGTTCTTCCTTTTCAGTCCCTGTGCCAATCCTCAGGCCTGGGACATGCGATGGAAAAGACTGGACCCCCCCTCCCCAACTTTTTGTAGCAAAGAACTGCTTTCCCACTTACACACATGCTTCACATAAAGAACTTTTGTGACCTTTAGCCTCAGCTCGAGTCTAATAATGCTAGGTCAAGCCAGCTGGCAACTTGCTCAGCTTACATTTACAATACTGCTAAACTAGAAAGAAACATTGATCATTTAGACAGTATGAATGAGAACAGCAACAACAGTAAGTACTGGAGCTAACTGCAAACTTGCTTCATATTTTGCAGAGGGGTTTTTTAACTGAATATGTAAAATAAGCCAAGAAATTGGAACACTAAATACTACAAATTATTTACAAAGAAAGACAAACTGCCTGCTTTTTTAAATCTTCCTGTGATTTGCACTTTTAGCAAAAAATGAAAGGGCTGTATGCTTCAAAAGACATGTAGTGTGTCTAATTCTGTCTAAGCATTTCTGACTGTACATCTGGATTTGGATAACTCCAAATCCTTCTAATCTGGACCTTGCCTACAGCATGAATCTATCAATAGCTTTCCTACCATCACTAGAAAAGATTTTTCAGAATTATTTTTGCTCCTCAAGCCATTTGGACTAAATAATCCTAAGGCTTTCTTTCAAAAAGTTATACATTTCACACAAATTAGAAGCTAGTCCATCATCCTGATGATATAATATTTCATATAAGTGCAGCATTACTTTAACTGCATCAGTTAAAGTTAAAACAATTTTTGAATAACTTATTATTCTTCATTTCAGAAATATCAATAACCACTCTGGCAGCAAACAACCAAACACACTAAAATTATATGCTGATGTCTGTCGTCCCAGCAGCACTAACTATTCACTCTCCTGTTTCTTCATTCACTAAAGGCTGCGAGTGCTACTGTCTCTGTGGAGCTGGGACACAGGCAAGAAACTAAAGCTCAGTTGTGTTTCCAGAGCTAAGTCCCAAATCCCAAGCTGGCGAGCTGTTTCCCCGCCTATAAGCATGCAAGCACCGCAGCGAGCTGAATCAGCAGTCAGCAGGAGTAAAGTTCTAAGATAAAACTGCTACAACTGCCTTCCCTCTCTCAATTTGCAAGCACTGCTCCGGTTTTTTCGGACCACGAAATCATGGAAGCAGGAACAATTCACTTACTACCGGAGGTCTCAGATTGTTGAGCAGGGAGTGTTTCAAGCATTTCACCATTATACAAACTGTGCTCCCGTCTGTAAGTAGGCACACAGTGAAAAGTGAATAGAATTGAAGGTTTGCCCCCAGATCCTCCTTCCCCTCCTTCCCCCTGCTAACAAAACTGTCCAAAAGTTACTCTGTGCCCGTGTCCCACTGCCAGCCGTAAGCACTGGCCCAGTCCAGCGCTGTGGGAAACAGCTCACCTTCCCCATCCTCGGCAGACCCGCAAGAACTCACCGCAGAGCCTGGACACTCCAAACAAGCTTTTTTTGCGTCATTTGCGCGAGTGCCTTTGCCGGGCAAGGGGGTATTTCAACACACACACACCACTCGGGAGGGAGGGGGGCGAAGGGCTGAATTTTGGCTGTGACCTTCAACGGCCCGGCAACGGGAAGGCCCCCGCCACAGCCAGATGGGACCTTGCGGGCTCTCGGCTCCCGAGACACCCCCGCGGCGGCGCCTGGCCCGGGCTCGCCGCCTCCACCCCCCGTGCCAGCCGGGGGTACCCTCGGGGAGCGCGGACGCCCCAAACCCTTCTCTCCCCCTGCCCCCAACTCACTCCTTTCGCGGGCAGAAAGCTCCCAAAATAAACTCCGGCCATTTACCAGCAGCTCCGGCCTGCTGGGGCACCCCGCGGCGCTGGTCCCCACGGCGGGGCGGGGGGGAGCCGGCGCAGAGGCCTCAGGCGGGCGGGACACCCCCCCGCCGGGCCAGGGCTGGGCTGTCACACGGGTGCTCGGAAAACGTCGGAGGGTGCGGGCAGGGCGCCGAGGCAGTCCGTGGGAGGGACACGGGCGCGCACACACACACACGGGACGCCCCCTC
>VZZY01005430.1:0-82772 GCA_013400335.1 Eurystomus gularis
CTATGATTCTATGAAATGAAATTCCATTTAAACTTAGAAAAAGTTTTTTTACAGTAAAGATGGTTGAACAGTTTGAACAACCTGTTCCAACAGAGAGGTTGTGGATTCTTGATGCTCAGAGGTATTTAAGACCTGGCTGGACACAGCCTCCAGCACTCTGCTCTAGCTGACCCTGCTCTGAGCAGAGGATCTCCAGAGATCACTTCCAACCTCAATTATTCCACAGTTCTCTGATTCTGTTTCCAAATCTACCTCCCTTCTTTTGTAAATGAAAAGCTTCATCTTTCAGTCCATTTTAATCATGGGAATTCACTGGAAATTTGAAAGATTTCTAGTACTCCCAAAATACCAAAAACGCATGGCCAACTGAGAGTAGTAAGTGAGAAACAAGGTATAACTTACAAATTAAACACTCTAACCAGCGCTTCTAATTGGGACATTTCTCTTCTCTTTTTAAAATAAAATGTACACATTTTGCAAGTGCCAAGGTCTGAATACCCTGGAAGCAGTATAAGCAATATATCAGGGAAAAGATCATGTCACAGTGTCCATGAAATAGAGTGTTATCAGTATAGGATGTATAGAAAAAATCAGCTCCCGTCTAGAGGAGGATATATGACTCCATCCAGAGGAGGAAATAAAAAAATATTTCAACTGTGCAATATTGCCCAATGGAAATTTCCTAGTGCTTTCTGTAGGCCTCTAAAAAAATAAATCACAGGGAGTATTGAAAAATATCCTCATGTGAAATATTGCCTCCATTCAGGACTGAAATCTTTCTTTAGAAAATGCCACATGTAGATGTGACACTTACCAACACGGTTTAGGGGTGGACTTGGCAGTATTAAGTTTATGGTTGGACTTGATGATCCTAAATGTCTTTTCCAATCTAAATGATTCTATGATTTATATTTCCTAATAACTGTGCATTGTCAGCTATTTAAAATCACTGTTTTTTAGAAGTATTTGCACACACATTTTTACATTGGTCAGCTAAGAAAGGAAGTATCATTTAGAAACAAGCTCAACATTCAACTTACCAAGTGTTGATTAATTTAGATGCAGTGCAGAGATATACTTGTAACTGTGGAGTGTGAGGAACTGAAGCAGATGTTTTGTTTGTTAGCTTGGTGTTTCCAGTGTGCTGCCAAGTTTGGAAATCAACAGTTTAGAAACCAGAAAAAGACATGAAAGGTATTTTTCTTCTTCTTCTGATGTGAAATATTTCACATTTCATAAAGAATTATGTAGCTTCATGATGTTGCCTTAAGCTGCTGTAAAGGGTCCTTCTCCCCACCCTGCATGAATTACAGCACTGTTGTCTTCCATTGCCTGACAAGATGGAGGCAGGTGAGAAGCTTAAGAGCCACGACGTTTTTGCATCACCCATATAAAGCATGTAAGGGGTGAAAAGGCCTCCATAATTCTGGGATACCCTCGGGAGCGGTGCACAGCGGGATAGCCCGGCAGCAGCAGGAGGAGCAGGAAAAGCAGGAGCAGGATCTAGAACAGGAGCAGGAGCAGGAGCAGGAGCAGGGGCAGGGGCAGGGCAGGAGCAGGAGCAGGAGCAGGGGCAGGGGCAGGGCAGGATCAGGAGCAGGAGCAGGGGTAGGAGCAGGATCAGGGGTAGGAGCAGGANCAGGGCAGGAGCAGGGGCAGGAGCAGGAGCAGGGGCAGGGGCAGGGGCAGCGCTGCCGGGGGGCCGGCGGGCGGCTCTTATGCTCCGACGCCGGGAGCGCCGCGGGCAGCGAGAGCGCTCCCGAGATTTGCAGCTCGTTTATGCCCAACCTGCCGGGCCGTTTCCCATCAGAACCCAATCGTGTTTTCAAATCTGCGTGCTTCTTAGAACTAACCCTAGAAAACTAAAGGAAAACATAAGTGCTGCGCAGTACCTATGCAATAACTCTTATGTTTGGCTCTGGCCAAGAAAACAGCTTCCCATAGTAATTCTGCCAAGAAAACGGCTTCCCATAGTAATTCAGCAGTTCTAATTCTGTGTGAGAGTATGAAAATAAACACACACAAGCGCATGCACATATTACTGTTCAGATTTGTTCAGAGATAAACCTGAAGGGTGAGGCTTCTTTTTATTAAAAATGCTTTCACTCTAATCCACAGCAAAAAAATCACATAACACATGTATACGTGTTTTGGTTTCTAGGGCAATTTCTTTGATAAAATTCCCCGCAAAAGATTTCTTGCTTTTTTTTTTTTTAAATAACAATACTATTCAGGCAATAAACCAAAATCTGTTTTGATTTCTTTGTGAACTTTTCTAGATTTACTGGATCTGACTCTTCCTTCATAGTTCTTCATCAGGGTGGTTTTGGAAATAAGACCTTGTTTTGTTACGAAAAGCAATGACAGCAGAGTCTCTCATCTCTGTTCAAGCTCTGCACCATTTTTCTTCAGTCAAATAGTACCTGATTAGCCAAGTAATGTTTAATATGAGGGAAGTAGAAACTATCTTTTGTTTTGTGCATAAATTGAATCTGAATTAGCAAAAAATCTGAAGTATAACCCACCTTTGGCATATACAGCTGCTGTCTTTACAGCACAAGGAAAAAAGTGTTCTCTACTCATTATTACTTGCATATGAAGGGTCTTCTGTGATACGAATTCAGGAAGAATGAAGTACTTTAAATTATTTATTAATGGATTTTCATTTAAAATATCAAACAATCTCACTGCCTCCAGAGGATGCCTTTTACCCACAAATCTTCATTTGATTACTTTCAAAGGAAACAGTGGTCAATTTTGATCAACTGCCTTATTTTCAAAAGTGTTTATTTTGGTTCTTCTTCCTTTGAGAAGGTCTTTTGAAGATTCGTGTGATGTGGGTTCTTTGTGAAATCTAACCTGTTAATCTTCTACTGATGCAAAACTGTTAAGCTGTTAGTAAGAAGCCATACACAAACATAATAGTTGTTAGATAATAACATTCTATTATACTATGCTGAACAGTGACAGACTGTTCAGAGATTACAGGTGGGATGAAGATGATAAAGCAATTGACTCCTCTGGACTAAATCTGAAAGACTAGTAGTAGTCTTCCTCCACAGTGCTGATGGTCCTGATTTATTCCTGTGGGAGATAACAGCAAATCAGTGCAGTAAGGCTGGAGGGAGGTTGGTCCAGAAAAGCGTATGATGAAAGGGTGTTCAGGAAAGCATGGTGGTTTACTGGAAATTAACAAGACAGGACTATAACTAGTAACATGGTATTTCAAGAGCAACTCAGAGCTGTCATTACAGCCCAAACCATACATAGGGTGGACATAAGCCGCAGACCAGAAGTTTTAGGCGACCTTAATGGTATTCCAAGAAAAGTACGGTTGGTAAGCTTTGTCCCTCAACAAGCATCCACAAGTGCATTAATCACAGTGTGGAGAAGAAAGTTTATTGCTGTATCTATGCTTGAATAAAATAATGATGTGGCAAGTAAATAAAAGGAGGGGCCTCATCCAAAATGTCTCTCACTAGGATGTAACTGTAACCAAGCTGACTAGCCATATATGCTAACATACACAGTGTCCTGGATCCTAATGTTCGCAGTTAGGTGCGGGCCAGAAAATTGTCTGGCATTATTTTGCCCCCTTGCCCAATGTATAAGGTTGGCAAAATCTAAGTTTACTGTTATGATTTACTGCATAAATATTAGCACAGCACTGTTCCAGCTCTGTGATAACCAGGTTATGAAGGTTTCCACTGGAAATTTAGGTAAAGCAGTGGAACATTTTCTCCTTCTGTGCAATGGTCAGAAAAATGACGGGGCTATTTATAAGCCCTGCATGATAGATGGATACAGCAGTACTTTCCACATGGCTTGAAACTAAGGAAGAAAAAATCCCAGACAATCAAAAAACCTGCATGTTTTTTATTCCTACCTAAGCAGAGATGGCTATTGCACGAGGAACATAATGTATGGAAATCTGCTTGCTCACACTGGAAACTAATAGTAAAATATAAAACTTTTCAAACAACTCTTTCAGCAATGGAATACTATTGCATTAATACAAAACCAGCAGCCAACATATTATTCTTGAAATAAAACAGTGATAATTAAAAAAAGTTATGGTGAAAAGTAAGATCAGAGGAACTGAGGCACAGTCAGACAAAGGAATGTTCAGAAAATCCTAGGAGATTATGTGCTCAAAGCAGTTCTTTTCTCCATCTCTCTGAAGGCAATAGAGAATGTTGTGGCAAGGACTGTTACTCCATGTTTCTTGGAGGCAATATTTGACCTTCATAACAGAAGGGTCTCCAGCACAGCTCTTTGCTGCTGCATTGTCTGCATCATGCCGCTCTCCAGTAACACGCCCCACTGAAGCCCCTGGATAGTCTGGCACCTTCTACAGGGATAGGACAGAAACCTCTGTTCCCTTTTCAGTTTTCTTTGAAGACTTATCAGTCTGTCTGGGTGTCCCTTGCCTTCTTCATATGGGCTGCAGTTCTGCAGTTGTTAAAGGAAATGATAAAAAGCCCAAGAATGCATTGGGCTGCTCTTAGTTTTCATGCTAACAAAGATGAAAATGTTTCTGCTCAGAGTTTTGGCATGCTGTTGCCCTCCTCCTCTGGGGTGGCTTTTCTTTCAAGGGTCTTGTCCAGAAAGGCCTGGACAAACTAGAAAGAAATTAAGTGTTGCTTTTCACTTGGCAACATTTATTATATGAATGGAGGGCAAACAACAGTCAGTCGAGCCTTCTGAGTGCTGCTTTTATTTCCCATTTATACACCAAAACATCTTATTTGGCTTCTATCCAGTTTTATGGTACACAGAAATCTGCATAAAGTTTAATGCAAATTTTAGCATTCATGTTGCAGAACTCTGTTTAACAAAACACTCCACACTTCCTCAAAGCTTTGTACAATTATAGCCATCTCTGTGGCTTGATTTAAATATTTACTTCTTGAAGGTTTGGCTTTAACATTTATTAATGCATCTTTAAGCTAATACATCTTTCTTATTGTTTTAGTTATACTCTTGGTATCTTCAGCTATTATAAATATTTTTGTTGTGCAATGCCTGAATATTTCCACTTGTTTTGTGCAAAGAGCTTGAATTAAAGGACAGCATGGGGTAGGAGGATTTTATGAGCAGACAGCAAGTCAGGGAAAATGTATGAAGGCATGAGCCGTGATTGAAGATTTCATGCAGAATCTGAAGATTTTGAAAATTTCAAATTCTTCACAGCTGCTTTAATATGTGGCATTAATCCTAAGGAAGAATCCCAGCTTTACCAAGTATTGTAGCAAGCAGCTGATATCCAGAAGAGGGTAATTTTGGGGTCTCTTGTGCAGAAGTAAACAGAATAGAGGATTACCTCCGCAGCACTTTCAGAGTGGTGAGCTCCTCCTTTACAGTGTGCTCAGCACTGGTGCCAAGCAGCATTCTGCTCGAACATACCTGGCTGCTTTGGTAAGTCTCATCCTGTTCAGATCTCCAGATCTCGTGGAGGAGAGAGGTGGAGATTCAGTTAAACAAAACTGTCTGGGACATTTTGATGATCATTCACTTCCTTTTCACAGATGTACAAGGATGCACTCCAGTTTATTGTTATGGGGCAGACCAGAGGCTTTGCTTTGGCATTTTCTCCTGCTCTTTTCAAGTGTGTGACAATGAAATGCTATGTAGATATGAGCATTCTCTGACAGCTCTCCAGCTAGAGATGAACATGTGTGTCTCCCTCAAAGGCATTAGGCTCAGAATCTCTGAAGGGTTCCCAACAGAACTAGCAGAAGGCAAGAGAATGGCTGCGCTACTAGTTGTGTGATGTTAACATCAAGAGGAGAAACTCCTGTCTTTGTGCTAGTTTTTAATCAGAACGATGACATCTAGTTAAAGTGATCCTCACACAGAGGTCAAGCGAGCAATTGGAAGAGTGCTAGAGAACAATGCTTGGGATGCCGCCTGTGAATCTTTAGGCCCCATTTTTTTTGCAAAATCTCACCCACAGAGTTGAGGAAGAAAGCCAATCATGAAAATCTTCTTGATGGGAAAACCACTTCCCCTCATATGTTTCCCTCTAATGACACACCTCTCTCTAACTGCTTTCTAATGTAGACTGTTAAAAAAAAATGCCAGCTCTGTGCGGATAGGTTTCCTTGCAGAACACTGTGGCCTTGGTGCTCACCCGAATGACTTATTCTTGAGGATTAACACTGCAATACCCCACAGCTGCAACAAGTTATAGTAATTCCTACTTTCTGAGCCAGCAAAACCTGCAGTATGGCTCATGAGCTCAAGTGACTGCTCGCCGACTGCAGAAACACTGATTTGGACTGGCTCTGCTCTTGCATATGCCTCAAGTACAGCATGTTCGGCCAAGACCCCCTGAAAAACCCAGGCTTATAGGTTAAATGGATTTGAATTGACTCTTACCTAAGAGACAGAAGGGTAACATCAGAGATCCTATAACACAGGGGCATTTGAGAACACCGATTTTTGTAAAGTAAAGCATCTGTTTCTATTCTAGGTCTCCATTACTGTCTGCAAAAAAATATTACTAGCTACCACTTGACACAAAGTATGAGACAATGAAATGGAACCACTAAATGAGTTCCTTATTAAAAGCACTTTAATTTTTTTTTTTTTTTAAGTACTGCTGTTACATTTCCAATCAGAGATTGAAACTCATTTGTTTCTGCAGCACTCTTGCCAGATGCATCATTTTAGACAATAAATTACCTGGAAATATTTGCACACAAACTCTTACACAATTCAAGGAAGCAAAGAATCAAAATAAGTGTTAAGCTGCCAACAAACCCAACATAGTTCATTCCCTTCTTACAAAGGTAGGTTCATGGTTTTTCTCAGATAGATAGAAAAAAAAAATATGGTCTTGTCTGAAGTTCTAACCTGTTCAGGACCTTTCTATTACTTCTTTAATATTAATGTTGTTAGCAGTTCCCTCAGCTTGGTGCTATATCTCGTGCCAAACATCTGAGGGTATGGAAACTTTTTAAATTAAAGCTGTAGTTGTGTTCAATTCATTTGAAATATGAGTAAAACATTCTGTTGTGATTTTCTTTATAACATCACAGTGTTAGCTCAACCTGCTTTTTTCTCCTGCTAGAGCCTTTTTGATAGGTATTTCTGTTTCTTTGATCCTAAGCAAGAGACCATGCACTGCAGGACCAGTCCTGAAAGCTCTCCAAAGCTGGCACAACACCACAAGCCAGAGGTTTGTGAATCACTTTTCATCTGATAGGCACTAATTTTTCTAAATAGGCTGCCTTTGGCATTTCCCACTCAACAAATCTGAAAAATAGTTTTCGGGAGTATTGCAAAACAAATATATACATAAAGACAAATTTTGCATATGAAATTGGGACCTCAGTCCTGTCAGCTCTACCAGCCTACTTCAGCCTGCACTGTTGGGGGCAAAACAGTCTAGATCTGGGGACTTGTACTGGACTGCCATCAAACACAAACCTCTGCTTACCAAGTTCGAAAAAAATGCACACACACACAAAACCTTTAACATTAACCCCTAACCTCCTCTCTTCTCAGTCTCAATTTTCCTTCCCTCTGTCATGGATTACACTAAATTCATAAAAACCCATCCAGTGAGATGGTACGCTGCAGTCCCTCAGGCGTGTCCATGCCCTGGCATTGGTCACTCACAGCTGCAGTCCCTCAGAGGTGTACCTACTGTCACTTATAGGTCACCACAGGACCATCAGGGTGTCTATACCCCCTTCAACATGGAGTGTCTCCCACTCCAAGAGTGCATCTCCAGACCCCAGCCGTTGCTGTTGTCCTAAAATGTTTTTGAGTAGCAGCATGCGGGGTCTTCTGGGTTTGGTTTAAGTTTTGATCAAGGACGGGTTTTCCTGCTGTTAACAACACATTTCAGAGCTAGCTGGAAGCAGCTGTGACCATCACAGGGTAGTTCATGACCTCCCTACACTGGTCACCACTGCCTCCCCCTGTGACTTAAAACCTGTAACTTATGCCTATATGCCAAATACAAATTTGGGAAAAATTAGCGTATGCTGAAAAATAAAATGGTCACATTTGACAAGGTATTGTGAAAATAGCACTGAATTTGCAAGATCTCAGATATTTATGTCGCACTCTTATGCTTCACACTACCAAATATTTCTCATCAAAAGAATCCTTTGAACTTGTAATTTGTATATAAAGTAGACGTTTAAGTTTGGGGTTTTTATTTTAAAAATAGTTTTGCCAATTGTACCCCAGTTCTTGATAGCAATTTGCAATCATGTCCTGTTGAATCATTTACTGAAATAAACAACTCATGGTAGAATTTTTTTTTTAAAAAAAGGAAAAAATGAAGGCCTGGCATTTTCTCTAAAAAGCTAAGTAACAATTATGAAGCTCACAGTCTACTAAACAGCAATTTGCATAACTGGCCTTAAACTGGCATTGAATATGCAAGACATTGGGTCCAAGCCAATGGCTTCCCATGCTGTTGAGAAGTTCATGTTTGCACACATGCTTTCTATCTCTCCCATGATCCAGAGATACCAGGATTGGTTAAAATAATACTCTTGGAAGAAATGAGGGCATTTTCAGAATTTTGAGGGCTTATTAAGCTTATACTAGTTTTTCAGCTGTTGCTGTCCACCACTGATGAAAAATTGCCTTCTTCATGAAGACCAGAAGAAGGATTTGTTTCCCCAGAAAGCATTAGGTTTACTTACACACACTGAATGGGAAGAGGTAAAGAAAATCTCATCCACGAAGCCAGCTTTTAAAAATTAAGTAGAATTTTTGCCTTCCCATTTACAAACAAAATACTGCCTAGATTCATCCATGTATCAGATCTTCAACTACTTACCTAAATGTGTCATATGCTACACCATACAGCACACAGTTTTGAACAGCTCTACATATACAGCTGATCATAGCCTGTGAGATGGCCTCCTTTACTCTTAAGATCTCAGTGTCCTGTGCAACTGCCGTTTTAAAGTTTGACATATACACAATATCATGTCTTTCTTACTGCTACAATTAAACAGTTATTAAAGATGTAAGCAGAAAACACATTTTAGACATACTTTGTTTTGAAGATCTGAAGCTGAATAGCATCTGCCCATGGAGAGACTTCACTAACAAATAGCATTTGTGCGCCTGTGCTTCTGATTACATCTGATGTTAACTTCCAAAAAGTTTAAGGGTAGGATTCTTGCTATCTTAAGATTACACTGTTCTTCAGCTTGGGTAAAAAATTTTGGAATGTGTTTGTTTTTGTCTTTGTCTGTGTCTGACTGAATACCAACATGAATTTTCTCAAAAAAATGGGATGGCATTTTAGACACCAGCCAAGTCTGTATTTTTACATATTTGTCCCAGCTCAAACTGAAGTTTTGTGCTGGTTTTGGCTGGGATAGAGTTAATTTTTTTCTACATTTTGGATTTGTGCTGAAAACAGTGTTGATATTGTTTTAGTTATTGATGAGCAGTGCTTACACAGAGTCAAGGCCTTTTCGGCTTCTCACCAGGGAGAAGGCTAGGGGTGCAGAAGAAGTTGGGAGGGGACACAGCTGGGACTGCTAACCCCAACTGACCAAAGGAATATTCCATACCATATGACATCATGCTCAGCATATAAACCTGGAGGAAGAAGAAGGGAGCGGGGGACATTTGGAGTGATGGTATTAAGTGTGATGGAGCCCTGCTCTTTTGAAGATGGCTGAACTCCTGCCCATGGGAAGTAGTGAACGAATTCCTTGTTTCACTTTGCTTGTGCACACACGATTTTGCTTTATATGTTAAACTGTCTTTATCTCACCTCAAGTTTCCTCAGTTTTAATCTTCTGATTCCCTCCCTCCTCCCAGTGCTGGGGTGGGGGTGAGCAAGCAGCTTTGTGGTGCTGGCTGGGGTTAAACCACAACAAGTGTCTACAGACCTTCTTGGAGCTCACAAACAAGATGAACACAGTGGTGTATAATAGATTCACCTCAGCAAGATCTACAGATTAAGCTGCAAGATCTAACGAAGCTCCTGTACCTAGATGTCTGCCTCAGCTCCACTCTGAAGATTAATGAAACATAGTAGTATGTTACATGGTAGAATGCTTATTTCTGGGCTGCTGTAATTTATAAACTCCTAAACGCAGATTCATTTATACAAGAATTAAGAGTTAGCTCCTGGCTGTGCACTGCACTTCTCTCTGGTCATCTGCGTATCTAATGCTTTAGAACAATAAATACATGCAGAGCTATCATGTATTCCTTTCAGGTAGCTATTTTCCCTTGCAAATGGCTTATCTCCCTTACAAATGGTTTCTATGCTGTTTTGACAGCAAAAGTGTTGTTAATAGGCTAGGCCACACTAAGCAAAGCTCTAACAAGTCACAATTGTATATGTATTGAGGTGTATATATATTGAGGTGTATATATATTGAGTCTCACCTGGACATGTATTCTTCATTTCATACAGAAACAAATGTATAATTTTGAGAGTTTTTTAACTATTATTTGCTGGTCCAGGTGTGCTTTGCATAGCAGATGCCATATGTAAAATGTGTGGTTGTCATGTTTGAAACAGTTTGGTCCTTTGCGAGATCTTTCATCAATAAAACTTTCAATGAAATTTGTTTCTTCAATGAATGCTTAGCAAAAGCATTTTTACAAACAGGTAGCAAAACTCAGCATAAGAGGGCTTTCACATTAGCATAACAGAAGTAGAATAGCACATAACCAAGAGAACAGAGGATATGTGTGCTTAGCATTGAATATAACTTGTATGTGAGAAATTCTTTAAAACTATCACCACTGTAGTCAAATTTAAAATCTCACTCACATCAGATCTCTCCAGGGATTTCAATCTGCCCAATCACGCCACCTTTGCCAAGTTCCCCAAAAGACAGAAAGTACACACAGTACTGTGCACACAAAAGACCTGTTGCTGTTGATCAGGCTCAGAACTGCTGTGCTCTGGATCATGATCCAATCTCAAAACCTTTGAATTATTTATAGAGCACAGGAGTGGCATAAATTTTTCTACAGGAAGGGAAAGTGACTTCTGCTTGGCAAATATAGCATTCAAGATGGGCTACAGCTGGTGGATAATTTTGCTGCTGGAATAATTAGGCAGGTGAAAGCAGGTTGAAGGAAGGCACTCCCACCATAAAGCTTGGTATGGGGAGAATGAATGGCTTGTTCTTTTTAAGACTCACTCACATGGAGGAAAACACACACTACAGGAATTTCATTGTATGACCTGTTATATTGCACAGAAGAAATTCTGCTTAGGAATCCAAATTGTCCCATTCTAGGTTTCAAGACCTGTTAAGAAATATATACTGGATTTCAAGACTGATCTTGAATAATGTCTTGATGATACAATAGTCCAGGCTGAAATGCATACATCTTCATTGTTAGCAAAGGGTCCATCAGCTTTAATAACCTGTATTTGGTCAAGAAGCCTTCATCTGTATTCGTATCTGTTAGCCATTTTAATAGGGAAAAGGTAATTTAGCTGGATGATAAGATTATTTGTAGCAGGAAGTTCCATTGTACAGCCAAGTTCATCACCTCCTCTGTGTATTCAGCACAGTAATGTTAGCATTCTGCTTAAAAACACATCAATATTCTTCAGTGCCAGTATGGTCAAAGATCTCACTTTTCTAGGAAGTGGATTTGGAGGCTTCCCAGATAATACATCTACCCTTTGTTTTTACATTACACCTCAAAAAATGGAGCTGGCCAGAGAAATCATAAGGATTAATATACTTCAGAATGCATGTGCTACCTACTTTCTCTCTCTGAATCACATCTGGATTTTCTTCAGAGTGGCTGGCTGTGTAACTCGGAAATACATGCCAAAACATCTGCAAGTCAGCTACATACTGCAAAACATCTACATCTAGAGCTCATAGGAATTCCTTGAATTATAGTATAGGCAGCACCAGGGAGCTGGAGACAAGGGGAAGAAAGAGTAGGCAAAAATCTCAAATCCTTGTGCTGCACTGTTTGCATGAAGGAAAAATAATAACAAAATGAGAGTGAGAATGAAGAATGATTGCCTCATTCAACTAATTGGCATTGCAGAGCTGCAGCTCCTTTAGCATCAGAAGAAATAAAATTTTGGTCACCTAAGTACAGATTTTTAAAATACCATCATTCAAAATCTATGTATCATTATTCTAACTGCATATAAAATTCAGACTGAAGATGTTTTTTCCACATTTGTTCTTACTGTTGGCAATCCTCTATGAAACTTCGCCTTATCATAAACCAGAAAATTCTTCATTTTTTTAGTTTAAAGTCAAATATACCTGTAGCTGATAAGAACCTTGCACCTTCCCTGTTGAAGTCACTGACTGTCTTAATCAGCTGTCCCAGCATAATTTATCAAAAACTTTTATTTTGAACAATCCCATTGAACTGAGATTGAATTGAGCGGAAAAAAAAGAAAAAAAAAAAAACAGAAAAATTGTTATCTGAACTATCTTAGTAGAACCACAAACACTATATACTTTTATATAAAAACATAAAAAGAGGTTTTAACAGGTCAAACCAATAGTTCAATATTCTGCCTCCAATAGTGGCTATTGGCAGTCCTGTGTAAGGTGAGCACATGAGCCATTATCCACAGTCCATTCATCTCACACTCCCTCAGCATCTGCGATCATTGGATCAGGGATGGTCAATATACTTGCCTATATACTTACCTATTCCTGTTTTAGATTATGGGTGTGAGAGGATACATACTTGCCTATTCCTCCTATCATATTTTAAAGACCTTTAGTCCATTAATTTATCTTTAACTCTATAGGGAGAAAAGAGCTGACTACAGAATAAATTACTAGGATCAGACTTAGATTTGAATTCACATGCCCTAGCCAAGAGAATAAACAGACTAGAAGACATCTGTGATGGAAGGGCTGTTCACTGCTCCTGCTGAAGCCAGGCCACAGCGTAACAAGGAACATGAGGCCAAAAGGAGAGTACAAAACTGTGACAGAGAAATCCTGTGGCTGCACTCCATGTTCCTGAGATTTTTGTTGTGGATGTATAACTACAGAGCAACCAAAAAAAGACTGAAACAATTCTGGAGCAAAGATCAGGAGCCTCCTTGCATTTGAAGGCCTTACCTTCTGTAGATGGCAACCAATACCTCCAAGTCCATTCAGAAAGAGAAAGCAAACATAATCTCTCACCAAAGCTTCAGATAAAAAGAGGACTCGGGGTAAAAAACCCACAACTTTATCTTTCACATAAAGCTCTGTTAAAATCTGATAGGGAAGCCAAGACATAGTAGCAAGCCAAGACATATTCTCTAACTGCCACTGTCTGCTCTCTTGAGCTGAATTTCTAGTTTGAAAAGTGACTGGGAAAAAAAAAATGGTCTAATTTTCAGTGTTTATTTATTTGTTGTCTATGAACTATTAGTTAGTTTCGTTGGTATTTGTCGCCGTCGGGCCCAATTAAAATCAACAAGATTACATGAGTGTCATTGAAGACACAATCTGAAAAGAAGGAGGCTGGGCAGCTCTCACAGCTGGCATGACCACAGACGCACTACATCAGTTTAACTAAGGATTCAGCTTTGCTGGGACTGAGGACTTACGTTCACTAGACATCAACAGAGCTAGTTTGCATGAAAAAAATAACCAACTGAAGTTTGAAACAGTTAGACATTGGGCTAAAGACTGGGCTCACTTAGGATGCTCCTTCCCATTGTGCTTTCCTTACAGCATTTTACATTCCTGAGAGGAACCACACATCAGACATTGGCCTGCTTTTCTCTCAGGTGTCCTGTAGATGAGGCTGCTCTAATACTTCTACAGTTAATGTCCTTTCCTCACTCCTGGACAGAGGCTTCGCACAAAAGAAAGAATGCCAGGTTCAGCACAGAGTTTTCAGTAAAGAACCAAACCAAAAGCTGACAGTGGTTTGTGGGTTACACCTTCAGAAGGGTACATTCTGTTCTTGTTGGTGTCAGTCCAAAGTAACCTTAGTCTAAAATTTACTGGAATTTATGCTGGCTTACACCATCAGAAGTGAAAGTGAACGAGTGTCAACAGACAAACACATTTTGTTGGTGAAGGGAAAGAGATGTGAAGTTTGAATTAAAAAATCTCTCATACCCTCTGGTAAGTGGTAGCATCAGTCTTCAGTAGCATCACCCACTTAAAAAAGCATGGCACTTGTGCTGGTAATATCCAGTTATTTTCATTCTGTATTCTATTTCATCAGCATAACAAAGTTGAAGCACTAAATTTGATCTTAATCTGTCTGAAAGTGTCCTCAATTTATAAAATTTCAACCAAGATTTTTACCAAAATTTTGAATTTTCATTAAACAAAAGGAAAAAAAAATAGTTAACATAGCAGTTAATTGATTTTTGTTTTACTTTTGGCTAACTCAAATGAATATCTAATTTATATTTTCGGCTGCTCTGCAGTTTTCTGTCATAAAAACTCATACTGATAAAGGCAGACACATCATGTAAGTTCTACTTTCTACTTCACTTTCCTTTCATAGACAATTTTAGGCATGCAGGTGTAAGAGGAGAACAATTTCCCAATACTGACATTTGTAATGTGGAAGGTTTGCATCGCCACTGTGTGGGATGCAACATTCCCCCCGTCCCCCCAGCCCCCTCCCAGGAATAAGAAAAGAGACATGTAATTTCTCACTAGCAGTAGCAGCTGAGATGCAGTAAAGACCAGTCAGCCACAAAATAATTGCTTTAAACTTGTACCTGGGATTTTGTGGTTTGTTTGTGGGGTTTATTTTGATTTAAAGAGACAGATGCAAGGATGTCAGGATAAGGTAAGGTATGCTGAGGATAGAGAGATCTTAAATGCACAGTGGGGCTATGCAGACTTCCAATAGCTAGTCATTAAACTAGGGGCATAAAAACTTTGGGAACACAGAAGCTCCACTTCTCTGAATCCTTCCACTGAGAAAAACAGTGAGATTCAAAAAGTAATGACAGTTCTAAAAGGGGAAGAACGTGGCATCTGTAATTGGTCAGTTGCTTACCAGAAAAGACCTTTACAAGTCTGCTTCTGATCAAGTTTAAGAGAAATAAGAGGCAGAGTAGGCACAGGCTGTTTTCATGATATCCAGCTTTGAAAACCTGATCTTCACTTTACCCAGAAACAGTACTTGTTTGAAGATCCTGAAGCAGTAGCATAAACCAGTTCTCTCTGAGCAGTTCTCAGTTTTCCAAGCATCCCAGCAGAAAAATGAAAGCCACCATCATGAGCCACTTTCTCCAGAATCCCAGAAGGGAGTAACCCAGGAGAGGTTGGATCTCCTCTACTCAGCACTCGGGAGGCCACCACTGGGGTACCATGCCTGGTTTGGGCTGGCGAGTATAAGAGAGGAATGGAGTAAGTCCACTGAAGGGCCACTAAAATACTTAAGGTGCTGGAGCACAAAACATGCAAAGAGAGGCTAAAGAGACAGTGGGTGTTCCATCTGGAGAAGAGGAGGCTACAGGGAAATCCAGCAGTAGTCTTCAGAGTGAGCTCATCTCTTCTCAGAAGTGCACAGCAACAGGGACAATGTACACAAATTGCAACAGCACCAAAAATCCTTGTGAAGGTGGTCAAGCATGGTGACACAGACTAGAGAGACTGTGAAATCCTCCACCTCAGGCAGATTTGATATAATTTTGAGGTTAGCCATTTTTCTAGCAGAGATTGGGACTATATGATCTCTCAAGGCCACGAAACCATAGACTATCTCAATTTGGAAGGTACTTGTAAGGATCATTGAGTGCAACTCCCGGATACTTGCAGGACTACCTAAAACTAAACCATATGACTAAGAGCATTGTCCAGATGCTTCTTGAACTCCAACAGGCTTGGTGCCACTTCCCTGGGGAGTCTGTTCCAGTGACCGACCACTCTCTCAGTGTGGAACCTTTTTCTAATGGCAGAGGAATGGTCCTTTCTAACCTCAGGAGCAATACGATCCTACAAAAAAAACAGTGTTATGAATACATTGGCAGGATCCACCATGCAAAGGCAGGATAAAACCAGCATGTCTAAGACAAAGAAGAAACTACAGGCAAGGGCACTAGTTACATAGGGATGACGTTCTTGTGTCTATACTCTCAGTGAAACTCTGAATATGAATGTGACAACAAAAATCAATTTACATTTAACGTACAAGTGCCTCTTCACACATGTAAGGATTAACAAAATAGCTGTTTGGAAAGCCCTCGAATTTTTCCTTCCAGTGGGAGAAAATCTGCATCCACACACCTTCTCCAGTTCTTCTGTGTGTATGCCATTCTGAAGGAATACACTCTTTTAATTAAAAAGGACCAAAAATATTTTACTCAGAAGCTTGTGACATCACTTTATTGTATTTTGTAGCATTCTTTCCATGACATGCCTAATACAATAGTTGTAACCACTACTAAAAGGATTGTATAAGGGCATTCACTGCACTTAGAGCCAAATTTGACAACTAGTAAGCAAACAGGCAGCTACAGTTCTTATTGTGCTTTTCTTTTTTGAAGGGAACATTTAATGTTCAGCCCAGGATCAGACCCATCTTACTGTCTTTAACATTATTATGTTATGGGTAAATATGAACATATTCAAAACGAAAGATGGTGAAAACCTCATGGTTAAATGGAAGTCCACAAGCAGTCTAATGGAACATTCATATCTGCCCAACTACTGCACATTTTTGTAGCAACACTTGTCCTAGCTAAATATGCATATATTTAAGCTTATAGATGCTTTACTTCCCTAGTTTATTTGTAAAGCATATAGCCCATAAAACTACAAGTGAGATTTGTGGGATTTTTCTACAGTAAATGTCAAAAAGCATTTTGTAAGGGTCTGGGGACTGTTTTACCTTTTCCTTGCTTTGTGTAGGTCACATGCAAGTTTAGTCCTAGAACTGGAACAGCTTCTCTAAGTGACAGCATAAATGACAGCAATTTTAGTGTGGGCTTTTTTTCTAGCAGATATTAAAAAAATCTCCTTGAATGCAAGCCCAATAATTACACACGCCCAAATTACACATCCTGAGCCATTTTAACTTCCTACACAGAAAATTCTCTGCAACCCTCCCCCCCAAAACAAACACCAGATGCAGATTAAATTTGCTAAACTTCTACAAATAACTGGCAACACTGGGACATTTGTGTTTGCTATATTTTTGAATGACTGAATTTACATAGCTCTTTGTTTCTCCCCTAATTAGGTATTTGTTTGCTTTATCTGACAAGATCAGGACTAACAGAAATAAAACATTGTCCATTATATTTGAAAAAAGCCTAGACATACAATCTTAGATACCAAGAACCTTCCATACAATTTCTCTCCTGACACTCAAAACATCTATTGTCATTGTGCCTCATCTTAAAAAAAGTTACATTTCTTTTTCTGAGACAAAATACACCAAGGCTGAGATGGAAGTACAGAATAGCAGAAAAGATCTGGGGTTTACTAGTCTGTTAAGTATACTTCAGAGCTGACACTTAATTGCGAGGGTCAGTACAAGGTAGTTCAGCCATCCGAATGTGCTTTACAAATGAGAAAAAAAATCCAGTTTGTAACTATTGAGAAATATGAAAAGATTCTTAAAATACAGCAAAAAGTAAACATTTACTGGATTATTTTAAAGTATATTACTAGAACCAACAAGACAGCTTTAAACATGGATCAAGTATTATACATAAAAATGCATAGATGTACAGTAAATACGTTCATTTAAATGTAGGCAGAGTAATATGTACACATAGATTCTGCTGTGCTTCTGTAAGTCTAAGTAGTAATTCCTGCGGTATATTGTCTTAAAGCAGTTTTATTATACAACCGTTTTAATGTAGCAGGTGCTGAGAACAATGTATATTATGCTAAGTAGGCAAGTCATACCCATTTACTCTTGCAATGTACAAATATAGGAAACAAAGGCCATAAATGCAATAGTACCTACACCTCCAAGACTTCCTTTTATGTTTTTATTTAAATATGCACAATGTCCGCCTAATGGTGATGTATAGTTTTCTTTCCTGCTTCCCTTCCATGTCAACATGTTGACCAGGCACTCAGGACAAAAGCTTTGACGCGCTTCAGCACCACTTCCACTGATTCAACTCAGTGCACTCCTGACCCGGAAGTCTTCAGGTCAAAAATTAGAGGAAAAAAATAAAATAAAAAATATATAAATAAACCAAACAAGCTCATGGGCTCTTTTTTTTCACAAGTTATTTGCCACTAATACTGTCAAAGTAGCTGAATCATAGTGCATCCATGGGCAGGAGCATATAGCAGCTTTTGTGCACTTTGCAAAAAAATATATTAAAGAAAATCAAGTCTTTACTGGCTTGTTTTATCTGTCGCTAAAAAGATGCTGTGCTGCTTCTGAGCCCTTTCCATCAAATTCTTTTTCTTCTTCTTCTTGTCCTTTGTTTTTGTTGGCCTTCTCCCTAAAAAAAGGAAAAACAAATAATATCAATGAGTCACCTAAGTAAAGAACACAGAAGTGATATTACACTGTAGTTGAAAACTCAGTAGCACAGAAATTATCACTAGGGACTGCAAAGGTAATGCTGGCTAATGAGCAGTTTTCAATATGATAAAGAGAGGAAGCAGGATTGCCACTGTTATCACTTGTCCACAGGCACAATTTTGCTGGTATGAGTAACCATGTTGATGCAGGTCTCACTTTTGGCAGGGTAACTGGTGCAAGCAACATTATGCAAGTGCCTGGGGCTCAGAGCCACACGAGTGTGTAGACTCCTCACTCACTGAAAGCTGGATACGTGCCTTAGATCCTTGCATAAGTTTGTTTGAGTGAGTAATCCTATTTAAGTCAAGTCCAATATACCCATGATTTCAATGAGAAATTAGGCATTACAGCCCAAGGATTTGGTTGGATGTCATCCTACATACTTTGGCAGAAACAGTGCTGCCTCTGTGCCTAAATTCTCACAACATACTATTGTGCAGAAACAAAAATTTCATTATATGTTTCTTACTATTGGAAGTTCCCTGAAAAATAACCAAAATCAGGAAATCAGGATTAATGCAGGTAAAAAAATTCTCAGGTTCCTAGGATGGGAAAGCTTTTTCCTGTTCTGTTCTAATAATAAATCAGTGCCATTTGATTATCTCAGCCAAGATACCATGGACTGAAAGAATGCTAGATACAAAGGCCCTCATTCAGCAATGCATAATATTTTAAGAATATGCTTAAATCCTATCAAGTATTAGCAAGATTTAAGGAGATGACCAAATGCTGTCTGGAGTGAGAATGGTCTGGGCTTTCTTGGCAGTATCATATACTGAAATATGTGATCAATGGTAAAAAAATAAGGTTATTAATCTCTGGATGTGACAACTTCGTAAACTTTCAGGAGAATTAAATGAATGTAAGAAGATACTAAAAGAAGATTCAAGTAGCAGATGACACAAAAATGTGAAAATGCATTTTTCATCTGCATTATCAGTACATTATTAATTGGGAGAAATGTTTGCCAGTCTGGCTTTGTCTTGCTTCCGTATTGTTTCTTAACTAAAAAGGCCCAAACCAGCATGAAGCATTTTTTTCTATTTGATAATAACAGTGAATAAATCTGATTCTAAAATTACCAAAATTTATGACTCATTAAAAATATAGGGTTGTATAATTTAGATTACATATTTGTAATATGTTGTACAGGCTACTATTCTCTAGGAATTATTGGAATAATATGACAGGACATTAAGACAGTGAGCACATGAGTTTAGTCCATATTAAAATCATAAGGGTTCTTAGAGTTTACTCCTGCTTCTCATTAAAGTCTGGCATTAATGCTACTGTGGCATTTTGCCATTTTTAAATCTAGTTAATCCTACACAGTAAAACCTCACTCCAACCAATCATTTATCAAAGCACCTTTTAAGTTAAAACTCTTTAGTAACACCGTATCTAATGACTAGGCACATCTAATGAGGTCAGAGGGAAGGAGTACCTGACACAAAGTAGCATTACAACAAGATGGTTTGAATTATAGAAATTTCCATATCAAAATTTTATTACATGATTCTACTACTTGGTGTATTGTAAGGTATCAGAACTGGGATGAATGTATAGCTCAACACTGTATTCTAACTTGAACTTTAAATGTTCTAAGTTTTTTAATCTAGATCTTTGAAATACTTATTAAGAAAGGAGTAGATGGGAGGAAAAAATTTGAAACGAGTGAACAATGCTGCTGATCAATTGATTCTCAGAAGACCAGCAGAATCAATTAGAGCTTTACTGAAGTTTTGCTATCCTGTTTGCTCAGTGATCTTTCTGAGGTTTTCCAATGTACAGACTAATTAGTAAAAGAAATATAAGCTCCAGTCAGTGCATCATCTAGTTTTCTCTATGACCTCCACCACAGAACTAGAGTAAAAGCTTACTCTAAGTTTAAGGTAGTGAAAGATTCTACCATTTTTCCTCTGAAAACTTTAAGATGCACAGATAACACACAACCCACTTGGTACCTTTGTCTAAACCTTACAAAGTAGCTCCTGTAACACAAGTAGCCAATCAAATCACATTGCCAGCACACTCTTCATACAGCATCATTAGAATAGAAAAGAACCGGACTAGATTCCAGTGATTTGATGTGTCATTGTAAACAAACACATTATGGTGCTGCTGCTGCTCTGCAGCAACCATCCGGTGCCTCCTTTTCCCCCAAGGCACACCAAAGACGAATTACCTTCTTTTACACGTGCCATGGAGCAGCAGCCTGTGGGGAGGTGGCACCACTGTGCTGTTGACACCTGATCATTTGCTCTCCTGTTAGTGAGCTCTTTGGCTGCTCGCTGTATAAGTACCCTGTTGTACAGAGTAAGTCTCATTATTTTCAGGACAATATTAAACCACACAGAGAAAATCCAGATGACTGGCAATGTTAAAAGTCCCAAATTCCAGCTGTCATTTTAACCAGAAAATTGAATATAAAAGGTATTTCTTGGCTAACCACCATTTCCCATATTGTTACTAGAACGCAACAGAGATTAGAGATTAGCAAGAAAAAAGTGAGTATAAAGACTAGAGAGTTCAAACAAAGTATGCTGCTGAAGTCCCCACGCATGCGAACTTTTATTAAATTCAGGTTTCCAGTGCAGTGTTTATTTTGAAAGCAGAAGCACAGTGAACAGAAATAACTTCTGAATATCTTGCTACAGATGTCCTTTGAAGAGCATGATGTTTATGATATGGAAAGTAGATCCTCAATGAGAACCTGGGAGCTAAACTCTCCCAGTTCCCCAGCTGCAGGGCAGCAGGGTGAGGACAGTCAATGGAGGAGGCACACTGCCAGGGCCGGGATGGCAGCGGCTCACTCCGCTCTGTGCCAGAAGTTAGGTGTGGAGAACCTCATCCACTGGGAACCTTGCACAGCCTTCCCATGCCTCGCCATGCTCACTGCTCCTGAGAGCAAGAGTCCTGACCCCAGCCTCTCCATAGGTAGCAGTAAGGCTGAGATACTAAGTCTGACCCACCTAGCCTATAAACCCCTCCTGATCAGAAACAGCAGCCAAGCAGGCAAACCGTCCAGTGCAGCCACCTGGGTTCCTCAGCCAGCATCACTCATTTTAGGTGGCATTACATCCCTTCTCATGATAACTTGCCTGCTTGTCATCTGACAGATAGCCACACACCTTGCTTTTCCCTTCCAAGTCACAGGCCTCCAAATCTGGTCTCATCTTCAAAATTTTTTTTATGACTGTAGACAATCTATTTTTGAAGGCCTTTGGTGTTAACAGCAATGGGAGCAAATACAAATACTTCAGAGAAAGAGGAGGATATCTGAGCACTGTGCAGGTCACTGTATTCCTATTTTTATTTTGATTGCATTTTGCCTTGCATACTAACTAGCTAACTAACTTTTCCTTTAAAAGCACTTTTTATCTCTGTCTAAAAAAGGGCTCCTCAATTTTTATCAGTTGGCTCTGAGCATAATTTACAGAATTTGTTTCATACTCTGTGAAGTTCTGTGTATACGCTGAAATGTATAGAGCCTAAGAAAGATATTAAACTTAGCTGGATTCAGTGTTCAATTATATAACAAATAAAAGCCTTAAATCTTATCTAGCATTCTGTATCTCACATTTCTGCACAGGTGATTTTGCAGAAGCGAGATTGGCAAGGCCATTCATTCAAATTCTTTATTGCAGTGTTATAAAATACAGCTTTGCTATTTGCTTTATAGACTACCAATGAATAAGTTGTCATTTTCTAAGTCATTTCTCCCTAAGGTTGGTATCTTTACAATGTTATTCATTAAACTTTTGTTTGGACCACTTGGTTCTGGGGTGTAGATAGGCAACTGATATGCTATGCAGTGAAACATCATCATTAGCTAGCAATATACCGTAACTTCTAATGGTATAATAACATACAGGTAACGGTACTGTAACTTGTAGGTAATAATGCAATTCCAACATGAATTCCTGAAAAAATATTTATGCTAATATACACAGCAATTGTCTGCACACGAGAGAGTAACAGCTGTGAAAATAATTATTTAACCTGGCTCTTGCTGGAACATATCTCTTCCTTTTTTTTTTTTGGTACCATTTTATCAGCGGTCCTCCTGAAGCTGTTGCATGGTGGTATATTGGAGACTTGTGCTCGGGTCTCTGGTTTCTTGCACACCCTGAGCTGAATGGTGTGGCAATACTGCATGTTCCTTCTAGATAGAACCACCTGGTCAATTTGGGATACATGCTTCCTGATTCAGAAGGAGCCTTCATCACCTTCTGTTGGCCACAGAGGCAGCTTTCTCCAGGGAGAGTTTGGGTAGTGGATTCCTAATACCCAGGGCATTCCTGGTTCTCCAGACCTAAAATGCAGCAAATATACTCACAGAGACTCCCAGACATATTGCTTGAGACCTTTGGCTCAGACCGCATCAATTCAGTAGCTGAACTGTCCTTAATCTGCTGTATAACTACTGTTGTATTTACTCCTACCAAAATCTGTCCATTGCTAGTTTCAGCAGAAGAGAAAACACAATATACATCCACATGAGGGCAGCAAGGACTTAAATTTAAAACACTTAATAAAAGAAAAAACCACAACTATCTGCCACTTTATTTCATAGGGTAATTCCCTCACAAATTTTCAGTGTTTTCACATAAGAATTATTATTTTAGAGATATCAGAATGTTCTGTACTCTCTTCTTTATTTAAAAGATTTTTCTCTTCTATTGATGATTACTGAATAATGGGACTTACAGGTATCTGCCTGCTTCTCTTACCTGGATTTTCACATGCAGAACTTCCAATGCTAGCAGTAAAGGTACAGTGGTGTCCTGAGAGAAGAGCAGACCTTGCTAAATACACCTTTTAATCTTTTGTTCCCTTTCATTTGTCCTAGGACCTAAATGTCGCACACTTGTATATTATTCTCCTATGGCTGCAGTTCTATCATAGACCCCATATGTGGCAGCGTCCCATCCATATGGTAAACTAGAAAAGTTATTACACTCAAGTCACATCATTGGAGGATGGCAGACACCAGAGAACTAGTGATAGCAGTGGAAAGATGACAGAGATACTCAATGATTAACCAGTCAGATCAACCCAAGAGAAAGACAGCAGATGTAAGCTTCTGGAAGAGCCCTCTCTAGTAGGACAACTTCTGTCCTGCACAAACTCGTGAATGCCTCATCATTTACTCCACATTTGCACCACACATCAAACAACACATAAACAGTGACTGCAGAAATCCAAAAAACAAGCAAACAAAGAATTCAGTCCAGAAATTATTCCCCAGAGGGGAATTTCCTGGGGCTTTCAGTCGAGTTAAAAATTTTGGATACTGAAACTGCCAGAGAAATGCACAAATTTTTAAGAAATCTTATAAACACACACTCTGTGGTGAACCGACCACATGATTTTTTCTGCCTTATTAAAACAGTGAGCAAAAGAACTCGATTTCCCATAAATCTATTCTGCATAAATCCTCCAGGAAACCGGAACCGAGATAACGCCAGCCATAAATATCGAAAAAGAAAACAAACTTTCTCTTTTCTGCCTCACTGCACAAAGGGAGCACATCGCTCCTTCTGAGTGCACCCCCCCCCCTCCCTCCGCCGCTGCCGGAGAGGAGTGAGGAGGAGGGGGGGGAAACTGAACTGAGCTGTCAGCGCAGCCCCCTGAAGAAACTAAGCAGCAGAAAGAAGGGAGCAGCCGCCGCGGAGAGCCGCCGGACAGAACTGCTGACTCCCACTGCTCCAGGAATCCAGGGGAGAGAAAGAAGCCGTGAGCTGCCGCCGGCCGTAAGGTGCGCAATCGTTGCCACTGCCGTGAGCCGCCGCCACGAGCCAAAACTGAAAGAATCCAGAAAAAAAGCTGCAAGCTGCAGCAAGAAGAAGAAATTGCAACAAGAGGCCATTGGAAGCCGCGTGCTACAGAAAGCCACGCCGCAGAAGGCCACGTTGCCAGAAAAAGTTGCTCCAAGCTGGGAGCACCATATTGAAGAAGAAGTGGTGCCGAAGAAACTGCACCGAAAGCTGCACTGCCAGAAAAGACGTGCTGCCAGGAAAAGCCACTCCAAGCTGCAAGAGAAGGAGAGAGAGAAAAGCTACAAGCTGCTGACGTCACTGGAAACAGTCCAGGTCTGCCGGTCGGACATCGTCGCCGTTCCACGGAGACCATCGCCAAACGCCGAAAGGACACACGCACGCACACACACGCACCATCCACACATACAGGTCGTATTTTGACATAATTAAGTCCTTATTTGCCCTTATCTCTCGGTGGGTGAGAGAGGGAGTAAATGGGTGGGCGTGGTGTTCTTTAATATTGTAATATTTCCATAGAGTAAAAAAGGTTTTATTAGAATATATTTAGTAATAAACTTGTTAGATTCTCTTTCGGTCTCCGTGTCTGCTTGCGAGCCTGGTGGGGAGATGTCCCAATTTACCCTCAACCCTTCTCCCTTTGGGAGGTGGTCGGACCTCTGCGCGCCCGACCGCGACACACTCAATGAAGGAAAAAAAAATCTGCACTGCTACAAAGTCAACCTCTTCCTAAAGCATGATTTACAAACCAACGCTGACAAGTGGCCTCCAGGAAGAGGATGCAGAGCTTTAACAACCTAGTAAACAGCACACTGCAGGCTTCTCTACCATAGTCCCCTGCTACCGAATTCATGACAGCTTTCCTAAGCTAGTTTGCAGGCATCTTTTTAACATCATCAAATTTAGGCTGAAATTGCCTATTCTCAATTTGTGCACGGGAGGAATATGACTTGGGGGAAATCAGCCAAAAACTAGTCTTTTTGGACAGGGAGTGAGACATTGGGACTTGCCACTGGAAAGAAGTAAGAAAGTTGAGGAGATGGGACAGAAATGATGAAGTGTCAGAAACCAGTTCCTCGTTTTCATGATTGCATTTCTGATGTCATTTGAAGAAGTCCTGCAAACACATCTGTGCCTCTGAAGACAGCGAAAGGGATGGTATGATCACATAGAGCACATCAGCTGTCCATAACACCATTTCAAATCCCCAAATACCAGAATTTGTACAGGTGGGTTAATGAACACTTGCAAAGCATTGAAACATCAGAACAATGGACACCACAGAAAAGTCACTAATTATTTTGTCCTTCCTTCTTCATATGCAAGAGTTGAATAATGTTGAGCAAATGAGGTCTTAGAACAATTACTAAATAAATAAAAAAACCCCCACTGGTAGCGCAGAGCTAATCTGCATATCTTAATCAGTTCCTGACAGCCAAAATCTTTATGTTTTACTTGCAATTTAATAATTTCACAATTTTGGGTAAATTATTGTATCCCGGCTAACACTTAACATTGCATATGCTTGGTGTCTGTATACACTAGACATCAGCTATTGAGATAAAAGCTAATTTAAAAGATTCGGAGATTAATTCCTAGACTAAAAGAAGTATCAAATTATCCCAAGTTTCTGTATCTTAATCCCACTAGCTCTTCTGTTTTGACACATCCACTAAGAAATTACTCAGGGTATTGCTATTTAGGGCCAGAATAAGTAAAGTGAGGTAGTCTTTTTCTCCCAAAGTACACATGCACTTTTCACCTGGTCTGAGCACTAACTCAGCAATACTGAAATCTGATGTTCTTTCCTTCTGGACAATGCTATCATCAGATGTTGTCATCTGTTTTAGAAATACTGTTTCCTCCACAAAGAACAGAATTTACATGTCATAGCCCATTGAGAGTTCAGTGGATTTTTTCCTCAACTTTAAGGCAAATTCACCAGGAAAAGAGTTGTCTTACTCTGCTGAAATGCAATGCATTTCCCGCAGTGCAGTTTTCCGACGCATACAGTAGATGGCAGTGAGATATTAACTGAAAACTGGCTTCCACTTCCATCATTTCAAAGAATACTATTTTTTTCTTTGGAGAAGTACCCATTACTCTGCCTAGAATATAAGCCATTCTATTAATTAATGAATATAAAAAGTGCTAAAAATAAAAATTCACACCTACAGACTCAGAAAAGAAAAGAAATTAAAAGAAAGCACAGTAGAGGAAGAGGAAAACCAGCAAACTCAAGGTGACATGGAAACTCTGATAGAAGACCTCTGTTTAACTGAATAGTACAGATGTTCAAATGTTGGGTCCTGTTGTCCTTTCAGTCAGTTATGTGAAAACTAGTGGGTCTCCACTGTAGCCAAAATGTTCATCGAATGCAGGTTTAGCTCAGAATTCAAATGATATGAGTATCAGTTGTATGCAGGGTACTCGCTATTCTTATCTTAGTCAACACCATGTCAGATCAGATGTTTTGCAAGTACAGCCAAGCAAAATATTTCCAATGAAAGGTTTGGGTTTGTTTATTTTCCTTCCTTTCACAGTGCAACATAAAGCAAATTTCAAAATAATAAAAAAATATTTATATCCAGTCAAGAGTGTGCATGTATGTGTAAATATATTTTAACTTAATAAACAACAATTATAGCTAAGAACTGATTGCCTTTGAACTTCTCGTTTGATGGGATGCTGATCTGACTGAAAACTCACTCTGTCCAGTATTTTAAAACAGATTCTTTATTTTTCTTCCATTTCTTTATCTAGTCAATTTACTTAGTTTCATTTTTATCTCATCATATAGGGAATAGAAAATAAATTCTATTGAGACAGCATTTATTCATAGCAACTTCAATGTTTGATTTTGTACTTGCACTTTGTTCAAGTAAAATTTGCTTAAAAAGATTATATTGGGAAGTTGATTTTTATTTTTTTTCTTTTCTCCTGTGAAATACTATTTAATTGTGATGGATCTGTCATTTAAATTTCCTTTAGGGATTCTGGTTAAGAACCGAGGAAAAATTTTGTTGCAGGATCTTTTTCTTTTTGTCTTTTTTAACTAAAACAGATCATAAAATAGTTTTATATATCGCTTCTGCCTCTTTTCAAGTAATGCACAAGTGATTCTATTGAAGTTCAGTAAGAAAAGAGGCTAAATTGAACATCTGATGACAGAATAAGGTATAACCCAGCAGGAAGACTCCTACTGAATAACAATTGAAAGCAAAGATTAATATTACTTCTAATAATGTGATGTAAAATTATTACCACAGTGTGCTGAGAAATGGTGTAGTAGATTAACTGCTGCACCTGCATTGCTTGCTGATAGTCATTTGGTTTATACTCATGAAAGTGCTGAAACAGAAGGCATTCATACTGTCTAGCTACATTTGGTCAGGTTCGTCTCTGTTTAGCCATAACCACATTTGTTTATACTGTGTACACTTTTGCCATCTCCTCAGATGTTTTTCTGGTGCAGTGAGACAAAGCACATGCACTTGTTTTCTTCACCAAACTCATAATCAGAACTTCACTTTTAGCTTTTACTGTCTGCACCATGCTCATGATGGAGTTGCTGTCTTGGTCTTCTAGCTAAGATACTATCTTTTCTGATATTTCCCCTCTGCTGATGCAGTGTAACACAGTCTTTATACCTAATGATCTAAATTGAGCTTTCAGGACTTCCCTTTACCTGTATGTCCCACACGCTATGGCCACAGACTTCTCCATAGTAATGCTACACCTGCATTCCTAAATTAAAGGGTGATAAGAGAATAACCCCCAATGCTGTATCTCACTTGTCTATCATGTTTTGACCTGGGGCAGCCCCTGTCCTTCCCAGGGAGACAGCATTGGTCAGGGCAACTCCCACAGGCACGTCCCTGGTTCAGGAGCTCTGAGCAGAGCAATACGGATGTGGACCAATCTGTGCCACTCAATGCAGTGCCAGATAACACCCCAGCACGTTCAGTTAACTGCTATTGAGATAGCAACTGTCTTTGAGCTGTGGCCAGAAAGGATTTAAAAGATGCCCCGAGTTACATGGCTTACCCTTAAATGTATTACAGTAGCTTTATTGCTGGCTTAAACAGAAGCACCTTCCCAAGACTCATATGCACACCAGGCTGATTTATGCTGTAATCAGTTAAGTCCCCATCATGTAGCTACAGAAAGTTTATTTACTACCAGAAGCTGTAGAAAGGGCACTTTTCACACTAAATCTTACTTGTTTCCCAACAGTGACATAACAGTTTTTTCGCTGATAGTGAAATTAATACTGCACAGCCATTTATAAAAAATGGATATATACAGCATCCAACATGGCACTTTAGCTTGCTAAAGCTTTTGTTTGTGTATCTAAAGTTGTGTGTTGAAACTTTAAATACAGCTTTATGGACCAGGGAGCATTTTCGGAAGTCTGTTGTTTATATGGAGGCTACTTTACAAGGAAGTTGAGGCCTTGAGCAACCTAGACTAGTTGAGAGGTGTCCTTGCCCATGGCAGGGAGGTTGGATTAGATGGTCTCTAGAGTCCCTTCCAACCTAAGCCATTCTATGATAAGTTAGGATCAAAATCACCCGACTGGGTTCTGTTACCTATGATCTGGACCAGCTTTCAAAGCTCTGCTATAATCTTTGGAAAATGAGTGCATGAGTTTTGCAAGGAAACAAAAAGGCATGAGGATGGTGGTCCCTCCATACGATGGTCATGCTGAACCTGAGCCCATTCGCTCTGTGGGAAGTGGCAGCACAGCTCTCATAGCACACAGAGTGTGTAACTTCTTTGGTTTTAAAGGAGACTTATTTAGCCTAAAATACCAGACACTGAGTGTTTCATGCTGCCTGACAGACTTGGCCTAGAACACAAAAGAAAGAGAAAGCTGATGGTCATACAACATTTGTGTTACTGTCTATTTTATTTCATAAAGAAGTACCATTACCTCTATTTTCCTTGTCACACACCACGCACCTGGAGCTTTGCTGTTGCCCTGGCTGCTCACCTGGCCATGTTTATGGCACAATGTCTGTGGGGGCCATCTCAAACTCTGGGCCATGAAACTGCAAAAACATTCATCATTAATTTAAAACTACGGAATGAATTTTCTTTAGACTTCCTCCTGGACTTTTTTTCAGAGTGTTTCTGCATAAATGTCTCTGCATAATCCTTGTAGCCCCATTCCCACAACCATCCCCACAAAAGCAGTCCTTTAAATGTCCTCATATTGCTGTGAAGTGTTCACTAAACTTTTTTGACTAACTGGCACTTGAGGCTTGAACATGAGCTGCCTGAGGACAGGAGGAAATATCAGTAAATTGGGATCAAGGACCTACGACAAGCTGAGCTTAAAATTATTTCATTTTTGTTTTCTCCAGAGTAATGCATAAACAGGCCAGGGGACCACCTAAATTTTTTTCCCCCCAAGGCCCTAAACTGGTGTATACTACTTATTAATTTCTTGTTCCCTGGAAAAATAATTTCACTCAAGGTACCACAAAAGCCTTTAAAAATATGATAGTCAATGGTTTTCAGTGAATGGGCTGTAAAATTTTTTTTTTGTACTGCAAATATTGAGCTAATGGTAGGCATTTTGTTCCCTTTAAAAAATGTTAATTAGGATATAGCGTAAAACAGTCAAAAGAAGAAAATTCAATCTGATATGCTTGGAGATTTTCATAATGAAAGACTCACATTTGAAGGAAATAAATGAGATGGTTTCAAAGTTAAGGTTATTTAAAATGAAAATTCACGTAGAAACAAACAATTTATGCTGTACTTTCTTTGAATTATGGTCTACAACTATTCCAGATATATTCAAGCCTGCATGTAATAACAGTATCATCTATAATGTGTCCTATATTCATTTTTACTGCAGATGCACATGGGACCATAGTAAGGACAAACCACAAGCCAAATACGCTATGATTTCTCGAAGTTTATTTCTGGACTTAGTAACTTGAAGTGTCTTGTTTTCCTTGAAGCCAGCTGAACCAGTTCTTATCTGAAGTTCATCACATCAAGATTGTCTCAAACCTGCGTATCTTTTCAAAGTCTATAGATTAAATAATAAATACTTAAATAGGAAAATTATGATAATGCATGTCTCTTTAAGAATGCTTACACTTTATATTAATATAACTGAAAACATTTTATTCCTTAAAACTTAAGATAATACATTGATTGCAAGTGAGAAGTGGGGTCAAGAGCACCTCTAGTGAGATCTCTTACATAAACACGACAAATCAAACATTATTCTCATATGCTGTTGAGGCTAATAAAATATTGGAGAAACGCATCTAGTCTAGGTCTGAAGACAAGAGGAGACAGAGGATCCACTACTTCCTCTGGTAATTGTTCGAGCAGTTAATCATTCCATCATAAATATCTGCCCTATTCCTAACTTACATTTTAATATCTATTATTTCTCACTATGCCTTTCTGTCCTCGATCAGACATTTCTCTTTACACATTGTAGATAAATCTCTGCTCATCATCTTTCTGCGAAGTTAAACATATGGCAGTCTTTGTGCACCTTTCTTTAAAGCTTATTTTGTAGCTCTCAAAGTTTTTTTACTCTATCTGCACAGACTCCAATTCAACTGAACTTTGGTTTTTCAATATCTTCTACAAAATACAGGTCTCAGATTGGATGTCAGAGTTTTGCACATATATAGGATAAAATTGATTTATTGTGCTTTTTCCTTATTACCAACATTTTACAGCCAAGAATTGCATTTGAAAATTTTCTCTCTACATTTCTTCTGAAAAACACTGCTGTTTAGATGCTGTTCCTCATCCTACAGGTATACATCCCTAGTTCTGCAACTCTTTGATCTGCCAGGATAACTTTACATTTAACAAAGTGAAAATTACTTGTGTTTGAATGGGACCACTTTACAAAGCAAGCTGGATTTTTCTTTAGGTCTGCTCTAGAGCATTGTTTACCATTAAACTCAAGATTATTTTTTTTTTAAAAGAAAATGTTTATGTAATTGACTGAAACAAACAGCAATGCTTACAAGAACTGTATTAAGTTCATCATATTTTCTAGACATGCAGCCAGCACTTGCTTTAATTTTATTTTGTAGTAAAGGTAAGAAAACTTTACAGATCTATAAAAGTCCCAAGTCTGAACACTTTTGACTATGGTAGTTAATCCTGCCCATGACTTCTGTGACTCTTCTGTTCATTTCTACATCTGCAATTATTAATCCAAAAGGAACTGACTTTGCAGAAGCTTTTCACATATGAAAGTACAGTGCTAGTCCTCGCACAAAGAAGTTCTACTTTGAAAGGAATTTTTTTTAATAAACCTATCTGCTGATGTTATGACAAAAAAATAAAACAAAAAAACCCCAATCTGGGCTGGACTTAGCTGTATGCCTCTAAGTTTTACATCAGAAGCTGGAATAAGCAAATAACAAAATGTGGTCTATCAGGGGAGTGCCATAGAGCCTAGACTTGTTATTCATCTTCACCATAAAAACGTATGTCCAGGAAGAGCCACAAGAAGCCTGAATAGGGTATATTTCCAGAACAACATCAGTATTACTTCGGCTGTGGGGTATGTCCCTTTTCTAGATCCAGTTGGAGCAGCTAAGGACATTTTTGCCTCAGCTCTTCCTCAGACCCACCACCTGGCAATGACCAGTCATAGCTTTGCAGGGAGAAGAGGCTGAAGTGCCAGACCATGCCCGCAGGCAGCTCAGACTGCCTCCCTTGGCACTGAAGGCCACCCAGCAGCCTGTGCAGGGCTGGTTGAGGAGCATGCACATGTTCCTTCACCTGGCACAGCTGCAGGAACACCTACAATGGGGCAGTGCCAGCTTGACGTACAGCAACCACGCAGAATTGAATAAAGGCTTATTTGAAAATTATTTTACTAAACTCAAGTAACTCCTTGACAAATTTATCTACATGAGCTATTTCACATGCTTGAACAGACTGAATAATGAGTATGTATTTCAACCTTAAGTGCATCACAGTTTAAACGCACTGTATTTAAAACCATGTATTTTTTAAATCTAGCACTGACCTGAAGAAGCGCAACGAAAATACCTTTCTCCCCCTCCCAGAGGTAAGAGACATGAACTTGCCAGGGGACTATATGGTCTGCAGCACTTTGTTATACCAGCCTATTGCTGCAAATGCTCTCAGCACCTCAGGGGGCCGTTTTCCTCCTCCTGTACACAGCAGTTGGATACAGTCTTGGCATCGTATGATATAAGCAGCAGTATAACACAATGTCTAAACACATGTGGAGCGGACAAATTAAGTTCTCTTATTCTGATATACACAAGCAAGAAAGACAGCACTATAATCTGCATCATCAGTTTAAACAACCAGTGTGAACTAAATTGAAGCCAAAGTTTTTTCCTGAATGAAACATTTAAAAGTATATACTCACTACTAAAGCTGAAGAAAAATGCATGGATGCTTCCTTAAGAAAAGGAAAAAGAATATACGAAATAAACACAGCATGTAGATTGAAGGCTAGTTGCCATGAAAGGCTTTTCCTGACTGAAGTTACAGATGTACTTAAAAAACAGATGCACATCAAAGGCTGTTGATTAGAAGCACAGGGAGAAGCAATTATCAGTTATTTTTTTCAAAAAAAGAAATTCTTTCTTCTAATACCAATTAAAGCTTAGTATGTACAGAATGATTCTATGGGTTTAATTAACCATATAAAAATATACATATATATGCTATTCGTGCTTCAGATCAACACATTCTTATGGCTAATTTGGGTGAGCTTCTGATGGATCTGAGATCTCGGCTTCAGTATTTTGTGACAATATTAGCTTAAAGACATTGCATAACTGAAATCGTTTAAGATTTATTCTTTTTTTGCTTAGAATTGCTTGATGCCGATAATTCTTTGTGGGCCACAAGTATTCCCACCAGTAGATATTGAGGCTGGCAGTCAGAGAGAGTCCATCCTGCAGTATCGTACAGTAGCTCAGACAACAATCCTTGCTAAACTGGTGGCCAGCCATAAGGAATACATCTGCCTTGTGCCAGATAGTACTTTGCCCAAGAATGGTACACTCCTGACTGTACATTCTTTGCAGAAGATCAAGAGATGATGATGGAAACATTAACCCAAACCCTTTACACGTCACTAATTTCAAATTAGCAGATGTTTTTCAAGCCAAACAATTTTTACATTTCTGATTTCAGATCCATATGTGATAAGCTCTTGGACTAGAATACATGGACTTAAAATCAGACATGCAAGCATATAACTTTGGCTACACACTTGGGCTGGCTGATATTGTTCTAATGCTGGAAGGAAGTATTTATTTGAACCAAGCTCAGCTAAGAGATTTTCAGCTTCTCACATTGAAGTATAGTCAATCTCTACTGAATGCTAATTATTTCATCATGTTAGCAAATACTCATTTTTTGGCCCGTACCTTCATCACAATCTGTTCCATGTGTTGGTTTAAACTGTCCTATAAGATTAATGGTAGGTGACAACTGGACCATTTAGGGTGTGACATACTTATCAAATTAGTTACAAGTACCCACTCAACTGTTTATTTCCTCTGCTGAGACAATTAATCCACTATTATAGCCACTTTCCTTCTCTCTAACTCAGACTGGAAAGTAGTATTTTCCTCTTGTCATTTTCTCACTTCAGGAGATTCCTTTCAAGATCCTGTTTGAATTTATTTTCCTTCAGTTATGCTTAACATCTTTCAGTTCCCTTCTGTGTAGCCAAATAATTACTTACTAATACAATCCAGCTATCCTTTAAACTTTTTTCTGCACATAGAGGCTTCAAACATGTCATTTGTGGTGTTCATTTCTGTGTAAATGAACTTTAGATAAAAGCTGTTTTCCCAGATCTGATTTCAAGAGGAAACAAAGTACTAATATGCAGTTGAAAAGAAATGTTTGTAATACCGAATAAGCATTTCTCCCTGGTTTATCTGTCTGTGCAGACAATGAAAATCTGCACAATTATATGGATTATTAATTAGAAATTGCCAATATTATAGTCTGGCTCTATCAGAACTATGGAAACATCCGAAGTAAGAGTCACAAAGCTGATTGACTCTTATCTCCATGATGAACACTCACAATGTGCATTCATAGTTATTCACATGTAATTGACTAAATATAAAAATATTGTCACCTCTAAAATAAGCATGCCATATAGAAAAAATAAGCTTTAAAATGCACACTAGGATGGAATATCAACATCATACTGTAAGTTAAGGACTTATTTATACAGTTAAATCTTCGTTGACACACAGTGAGTTTTTCACAAGAAAATACCTTAGTCATTTTAATATTTCTAGGATACTGAAAATAATTTTACCATTTTAAACTATTTATCAGTTTCTGCCAGGATCTACCCAACAGACAAAACACACAGAAACATTTAAGAGTGATTTGTGAGGTAAGAGCAATAAAGCAATTATTCAGTGTCAGGAAATGTGTATATTTAGATTAAGTGATCATATTATTTGTTTCCAACAAAAACAATTCTATGATCTTTAAACAATATATTATTTTGAAATACCTCTGATTTAATAAATTAGATGGCTGATTTATTTTTGAAAATCTGGATAAACATACAAGCAAAATCCTTGTGAATCAAGACTTTCCATGCCAAATCTCAACTCTGAGGGATTTTTTTTTATGATTAAGTATGAATTCCTGGAAAACATGGTTTATCATAGAAAAACTGGCAAAACTCTCACAGTATTTGCTCTAACAGGCGCCACTGTAATGGGCTGCAGATCTATGAATAGGCCAAGAACAGAAGCTAAAACTAACACTGAACAATACAATATGTTACAAAGCGGGAAGACTTTTTTTTCCTATTCTAAATTTTAATAGATGGGCTTTATTTCAGTCCATAATTTACATAATGAAGAACTTAACTGGCCTGATCTCATCATTTTTCAACAACATTGTTTTGATAAGTGATTCTGTTCTGAAATTTCATCTGTTAATGAAAACATGGTCATTTAAGAACTGATTTATTCTCTTCTTATGTGCTTGGGAACATAACTGAACTTTCAGACAACAGACCAGATGTAAATTACTATCGCTAGCTAGCACAACTTTGCTTGTTCCATGCTGGCCCTAAGTCTTGAACAATGTGCTGACCCTCAAATTTCACAAACCCTTACAAGTCTCTGTGCATAACATTACAGGCTGGGATAGTCAGTGAGTAGCACCAGAACACAAAAACATGAAAGTGGCTGCTCTGGGTCAACAGAGGATCCACCAAAACCACTATTGTAACAGCAGCCCAAAACTAACATGTCAGTAACAATTTAAGAGTAGGACAAAAATGCAGGCTTCCTTTCTCAAGAAACATCACTACCATGCATGGGGCCTGGCGTGTACATGGCCATACAGAGGCCCTTACCGGAGAAGGGCTTGCAAACAGGTTTTGCTGCGGAATGTATTTTCTGGTAGAACCCTTTTAAATGAAAGCCCCACTGTCTGCCCTTCCACTACTCAGTAACTGCTCTGCCACTTCATGGTCATAATCCTGCAAAGGTAGTTAGGATCATGCAACTACAACATTTTAGCTCCTAATTTTTCTGCTGATAATAGATCAGGCCAAACTTCTTTTGCACAGAAGGGACAGTGGAATTTGCATGATACTGAAAATGCACAAAGTCTAGGCTTATTGAGGGAAAAAGCATGAGACATGGATTGAACCTGCAAGCCTCACAGGTACTGCCTGAAGGATGAGAGACCCGAAACAATAAAGGAAAACCTGAACTACTGTATGAGCTGAGACTAACAGAGAGTAGATGAAAGAGTGGAGTGGAGTTACAGCTGACCTTAACTTGCTTTCAAGACAATGCACATCAAGTCCATTCCTGACACGACAGGACATCAATCTACTTCTGCAATGTCAGCCTACAGCATCATGTAGTTTTATAGAGGCTGCCAGTGAAAAACTTGTAACTCCATAGTATATCATCCAAAAATGTGTAACTATGGAAAGTGATTGCACAGTTGGCATATGGCTTCCACTTACTCATAATTTTGAAAGACTGTCCCAGAATGGTAGTTACAAAAGATGAAAGCACACGAAGACACTGATTTCTGATAAAATGACTGGTTAAGATTCCCTCTCTTATAAGCTGTCTTTATATCAGACAACATTCTGAACTAAGAGTTCTATACCTTTTGGAAAGGAAACAGAAACTTATTTTCCTTGTCCTTAAATGGAGTCAGAAAAGAGAAAGGCATATGTTGATGTTCTGTGTTGAGTCCATCTTAATCAGCCAACAACTGTGCTAATGCAAATGGTAACACTTTGTTGCAGGTGTGCAGCTGAAGCATTTGGGCTTTTTGCAGTAAGAAACTACACACAGATGATGGTGGGTTCAATAAGCACTTTAAAAGAGAATTTTAAGCGCAATGCCTTACTATCAGTGTCCCCTGCCTCAACCACGAGAACTGCAAACTTTCAGTTATAGATGTTATTTTGAGAAAATTATTACATAGAGTGACTCAGAAATCAAAGTACAAGTGTCTAATGGATTTCAGGCTTTAATATTGACATTTCAAGGCAGAAGGAATCTTTTTAGGCTCTACAGTCACTAATATATTGATTATTAATATTATTGTAGCAGAGACACAGAGATTGATAGAGAGACTAAAATAGAGGAAGCATTTTAGGATAGTAAAAAGGAGACAAAAATGGTCCTAGTGTCTCAGTTGTACGGAAAGAGCATCCATAGTGTAACAAAGAATGATATTCTACCTTCAGATACATCAAATAAGCTGGAGATATTTTGATGGCACTACTATATCTTAGTAAAGTCCTCACTAACTTTTTTTTTCCCCCTAGTGCTCCACAGGTTTCAGAAATTTTCTTTACAATTGCCCTCAATGTTCCAGTGAAGTGTAGTTTCCCATCCTCCTCTAGTTATACAAATTACCCTTCCCCTTTATGGCGATGTCCACACCTGGAGCAAAACATCAGTTTTATAAACTACATAGCCCTGAGGCACATGTTGCATGGCTTGTTTTTCTCTTATTAATGGAGAACCATATAATTAATAAAAAACCCGATGATCTTTCTACCTAATTAGGTATAACCAAAGGCAGAGACAAAGACATCTAGACATTTTGGTGAATTTATGTTAAGTGATGCTTTCTGTAATCACCCCCAAAATGAAGTAATTACTTAATATATTAGTTTTAAAGTGAAGTATTTTATGGGAGGGCAGAAAACTGATAGCAATATGCACGTCTGCTAAGCTCAGTAACTTCTGAAATTCAAAATTTTGTTAAAGCTACTACAGCTTTTTGTATACCTGGAGTTGTGACTTTCAATACAAGCTATGCAAGCACCTGTACAAGAGCGGATCTGTCTTTGTATGAGCATCCTGAGTGCAAAGTCACTTCATCAAACAATATCAAATCTTGTCTCAACACAGGACTGACAAATTATCCACAAGATTTGAACAGAATATTACGAAATACTATCAGACTTTTTTTTCCTCAAGTGACTTAAAAAAACATATCAATTTTTTTGTGGCTATGTTAGAGAGCTAAGTCAAAGAGAAAAAAAAAACCTCAGAAGTACAAGTGTCCTAACAAAAATGCACGGTGTGCACAACATTTATGTCTCCTCTCCAAACTGCATTATTCCATTGAAACTCATTTATTGTAGTAAGTAATGAAATGGAGTTCTAAGGTTATTCACTAGCCACATCTTGACATTTAGAAAAATAGCTGTATATCAAGTAACACAATTATACACAGTACAATAACAATATAATCATACAAAACAAAACACAATCCGTTAACCACAATTTGAATATTTTCATATGCTTCTGCAACTCCTACTTTTAGCCAGTACTGGAAGCCCAAAAGACTGGAAGAAAAACTCTTCTTAGGGCATGATTGCAAGGAGATATTTTACATTCCTTTTTAAGGGTAAGATAAATTAAATGATAGTTGAGAATTTTTGCAATTATATAGAAAGCTAAATATTCTGGAGGTCATGGTCAGGATTCTAGGGATGTGCATTAATATCCGGACTGTATGCAAAGACATACTGCACTATCATTATTCCAAAGTAATAAGTAATTCACAGGTAGCTACAATGAAGAAATTTGTCCCTTACTCTTCCTTTAATTATTTCACCACCAGCTCTTGTAAAAATAAGATTTAAAATACTTGAAAATACATTGAGTATATTTTCACTGATACCAGGCAATTACAAGAATAGTGAAAAAAAGTTTACTTGCCAAACAGTTTCAAATTTCATTTCTAAACTAAAGTCAAGGAGAGCTACTTGAGGAGTGTTTGGCACACATGGCCACTAGATTATTTTGTCCCATCTTGGCTGATAAATGTAACTGCAGCATAGTCAGCAGTATTTCATAAATTAGGTCACTGCTTTGGCAGGGGACGTGGGGGGAAGACAACATAGTTCTCTGGGACTATTTGTAATCTAGCATTTTTCAATCTTGAATTTTAGTATAGAGAAATACAAGACTGCAAAAGGGATTCAAAACAGCAAGTCCAACTAGAAGTCAGTAAGGCATTTTGAAAAAAGCCAGAGAAATGTCTTAAAAACACTCATCCTTCTGAAAGAATACTCTTTAGTAGCAGATGTTCAAAACTGTTCAGCACTCAGTAGAGCCTGCTAACAACCAAACTTATTGAACAAATTTTTGAAAGTGTGAACAACAACAGCTGTATATTAAAAAGACGTACTATTAGCTAAAGATTCAAATTATTCTAGCTGCAAATATCTTCTGGATTTATGAAATACTAGCAAGCCTGGACGCATACAAACACTTATTTCTATGCATGTAGGTATACATGTTTATATTTGTATTTATAGATGAACAATCGTTGTCCCAATCTCTCTAACATGGAGCATAAGCTTTTGAGGATAACATGGTAAGTTTTAGGTATAAATTAAAAAACATGACAGATGTCAAATCTATTTAGAAAAAAAATTAAGCACACACAAAAATTAAGCACACAAAAAATTAAGCACACACAAAATAGAAAAAATTCTATACCTTAGTCAAATGTGTTGAGCCTTATAAAAATCAAAGCAGAAAAATAAATGTTGTCTCTTGAGCTACAGTAACTCAGACAAAATTGTTCCCAAACTTTAACATTATACACACAATTAAAGACTCAATTTCCTGCTATTCTTTGTCAAAATAAAGCTAGACTGTAATAAACATTGTATGAAACTTCAAGCAAGGAAGATCTAGATCCAATTATTCCTATTTTTAAAATTTGGCAGAAAAACACTTCAAAACTTCCAAACTAGACAAAGCACTTATCTTTAGAAGCACCATAAGTACATTTTAGCTCATTTTTAATGGGAAAATATGTTTGCTAGTAAAAAAGATATTATGGAGCTTGTTTAGTATTAACTTCTGTCAAGCATAAACATTTTTTTCTCCAAGTTACTACAGAGTCATAGGGCTAATGGTAGTAGTAACTATTATCACTTCATTTTCTGTGAAATGGCTTAGGCTTGAAACCTCCCACACTTTCCCCTTGCAACTACTCTGGAGTGTTAAACAATCAGAAAGCCCTTGCTTTCAAAATCTGATAGGTGTGGTAGCATGGTGGCCTTGCTACCTTTCAATGGCCTTTCAAAATGTGCTTTTTTAAGGTTAAATTTGGCTCAGTTGATCACCATATTCTCATGAACACTAATGTAATAAGATAACTTCAATTAACTCAACTTCAAAAACCCGAAGTAATGCATTTTTTAAACAAGGTACTTTTTACTAGCAGTATGTTAATATAACTAAACTGAAGTACTTTTATCTGTAGCAGGAAATTGCTGTGGTTAACAAAGGATTAAAAAGCCTGACTATATCATAATCAGGTTTAGTGCAATCTCTCTGAGGACACACAGTTACACCTATACACAAAAATGAAACTGCTGACAGGAACCAAGGAAGTAAACTAGTGGCTATTATTTTGCTCAGTCAGAATACATTGCATTACCTCATTTTTCAGAGCCTAAACTAGAATATGAATTTCTAATCTCCTCAAATTAGCACGCTAGTTCATTGTACTGAAGTGTTCCTTCACCAAACACTTGATTTTTTGGTTCTGACTAGATTTTACGTAAATGCCATGAAAGCAAGCTCTTTGAAAATACAGCAAATCTATTGTCCTACACAACAACGTTCTCTTCTTCACAAATAATATGCCTAATGTTTTCATACAGACATACATCAGAGTTTTCACATGAATACCTAGAAGACACACAGCATTTTAGCAAACATTGAAAACTGTAGACCAGCGCCTTTAAATAGGTTCCTTTTGGGGTTGGATGTAACACATGAATTTAACAAGTACACTGAGCCAAAAACCATGAGCCAGACACAAGTGAAATTTAAAACCACTACATTTTAAAGCAGTAATTAATTTCTAGTGCCTTTTATTTAATTTCCGGTATTGAAACATTCAGGGTATCCAAGTTTTAAGAATTTTGCCTGCTGCAAGCAAGACTAGAAAAATAGCTAAAACATGAAAACTGTTATTATGCTGTGGTTCCAGCAGCTGAGCTTTAAGAAATCAGAAAACTGGTGACAAAAATCACAGGAGAAAGCAAGACAGGGAAATCCCATTAAAGTCCTCATTACTATTTTATTCTCTTCATTTAATTGCCTTAGGAAATAATAAGGTTAAAAGCTTTTTATAACAGTTCCTGCAAATGACAGTAACTTCCACAGTTCAAAGACTTCTGCTGAAGGAAGCACCTGAGCTTTCTCCTAGTGTCCACAAGGGATGAATAATCTTACAGATTTCAGGGCATCTGTAGTTTTCCTTTGGCAGCTGAAGCATTGGCATGCTGATAATATCTGAGTTTCACTTCCTGAAAAACCCTTTCCAAAAACCAGTCATTTCTGACTGGGGGAGAAGTCCAAAGTTTTCACATCACACTGTTCTCAGTAAAAAGGCCTTCCCTGTTCTCTTGTTTAATATTGTCTTAGAACAAAACCATTAGAAAAAACTAGTGTAACTGGTATAAATGTAGACAAGAAATTCAACTGATACTGAGCTGACATGTCTTTACCACATACTGTTATAGAGAGTTTACATAGTTAATTGTATAATTAGATGACACTTTTGTTCACGTAGAAAAATAAAACACACCCCTATCAATAGATCCACACCCTGTTTTAATAGTCTTGAAAGATGATGTGGAGATGTTGAGTTGGACAACTGTCACAAAAAAAAAAAATAAAAATCGAAGTGCTTCTTTTGCAACATGTTTCTTCCAGCTTTGAATTTAATGCATTTATGCAGCCAGTTATATCTTCAAGTCCAGCAACGCTATTTAGGTTATTATTCTCTACTCAACTGGATGGGGAAAGTGTATTGTTTTGGTTTTTTGCTTTGTTGGTTTTTATTTTTTCATTTAATATTTTCTTCTAGAACAACATCTTTGAATTGGAGAGAGGTTCCAAAATTGCCCTAATGAGGTGAGAATGACTACAGTTATATTCTGGCTCCTATTTTAAGTTTGCTTTTAAGTTCTGGGATCCCTTTACTTTGTGAATCAAGTCATGATTACAAAGCAGCCAGATTTTCTTCTCATTTAAACTGATGAACAATGAAACTTTTCTGGCTTTGATGGAACTTCTGACTTTTGGCAATAACCATCCAGAAGCTCACCAACAGGAACTCATCTACAGAACAACATTGACCTATTCCAGGTAAGTATCTCACCCAAAGAACAAGGATGTCATCACTTTGTAAGCCTGAGTCAGTTTGAGACACTGTAAACCTATGACACAGTAAGTTCCCCTTCAAAAAAATGGAATTTCTTTTTATCTCCCTGCAAAAATGATTCAGATGATTGGAAGAAAAGTAAAAGAAAAGTAATATATTATTCTTTCACAACATACTCCACCCAAAAAAACCTTATTCTGGAAAAGACGTATGAATCAACTTTTTTTTAGAGCTTGAAATTTTAAGGACAATTACTTATTTAACAACAACAAAAAAACAACCTCAAGTTGCAAGAAATATTCAGCATGTTATAAAACTTCTTACGAAACACTGCTTTTTTTTTCAGGTCATCTCTATTACTGAGTTCTGCAGAAATGATAAATCCCTCTTCTCCTTTTCCTTGCCTCAGCTGCAAGAAAAACCAAACTTATCTCCCAGGATTTTTCCATTTATATGTCCAGGACTCATGATCCACTGGCTTCCCCTGCTCTCAGATGAGGTATTACTGCAGCCTACGCTCCAGCTGGCATTGGATTGCAGAGCCGATAAAGAAAGTCTGGTGGCAGAATAATCATGTATTGAGTGCTGCGAATTACAGCAGATAGCATCTATTCATAAGTCCTGCAGAGAATATATATTTAATCACCTTCAGTGATTACAAAAAATTGAACCTGACCATTACATCAGAATGTTAGTATTTTATATTATAAAACTGACACCGTCTGTAATGATCTTGAGATCAACTTCCTTTTGCTTCCAGACTTTTCTCCCTGCATTCTGCCATGGTATGTTCTTCTAGCCTAACCACAGCAATGATTTGAAGCATGACATAGGATTTATTCAGTAGATATTTTTTATCTGTGGAGTTTTTATGCCTAGAAATTTCTTCAGCCACTAGTTATCAAATACAATCTCTTTTCTTCTGTTGTAAATACACCCAAATAGTCCTACTCATATATCACTTTCAGTGCTATATGGCAGATTTTTAGTGCATGCCTCCTGCACAATCTTTTGCAACACTTAAAATTTATTCTGTATATTTGGCCAAATTGTGAGCTTTCTTTGATAGGCCTCACAAAGGTTGCTTCTTCTAGTTTAGATGTTATAAGGAAGAGATGGAAAATCAGGAGGTAACAAAATAATGTGATCCATAACTTCAGTGCAAAAATACAAAGCTGGAATTTAACTAAACTTTGTTTTAGAAACATTTTAAGCATTTGCCATTTCAAGTAGTAGACAAATGTAGCACTTTTGTCAGTGTTGAAGATACTACAGTATTAAAGCTAAGTGCAATCTAGCTTCAAAACAGCTATGCTAGATCTGATCAAAGCTGCTAGGCACTCAAATCTAGTCAACAGTTAAGGTTTCACTGTGCAACTTTAAAAGCAATGAATTAAGGAAACAAGTTTGTCAGCTTTTACAGTATTCTTTCTACAGTGCTGTATAAGTACAGTTGGCAACCCATTTAAGATATTCATGTTTGTATCTGACAGAAAAGCAGAATTATTTAAGACCTGGCTGCCACAGAACCATAGAATGCCAGGTTGGAAGGGAACTCAAGGATCATCTAGTCCAACCTTTCAAGATAGAAAAATACAGTTTAAATGACATGGCTTAGCACCCTGTCAAACTGAGTCTAATGTAAGGAAATCCACTACTTCCCTTGGGAGACTATTCCAATGTTTAATTGTTCTCATTATAAACAATTTTCTTCTGGACTCCAATTGGAATCCCTCCACAAGCAACTTGCAACCATTCCCCCTTGTTTTTTCTATGTGATTCTTTGTAAAAAGGGAATCTCCTTCATCTTGATAGCCACCCTTTATGTACTGGTACATGGTGACGAGGTCTCCCCTAAGCCTTCTTTTCTCAAGGCTGAATAATCCCAGTTTTCTCAGCCTTTCTTCATACGGCAGGTCTTCCAGTCCACTGATTATCCTCATGGCACTTCTCTGGACCATTTCCAGCCTGTCCACTTTCTTTGCTGCTGCAGCACACTGTTCACTCAATGTTGAGCCCACTGTCCCCCAAGACCCCCAGGTCTCTCTCCATAGGGCTGCTCTCTTGCCAGGTGGATCCCAGTCTGAGCTGCATTCCTGGGTTATGTATTCCCAGGTGCAAGACCTTACACTTGTCTCCATTGAACTTCATAAGGTTCCTGCTAGCCCACTCCTCTAGCCTGTCCAGATCCTCCTGGCAGGTGGAGTGTTAACTACCCCACTTATTTTTGTGCCATCAAGAAACTTCATCAGGGTGCTCTTGATCCCAACATCCAAGTCACTTATGAAGATATTAAATAGCATTGGGCCCAACACTGATCCCTGAGGGACCCCGCTTGTGACCGGTTGCCAGTTTGAGAATGAGCCATTTACCACCACCCTCTGGGTACAGCCTGTCAGCCAGTTCCCCACCCACCGTACAGACCATTTGTCTAGGTCGTAATGTGAGTTTTTCAAGAAGGAGGCTGTGGGGGACCATGTTGGACACCTTGGAGAAGTCTAGGTAGACTATGTCCACTGCTTGCCCCGCATTAACCAAACGGGTCACCTTGTCACAGGAGGCGATCAGGTTTGTCAAGCACGATTTGCCCCTGGTGAATCCATGTTGGCTTTTCCCAATTACGTGCTTCAGTTTACCTGTCATAGTCCCCAGGAGGATTTGCTCCATAACCTTCCCAGGGATTGACGTAAGGCTAATAGGTCTATAATTACCTGGGTCCTCCTTGGGACCCTTCTTGTGGATAGGGGTGACATTAGCCCTCTTCCAGTCTTCAGGCACACCTCCCAATCTCCACGACTTCTCAAAGATTATGGAGAGCAGCCTCGCAATGATATCAGCCAGCTCTTTAGCACCCTTGGGTGGATGGCATCCAGGCCCATCGATTTGTACCGGTCAAGCTCCTCAAGCTGTTGACACACCAACTCTTGCTTCACTGATTGGGGGGTCTATGTCTTCATCAATATGCATTTTTGTTCCTGCGGCCTGGGACCCAACAGTGCTGGTAAAGACAGAAGTGAAGGTGTTGAGGACCTCTGCCTTTTCAGCACTGTTGGTGACTAGTTCACCTCTCTAGTTTAATAGTGGGCCAATACTCTGCTTCTGCTTGTTGGTAACGTATCTGAAGAACCCTTTCGTGAAGTTTCTGACATCCCTGGCCAACTTCAGTTCAAGCTGAGCTTTTGCTTTCGTAACTGCATCTCTGCATACCCTGGCAATGCCCCTGTAATTTTCAATGGGTAATGCTCCACTTTTCCATTTCTGGTACATTTCCCTTTTGGTTCTGAGCAGACCCAGAAGCTCACGGTTGAGCCAAGGGGGTCTCCTGATCCGCCTGCTTCCCTTGCCATTAGAGGGGATGAACTGCTTTTGAGTGCCTAGGATAGTGTTCTTGAAAAACTCCCAGCACTCACTAGCTTCCTTATCTTCCATGGAAGCTTCCCACAGGATCCCTGCCAGCCGAGCCCTGAGCGAGTTGAAGTCTGCGCTTCTAAAGTCTAAAACCTTTGTCTTGGAACTAACCTTCAGCATGCTCAGCATTATCCCAAACTCCACAATGTTATGATCACTGCAGCCAAGACTGTCACTAACTGAGCTATTACAGAGCATGTTTTCTAGGTTAGTGAGCAACAAGTCCAGCAGCACCCCTTTCCTGATTGGCACATCTGACACCTGTATGAGGAAGTAGTCCTCTAAGCATTCCAGGAATTTGTTGGATGACAGAAGAACTGCTGTGTTGTTCTTCCAGCAGATATCTGGGTAGTTAAAGTCTCCCATAAGAACAAGGTCTTGTTGGCCCGAAGCTTGCTTAACTGACTCAAATAGCACTTCATCAGTCTCACTGTCTTGGTTTGGGGGTCATTTTCATCAGGATTTTGCTGTAGTGTGAGCCACGGTTTTATAGAGTATTAACAGCATTGGAAATACTTGTGATCTTTATGCTACGGGGTAGCACAACTCAAACATATGTGCTTGAAAGTTACGCCCCTTGTTTGAACTTCCTAAAGTTCTTAGTAAATCTGACGTGCTGTAAAGCATGGGCTTTTACTGCAGTCCTACTGCTGCTCTTTGGAACTAGATACCTGCACTCCATTCTCCATCAGAGTCTGACTTGGTACCAGGTTCACAGAAGTCATCAGACTTATGTGTCTGATCAGCTAAGAACGCCAACAAATGCTCAGAGGTAAACAATAAATAGTTTGAGTAAAATGACTTAGAATTGTCAAATATATAAACAGCCAAGCTAATTAGGTTCTACAAGAAGAGAGATCTCAAAGGAATAGTCTGCAAAGATGAGCTAATAGTTTGCTACTGTGTCTGCAGGATTTATACACAGTAAATAGATGTGCACAAGATAAGATTAAAGAGTCAAACTTGGAGGCGATCCCTAAGGATGTATAAACTCAGCCTTCATTTCAACTCCAATAGCGCTCTTCCTCATTCACATTGTATAAAGAAAACAAACTGATAAACTCTCACATTAAATGGTAAAGATGATGTAAGATTCTAATTCAGAGGAGGACACTTTATATTAGGCTTCTGGGGCCCCTTTAGAATCTAAGCTGTGCCAGTTTAGACACACAAATAAATATGTTTAAAAGAGAGGACTTATTGCATAATGGCATAAAGGAGTCCCTTTAGGAACCAAACATATTGGTGCAGTATTGTATCCATTATAATTAATACTGCTTCTATATGCTTGATCATTTGGTGCAGAATGTTACACTGACACAGGCAGAGTTACCTCTGTGGTACCGCATTTGTGAATTTGCACTATTTTACATGTTACTAGTCTTTTCAGGCTAGTTCATTCTATGAATTTGCCCAGAAAATTCTTTAAATCTACCCATTTTTAATGTGAGGCTATAATACCACGTGTAGTAGGTCTGGCTGAGCTGGTTTTCCACATAGCAGCAGTGTTTTGTGCTGGGAGCTAGAAGGGTGCTGATAACACACCCGTGTTGTGACTACTGCTGAGCAGTGCTCGCACAGCACCAAGGCTCTTCCCAACATTCACCCCCCAATGGGATTGGGTGGGCAAGATCTTGGGAGGGGATGCAACCAGGAGAGCTGACCCAAACTGACCAAAGGAATATTCCATACCATATGACGTCAGCTCAGCTATAAAGCTAGGGAGAAGGAGGAGGAGGGAGGGGGCCATTCCGTTGTCCTCCAGAGCAACCGCTACGTGTCTTGGAGCCCTGCTTCCCAGGGAGTGGCCAAACATCGCCTGCTGATGGGAAGTAGAGAATAACTTTGGTTTTCTTTGCTTCCGCGCACAGATTTGCTTAGCTTTTGCTTCTATTGTTAAACTGCTTTTTGTTTCTTATCTTATTTTCCTTCCCTTTCTTTTTGCTCTGCTGAGGAGGGAGAGGGGAAGGAAAGGGGGGGTGATAGAGCAGCGTGGTGGGCACCTGGCACTCAGCCAAGGTTAACCCACCACACCACGTAAAATCAATGCAGAGTAGGGATGCCCCATTCATCATGAACAGTTATTGCCTTCTATTGCTCTTTTTCTCTGCTCTCATTCCCACTCATTTTCCAAATAGTATCTGCAGTCATGTTTGTAGTTCTTCAGAATTAACTTGGAGTTCAAAGTCATCAAGAGAAAGGTCTTTTAATTCATCTCTGAGGTGCAAAGCAAAAAGTACTATGGGAATCAATGGTGTTAAGCTTTCCAATCTGAGGTAAAATTATTCCAGATTAGCTCAGAAAGCTCTAAAAAAACCCCAAAGAAAACAACCACCAAAACCAAGCAACAATAAGAAAAAGCAGCAGATCTTTTTCTCCATTCCCCTTCTTCTGTGCTGCTGATGAGAGGTAAAGATGCAGGCATATCTAGGAGCTCTCTATGAAAGATTTCCACAGCACATCCTTAAAAACCAGTTCAGTTGACTCCAGCCTAGTTCTAACACTGGTGGGGACCTGATCAAGTGAGAACAGCTGTGGAGTTTGCTCCTCCACCTATTCCCTGTTGGCATTCCCCCTTTACTCCTGTAGCCAGCTGGTGAAAGTTAATTCAATTAAATCTGGCCTACAGCAGAGTACTGGAAGCTGCTGCATTTATGAATTCGGGAGTGTCTATTTCCAGAATTCTTGCGAGCCGCTCTGTGATAATTATTGACAGGAATCAACCCCACAAGAGAATTTGAGTCCCCCAAGTTAGTACTGGTGAGCTATGCATCCATGTAGTAAATCACAGTTCTTTATCACAAACATAGTACTTCATGGCCTGAAAACATTATATCTGCACAGCACTGTGCCAGATCTAATAAATCCTGACTCTCAGGAGGGGTAATTAAATCTTGCACAGCAATACGCTGACATTTTTAAGCTGTTTCCGTTTCTTGAGCTACCTTACACGTACCAGCTTGGGAGCCTCTGAACAACACACTGCTGTAGACACGCCCATTGCGTGTCAGATTTTAAAAGACACTAGAAACTAGACAGTGAAAGAGCATGTGTGAATAGGCTTTACCTTTTGCATTTGGCTAACAAAGCTATTAATTAGAACTCAAATGCCTTTACACAATTTTCTTCATTCTAAAGACTGAAAGACTGAGAAGAAATCATAACTAACTATTTCTCAGATTCTTTCCTCTCTCCTCCTTTTGGCTGGATTCTCTACTCTCCAGATTTGTCCTGTCTGGTTGTGGGATAGGAGCAAACAATTTCTGCTGAATGCAGCCTGAATCCATGAGTGTCCTGTCTTAAGCTACCTTAGGTTGCCACTAGCTATCAAGCAAGCAGGCTGCAGAGCATTCAGAATGATTCTTCTTCAGAAGAAAGCTACCATAAAGGGTACAGACAGGCCATCACAATCAATCAAGTTACAGCAGCATAATGAGTTCCTAGCTTAACAGCCAAGCAGCTGTAATTGGCTGCATGTGCACTGCTAGCCTACCACAAGTCGGAGGATAATGTATACTTAGATAATTTACTTTGCGTTGGTACTGTGCAAGGAATATGCACCCAGCTATGTCTCAGCTGAAAAGCTTTATCTACGTAAACTGATAATTTAACTGTTGGTAATCACATGTGCATGCGAAGAATCTCATTTCTGTCACAGCTGGTTAGAGATCACCAAGCCAGCCTTGCAGAACAAGGCTTAACACTCAGAATCATACTTGCGTTTTCTTACAGCATCCCTAAGGATGATGAGGCAAATAGAATCTAAATGCTGCATATTTTCTAATATTATAGCATGGTGAAGTCTTTCTACTTCAGTCACAGTGCTATTATTTATGGAATAATCTCCAATATCCAAACACTGCCATTGTCAGCACATGTTCTGCTGGAGAGATGAACTGTGCAAACGAGGAGTATCAGAAATATCTAACAAAAAATTCTGTCAGGAGTACATCAAGGTGTGGCCCTGGTATCAATGTTGTGAAAATAAATAATATCTGTATAGCCTAATAGGTTTATTACTTAAGAAGATAGTTCTGTGCAAGGAAAACCTTAATGAATCCTTAAAAATGAGCAAGGCTGATTGCTCTCTAGCCATTCCACACCTGAAGCAGATGGCTCTCCAGACATGTCATACCCAGGCCTGTGGTTTGGAAGAGGATACGCATAGAACTCTGCCTTACTGATTGAACCTCAGGGAGGGAAATATGATGTCATGTAGGTGAGCGTTTGCTAATTTCTCTGCTGTGACTGAAATAACTGACACTATAATGTACAAAAATAGCTCTCTGGTTGAGAATCAGAAATGAGCAAGTATATGGGTTTTCCTTCTACAGGTGGATTGTAGTCCCAGAATAAGCAAAAGACAAAGAGGAGGAGTTAACTTCACACGGACACAAACAATAAAGTTTGTCAAGCACCTTTTATGGACAAACTCAATTTGTGCACTTGGACCAGCTACAGCTCTTTTCAGTATTTGTATTTCCATGTGGATTAGCAGCTGGCTCTCCTTCAGCATTTTTAAACAACCCTGAACTGTATAATTGCCATGAGACGATTCTAACTCACACTGTGGTCATTTACCAGGACTTACACTCTGGTACTTTTCTTGGTTATTCGTTAAAAACTGGTAGCTCCCATAAGAGACATCACATCACATGATATCCATGCTGTTTCTGAAATACAGCATACTTAAGGAAACACACATGTTGAAAGTACTGGTCTAAGATACAATAATGGCAATAAACTGCGTATACAACCATTTAATGATTGGAAAACCTATGCAAAGGTCTTCCCAAGAAATTAATTCCTTTTACTTTAACAAGGAGCATGAAGGGTAATTTATATTCAGAAGGAAGGGAAAAATACACTTGACTTGGTTCTTCTGCACTGCCATTCCCTGATAATCCTTTGAAAATAACTTTAAAACGTGTCATGCTGCAAAACAATAAAACATTACCTAAAATCCCATAGGTTGAATTATCCTGATAAGACACGTAGAGTTAAAACCTTGCACTTAGGTACATATAGTCCATTACAATATACTCTTTGGGCAGTGCAGTGAAGAAGGAAAACTAAAACAGAAACTCTTTTCCACCAAAGTGTTTTGCTAATGTCTTGAAAGGTACCCTCTAAAGCTCACTTTAGACAGATTTTATTTCTAGTCTTAAGAACCATGCATTTTTAAATTCTGCTTAAGTCAAAGAGAACGAAGCCTCTTAAAACATCTAAAAACCTGACCTATCTGTTAATAAGCAAACAAAACACAACCACACTTCGCTACAACAGCACTCCAAGAAATTGTAGGCTGCTTATATCTATCTAAGCTAAGTTACAGGTTTCAATGTAAGTAATGTATTATTTCACCATATTCACACAAACCCACAAATTTTAGTAATTGCAATTTTAACCTATAGTCATTTATAAACCGCAAAAGAGTTTTGTAGGAACATTGTGACTTGATACAAGCTGCCTCAACTCCCGTGCAAGATGCACCATACCAGTTTCAAGGAAAATATCAACCCAATTACCAAAGAGTTACCTAAATTACCTAAATCGTGGAAAGGTTATTTTCAATAAGTGTTGAAATTTTTCAGAGCACTTAATTTCTTAGCCACTTAATTTAACTGACCTTATTTCAAACACAGAAAATGGCGGGGGATGAATGACCAGCCTTATCTTGTTGACAGAGCTTTGAGAGCTATCTAGACCATCAAGCAATGTGATGTAATTTAATAATAACAGTGATGTTATTAAATTAAGAGTAATTTCTGTAAAATCTGCAAAGGAAACCTGGATGTTGGTCCTTGCCAGATAGTGCCTGATTTTAGAATTAAACATAACTGCTACTCAAAATCATGCGCAAGTTTATATAGCTTATAAAAACTATTTTTAACTACTTTTCAGATACTAGTCTAAATGGATTGCATTTTCCCTTTAGAAAATAACTAAGGAATGGATTGCTTCCAACAACATAATAGAATTAACAGAAAGTTTTTAAAACTCACACTACGTTTATACTTGAACTCATTTCAATGCACAAGAGTCAAATGCATGCATAATGTAGTTATTTAATCTCTCAGCTCACAGATGTGTAGGCATTTTCTTTTCTGCATGTATTCAGGGTTTTTGCTGCTCACGTGGGGGATTTTTTTCTTTAAAGAAGTGCTGCAACCCAAATTCAGCAGAAACATTGTGTGCAAGGGAAGTTTCGGAACAAGATTTCATAGATTCATTCAATCACATATTTCCTTATTCATATGACAAAATAACACAAATCACACTGTATGAAAAATATATCTTAATCTTTCTGCATCTCTATCCTATAGCCGTAAACATCAACATGTCATACTGGGTCGTCAAGAGCTAACAGAGTTGTTATTCATCAGCATTAAGAAAAGAACGAGCTCGTGTTTCATCATTAACACACCTTCATATTCTTGACTGGTTTGATATGAAAATATGGAGAAGAACACTCCTCCATCAACATATTTCTAGTTTTCCTATCCCTGCTGCAGGAGGGAAAAAATATAAACCCAGAAGAAATGTCAGTATAAGTTTTTTGTTTCAAAGAAAAAATAATATAAACCACTATATTTTAATGCAGAAAAAAACCAACAGAGTTTCTTGCTATATATCAGTTACTTTATAGTGTCCTAACACCCGAGAGATACACTGCCTAACTTCTACCTGCAAATCTAAGAGGCATCAGGTATAAGTGCTCCAGCACAGGTACATACATGTATGCACATCTGTCACTGAGCACAAATGTCATGAAAATATAATTTGCTGTTCAATTCTGTGTTTTTCACTTTGAAAGAAATAAAACCAACATCATTTTTCCTGTATTTTATAAATTATCATCTCACAGATAAGCATATGAAGAGGAACAAAGCTATGACCAAAAAAGGGAAAATATTTAATCTCTGAGGATTGTCAGAGTAATAGCTAATCCTGGTTTTCACACAGTTGACCTGATTTGAGCAGGAGGGTGGACTAAATGACCTTCTGCAGTCCTTTTCAACTTGGACTACCTGTGATTCAATTTGGTTTTTTTTTAATTATTACCAGCTGGCATTAACTTATTGACTATTGATAATATAACTATAACCACTTGCCTGGGCGCCTTAATTTAAAATACTTAAAGTCTAGTTGCAGACAGTCTCACTGAAATCAGCAGTATTACAGGTTTCATTTTCCTTAGTGTTTTGATATCTTTTACTATTAGTTTTCACCTGCAGCAGTCCCTCCTGAATGTGATCAGCTAGAGGGCAGGAAAATAAAACCATTTGAATGCTCTCAGCACAACATTCTCTGTATGAAGCAGATGTCGACATCCAGACAAGCAGATTCTGCAGCTGACAAAAGCTTGTTTCCTGAACAAACGTACTAACAAGCATGCCAGGCTCCAAGGGTTAAGCCACACTATAAAACAGTTCTTGTTTTCTGGAAAGCCTCCAAACTACATTCATCTCGTCCCTTCTCACTCTGACTTGCTATCTCCTTCACAAAATGTGCAGAATGGCCATCAACTAAAACACAAAAATACTTGCTCATTACTATTGTTTTCCCAACCTGCACTGTACAACTAAACGTCTTTAGTGGAATTTACTTCTTGTGAACTCTCTGCTGATGCTGAAATGGTTTTTCCCTTTTTCCTTCAGAAGCTTTGAGTCATGCTTTGTAACTGAAAATTATGGGTTATGTTTTCAGACAAGCTAAGGCCAAGCTTTCATGGTCAGAGTGTAATAGGTGCTCACAAAATATCAAGGAGGCAAGCCTGCTTGGTGATACCACTATTGTAGCAGAGCCAGTACTCATGGGAGCTACACTTAATACAGTTTCTACCTGTCTGCTGAGGGCAAAAAATGGCACATTTGGCCTGATGCTACTGCTACATTAACAGAGAGCTGCAGTAGGCAATGATAGTATATTGTTGAAAAGTCCATGTACTACAGTCTCATTTAAAACGCTAATAAAACCTCTAAGCCCTAGTTTTTAGTATTACAGTGATAAATAATATTCTCATGTCTTCAAGATTCATGCAATACTAACCAAAGCACTAAGATCGTGCTGTTTGTAAATCTTGTCACCTTTCCCAAAACTGCAATGCTTTCTGCTTGCTACCTTCTCTTTTCAGATCATGCCTCAACTTACAAGATAATCTTTTATGTAGGACCATTTTCTTTTATCTATAACTTGCCACATACCTTTGTGTCATGACTTAACTAACAATGGAATGAAATCTTGAAGTTACAAAAAATGCTAACAAGTTAGACTTGGACTTTTCTTGAAGACTGGAAAGTCAAAGTAACTCTAAAATTCAGTTCTACATCTGCATCTCTATAGTTCCTCTGCTGGTCTTTCAATGTTTTCTTAGACTGCCATAGTGCATTAACTTAAAATAAAACTTAACAAAAAAAGGTACACTGTGCCATGTATCTTTTAGATCCTATGCAAGACTTTGAAATTACCAGTGTGCAGCATTCAGCCAAGGACAGCTAAGTGAACATAAATTAGGAAAATCAGCACTTCCAACTAAGCTTTCATTCTGATTATCACTTAACTCAGAAATGTATGAAACAACAGTTAGCATTACATTCAAAACATTAGACACTCTGCATATTATTTCAACACCAATAAAACAGGCCAAATTAAGAGAACTCAGCACTGTAACAAACACAGTAAAGCCATATTTTGCTCCTCTTCCCTATGACCAGCTTCTCACTAATTGAGAGTAGAAGATATCAGAAATTCTGTAAAGCCCAAACAGGAAGAACAGTGTTCTCCAGCTTCAACCCACAGCATGTTCTGCCATCCACAGCCACAGAACCATCCAGGTTGGTTTCCAGTCCAACTTCCTGCTCTCAGTAGGAGCAAGACCATCCAGACCAGATTCACCAAGGCTTTGTTGAGTCAGGTCTTGGAAATGTCCAAAGATGGTGACCATACAGTCTACTGGACCAATCTAGCCAAATGCTTGGCTGTCCTAATGGAGAAAGCAACAGTTCTTGCTGTTCCTGGACAAGCCTTTGCCACTTAAGCTATCTGTTCTTATGGCAACATAACATCACCAATGGGAGACAGAAAATATGGTGCTTACGTGTACTGAGACCCACCAGAGAAAGCCCTAACATTAACTCTCAAAGGGGAGATGGTGTTTGTAGGTATTGTGCAGTTAGACCCACTACAAGTGCAATGAGTAAATGAAGGTGTCAGAAGCATCCTGGCTTACAAATTTTTCAATATTGGGCCTTACAGTGTAGAAGTAGTCAAAAAGCTCAAAAGAACATAATCACCTGTCTGGTCACAAAGATCACTCACTGAGTTCTGACGCTGAAAGGAACCTCATGAAATTCAACAAAGATAAGTAGAAAGTCCTGCATCTGGGAAGTACTCTGAAAAAACATGAGCTGGGCACCAACTGGTTGTGGAGTAGCTCCTCTGGGAAGGACCTGAGGGGTCCTGCTGAAACTTGAGCTAAATGTGAGCCAGAAGTATGCCCAGGCAGCAACGATCACTTCCCTTAATCTGCTGACCTGTTAATACAGCCTGACAGCAGATTAAGGGAAGTGATCATCTTCCTTTATTTGACATTCACCAGACCACACCTAGAATACCATATGCAGCTTTGGATCCCCCAGTTCAAGAAATATATTGATTAGTACAGGGCCACCAACATGGTTGGGAGCTCAAGCATTTGCCCTGTGAAAAGAGACTGAAGGAACTGGGTTTGTTGGGCTTGGAGAATAGAAGGCTTTGATGAGCTTTCCCCATACCTATGAGGACAACATCAAGTACACAGAGTCAGACTCTGCATGACAGTGCAAAGTGAGAGGATGAGAGACAGACGAATTGAAACAAGAGTAGTTCAGGTTAGAAAGAAAAACTTTTTCACCACGAAGACCCTAAAGCACTGCAACACATTTGTGCAAAAAAGATGTATAGACTCCACACTTGGAGATTTTCAAGACCAGATGGGATACAGCCCCAGATCACCTTGCCTGACCCCACTTTGAGTAGGAGATTGGACTATGCAACCTCCCTAAGCCCCTTCCAATCCATATTATTCAATAATTCTATGATTTTGTTTGTTGCACAACTAAAAAAATTCCTCAGTTCACCTCTTTGAAATAGATCTTTGTTTATATTTAGAAATAAATCCACATTTCCTCTGACAAGTTTCAAAAGAAAACAAATGTAGGTACAAATGTACTCCCCCCCAGAGGGGGGAGTAGGGGAATGACATAAGATTTGTAACCCTTTTTACTGCAGGTTTACAAGTTAAAACCAGAACTTCTAAAACATTCACTTTCAGACACAGCATGTCATTTAAAAAAAAACAGAAAAATACCTAACTACTAGAGATACCTGTACTTGTAACATAGCTTTTTTTAGTAATTATGCTAGTTTAGTAAGTGTATAGGTAATGTCTTCACTAAAGTTTATATCCTGTTTTACTCTAAATATTGTCTATTCTACCTCTATTTTTTGCAAATCAGGATCACTAACTCCATTTGCCATACCACTAGTAGCTTATCAGACTGATAAAACCTCACACTACTCAGTTAACTTGTATTTTGCAGCTTTGAATACTTATTAGTTTTCTATATTTAAGTATATATTATTTTATCTTTTAGTCTTTGCAGTCATAATTTCCAAATATTAATACTGTCATGTATCCACAGTGTAAAGATAGAAAGTCAGATTGGGTCATTTTACTGTTCTCTTCCAGAAGTCTTAAATTCTATTGCAGCAATAGGAAGAAGAAAATTTACTGCATAAAAAGCCCCCTCAAATCCAATCAACCAGCATGAAGATCATCCAATTACATGCCCATGCCAAGGCAGGAACTCTCTCCCACCATAGCCTCATGACCTGTCCTGCTGCCTTCCCTTTTTGAGCTAAGGAAATTAATGCTGACATACGTCCCATCTTCAGCTCTCTTTCTTCGTGTCTGAAATATGCATTTATAGATGGCATCATGATACACACTAGAAATAATAGAGTTTTGCACAGAGCAACATTCATATGTTGGACAGGTTCAAAACTGCAGTCTGATGGAGGGTTAAAAGAAGTATTTGTAATTGAATTACAATTGTTTGCCTGTGTAATAATACGAAACATGAAAGCAATCTGCAAGTTCCTCAAGGGTACAAACAAAAGATGAGTAATTACTGAGGTGAACATAGGGAAGATGCGAAATAAGAGGTAAAAAGAGAATATTTATAAGAAATGTATGGGAAAACTTCAGGATAGCAAGGTTTATCAGTCTGTAGAACAATTCTGCCTGATAATTTCCCTATTGCTTGTAAAGCAATAATTCTTTTCTAAAATTTTCCTTTTTTTTTTGAGTTAAAAAGTAGAAAACTCCTTATCAGGAAGAGAAATCACAGGTAGGAGGTGGCCTGAACAATCCAATTCATCTTTTTCTAAGTCTAACCTCTCATAATATGAGTCATGTTACACCCAGCCCCCAGGGTGACATACGTAACATGAAGAGATACACAAATGTGACATTCCCATCTGGTAATAACAGTTAAATCAATTAGTGCTGACACTAAGAAACTATCACTGAGTAACACATTTGAAATCAAGTAGAGTATCCTCTTAGGTTGCTGGCTTTAGCAGGAAAGAAGTGAAATCATTTTTCACTTACATTCCAGCTTGTATCTCTACAACTCTGCAAACACTAGCAAAACTGATAAAGAACTCTCTCATCAACTAGATTTGTACCACAGCCATACGGCCAGATGGGTAACATCTCAACCCCTGATAAGTATGAAACTGAAGTACTTAGTAAGAGAATGGAACTTAACTCCACTTTTTCTGCAAACATGTACAAATCTGTTTCAGAAGTTTTTTGTAGTTTGGACCATAAATAGTAACTGTAAAATGTGCAGAAGTAGAAAGCATGTATCAAAAGCATTTTATTTGACCCTGTTCTACCAAAAATACCTTACTTCCTGTGCCCAGTTTAATCCGTCACAATCTACAACCATCTTAGCTCTATTATCCAACACTTATCCTACACATTTGTGTGAGTTTATGTACCGAGAACATCAGGAAGAAAGGGATTTATTAAGAGCCTCTCAACCAACATTTACAGAGATTATGATTCTTCAGTCCCCTAGTAGTGCTAAGCTTACATTTTTCTCTTATTTCCTCAGTTTAAAAGTTCAATTACAAAAATTCTAGTATTAGGAAAACAGCATATTTTTAAAAACAGAGTCTCTTCCTTAGCAGCCAGGACCTGCTTAATTTGAGCTTCCCTGTAACCAGCGTCTCTGCCTCCTGCTACTTCAGTGATTAAGCAAACAACAAAACATTTTGAGTGTCTAATGGGGCAAACTGCTAACTAAATTAAACACGGTAAAGGAATGGGATCTTAGTCCAACTGTGTATATAGTCACAATTAAACATACTACGAAGACAGTTTCAAACAGGACAGCCTCTGTGGCTTCCTCACCTGCAGAGATAACCAGACCTGGGGAAGACTTACCTTAGGCACTTAAAACACCACTAGCACACTCCCTCCCAGAAGTTTCTTAGGAGACAGAAAGGAGTTTATACTCTGGCCTGTGTTTGTATGATGGCACAGAAGCAGTATTAAGTATCAGTATTCAGTGTGGAGAGTTCAAACCTGAAGTTTTCTACGTATTTATCTCTGAAAACACAGGGAATTCCACACCATGGGAGGAAGGGGGAGGACTGTAATCTTTAGGATTTACTGGAGCCCATAGTTATGAAAGAGTACTAAAAGCCTTTCACACTGAGTTTGTACTTGCAGCAACAACTTTCCTGATATGCGGTGAAAAAAATGCAGAGATTTGATCAAAGATCTTGATATTGTTAGACAATAAATTTCCCACCTCATAGGAAAGCGCACCATTGTGCCTTTGAAAAGATGAAAATTGAGAGGTGATTCTTTAATCAGTGACCTGAATTGCTGGACAAGAAAATTTGAAACAACCTAAGAGAATCTGCTACAAATAGGTACGAATATTCAATAGCTCCAGATGACCACAGTTACACGAGCATGCTACAGTATTCATAAATATTGTGATCCACTTAAGCACATTTCTCAAACTATTTACAACAATTTGAATAATTTGTATCCTAACTTAATTATTAAGACTAAACCCACACCTGTAAATTTCTACTTGCTAGGAAAAGGCGCTGGACATTGCATCCATGAAATACCTCCCTCTGTACACTTTGGTTACATAAATAATTGAATCTCTACCACATAAAGTTGAATTGAAAATATTCTACAATTTTCTCAATTTTTCCCCTACAAGCTAAGCTTTATGCATCTGAACGACACAAAAAGAAAATATTGATTGGAGATTTTCTAGAACTTCACATGGGCTCTTTTTTCTTCCTTCCATTTTACCAGTAAAACATTTCCCCTGTTGATCTGATTACTAACTCCATCTGGACTTCAGAGTTTGTAACTGGAACAGCTCATCCACCTCAGCAGGCTGCAAGCACTAGGAAGGGTAGCTATCTTGATGTAGATGCTGCTGACTCACATTCAAAGATTCTATGACACACACACCAGGGCAGCCCAAATCAGCCTTGATTTTCAACTTTTCTCCTTCCTTCCTACAAAGATTTTCATTTTGTAGGTTCCACTCTTCAATGTCTTCAAGAAGTTTACTTAGGTTGCAGATTAACTGTGCTGTACAATGCTCTCCAGTACCACTATGACTATGTACTATGTGTGCGTTCACCTGTGTATGAGTACAGGTAGTGAGATGAGACGGAAGAGTGCCTAACAAGCTCAGTTAATCTAGATAACAGAAAATTAACTTTATATTCTCTTTCAGATTGTGTCAGGTTCCTAGAGAAAAATGAAGCTTGCACAGATTTAACCTGCAAGGTAAAACTCTATATGTAATTTTCACACATTGGTGGGCAGTATGTTCAAACCAAGAGAGACATATTCAACAAACCCAGAAAACAAAGGAAACCCATTTATGTACCTTTCTGAAATTATTGCAGTTTTAGCTTATTCATCAAACTATGGCTTTTCTCAGGACTCTACAATGATTTATTCCTTTTTATGTGTCTGATCTCACAGCTGACCCAGCTTGCAGCAGGAGGCTGGAATAAAGATCTCCTGAAGTCCCTTCAAGCCTGAATCTTTTTTAATCATATGAATTCCAAAAGGAATGGCATCGTTATCACCTGATGATCATCCACCTCTCCTACAAATTCTGAGAATTGTTTGCATTCAGCCTGTACAAGTAAAAGGTTAATCACTTCAATTTAACAGATAACAAAAATTCCTCTTTACCAGTGGCATGTCTCCACTTTGGGGTCTATAAAACTGAACACAAATTTGAAACTCCATTTCCTTTTTCAAATCTGCTACTTAATCACATTTAAGTCTTAGAGCACCATAATAAAAGAAATAATCAAATTTCTTTATCTACTTGTGGTAATTTCCATAAACTGATCTCATGCTGAAAAAAGCTTGATATCTATCACTATTCTGCTTGTATCACATCTATCATAGTTTGGCCCTAATCTACAATATTCAGAACAAGTAACACATCCCAGCTATTAGTTCTAGCTAATAATGCCATGTGTAACTAACTTCACCAAGTTTAAATACCCATCACACCAGCATCAAGTGTGCTGCCTGCAGAGAAGTTTAGATCATAATCCTTCCTGCCAGGCACAGAGCAGTTAGCTATTTCACCATCACTATTGTTTTCATGCTGACACTCAAACTGCAACCAGTTATTGCTCTTCCACGAGACACCTCTTTGAAAAAGCCTCAGTAGCACACCAGGAAAAGCAGTTTCACAGTCTACTGAGAGACTGATCACTCCCATGCTGAGCCTTTCCCTGGAGTCTTGCTGCACAAATTAGGACTGCTGTAGTACTGGTGTCTTTCAGCCTTGCTGGCAGAGCTGAGACAGGATTTCCCCTTCAGCTAGGATGAGATAACTCTTTTTTCAAGACTGAAATAGGATTTCAGTGAAGGAAAGCTCATAAAAATTTTTGTGGCATGGACTATGCCGCTTACCTCCTGGACAATGCCTTATGGCCATTTTACACCTTCTGGATTCTGCAATGGTTGGGCACGGTATCGTGTCTTTCGCTGGCTTCTTCACAATTTGTCTTGTTCTTGTTTCCAGGCCCCACTTAAATCCACATGTTTTGTTATTTCTGCTGCAAGTTCCCCACTCACTCCACTGACCCACTTCACAGCCTTCTGATAAAGCAAAAGAAAAAAAACAAGTGAGCAATTCTACATTTTTTTTTCATGTTTTCATTTTTTTGTAATTAAAATGCAGAATTAGAAAGCACCACTTGAAAGCTTTACTGTTACAGGCAAAAACTTAGATCTTAAATCTCTTACAGAACCTGAAAAAATCTTTTTAGTTGGCATCAACCTGAGCATAAAACCATCAGACTACCAACCTGATGTCTATAGATCATGCCAGTCTCAAATATTCAAAAACGCTCCTAAAATCATTAGCCTTATTTAATTTTTTTCTCTTTTTAAGAAATAAATATTTGGCTGTCACTTGGATTTGCAAAGCTCAAGAGTTCACATTTCCAGGTTCTCTCCATCACAAAATGCAAAGAATACTCTTGAAAGAGTCTGTTCTGACACAGTTCCTAGGCTTCAAGATAAAACACCAAATTATGAGACCTAAGAAATATTGAGAACCACCAATGCCAGTTTAGAGTTAAAGTAAATTTATACTAAAAACACTTATTTGGTGATTTATATTTGTTACTTGCAAATGGAAAAGGGGGAGCTGCAAAGAAACCAAAAGTGAATTTGAAGGCCAGATGTTACAGGAATTCAATCTGCCCTGCCCAAGTTCAGGCCTTGGAACAACACAAAATGAGCTGGTGGCTTTATGAGGACAAGAGGCCAAGAACATCACTGATGTAAAGTTCTAATGCAAAACCTGGCCTTCCTGAAGTCTTATACAGTCGGAGTTATAAATCCTCGTACAAAGTGATTTATAGTTAAGAGGACAGAACTTTCTCATGCAGAACAGAGTATCATTCCCAACAATGCAATATTTCAAAGTCTGGAAAAATTGTTATTATTATTGGTAAAGAAATGCAGACAATTCATTACTGAATATTCCTTAATAGGAAATGTTAAGCATCATCTTAAAAATAGTGCCATATTAGAATCTGGCCACCTGGCTGCATCACTGTGCTAGAAGACTCACCCACACATTCCATAAGCTCTTCCAAGGCTGCAAATCCAGGCGGGCATCCTCGGAAGCAGCGGCCTCTGTGCGAGTAAAAGCCAGTTTTGCACTTGGTACAAAAGTCTCTGCTAAAGCAGGAGTCGCAGTTTTCTATTCTGCATCCTGAATCAAAGGGATCATAAGGAACAAAGACAGCTACGTTAGGGTAAAACTAAAAATGAAAGGACTTACAAAGCAGTCAAATAGCAAAACCAGAAGTGCTATAATGAGGAATACTGTCATCCCGATACAGCTAATGGTAATTACTTACCACATCTTCCCCTGCATAATTTTAATCTTTTTTAAATCAAAACTTTAGATAAAACCTCTAGTTAAGTGATATTTTAGTTAATTACATCTTTTTGGAGGAAAAACACTCAACGTCATTTTTTGTGTGTTTAAGTAATTTTGAGGAAACTAAGATGAAACAAATTGTGGGAAGTATGCGTGTATTAGATGTACTGTTTCAGTTTATTGTCACTGAAAGGAGGTTACATTTTTTTCTCATAAGATGACCCTATAAATAGCTGAATGAATGTTTTCATGTGTTATATCTGATGTTCATATCTACAGATATGCACATAGTACCATGCAAAAAGCCTCAATTTTTCTGCATATAACTCCTCTCTGTTATTAAGGTAGTTAATCCATAAAAATAACCACTATTAAATGAAAAAGCTACAATCAATAGCAAAATAAAATACTATTTCCTTTTGAAATATTGGATTTCTCTTAAAATTTAAGAGCAGTATTGTCCACAACATATTACAGACATAGAAGCAGACTTCAGGAAGAACCTATTCCGTATAAAAACATGATAACTTGGAACTGAAGTAAATATAAACAATCATATGCGGACCTGAAAAGCAGAAATACTTACATGGAGGCTTATGAAAGTCAGCCATACGTACCTACAAAAAAATGCCAGGGAAAAATGTTCCAAAGATAAAAACGTAAAAGCCATTATATTTGGAACAGTCATGAACACTTCAAAACTATTTTTAAAAATTCTAATCCTTCAGCTAACATACTTCATTTATATAAGCCATATTAACTGTATTCTCTCTTCAACTATCTGAAGTGACAACAGGAAGCATTTGTTATTCACATCATGTAACAATATACTAATCTTCTTGGTCACTTATATCATTCATTTATTCTTTGTTCTCTTCTAAAGAAAAAAATATTGCAAAACATAACTTCTGATATAGCTATTGGTATATATCGCCTAACAATACTTCAAATTTAGCAATCTTTATAAAACAGATTTTAATATTCATTCTTGAACTTCAGCAGGCAAAAACAGGGCGTACCATAACACTTAAACTGGGTGGTGGTGAAACATTACTCTTTGTTAGTTATTAGGGAAATATGAGGCTTTTTAGATCAGAGTTCTTGTGGCACTGGACAATAAATTAGGCAGATTGCATGAAAAAGAGAAGGAAAAAAATCAAATGCTGGTACACCTTTCTTTGGTTAGAAGAAATGCGAACATCAGTTTGTAGTCTTGCACTGTAGGCTCTGTTTAGACACAACCACACATAATGTGTATGCTGACAACTCCTGTGTCCAGCATTTCTCAAAGAGGCTTTCACAGAATCATAGAATGTTAGGGCCTGGAAGAGACCTCTGGAGATCATCAAGTCCAACCCCCCTGCCAAGCAGGACCATAGAACCTAGGGCAGATTACATAGGAACACATCCAGATGGGTCTTGAAAGTCTCCAGAGAAGGAGACTCTACAATCTCTCTGGGGAGCGCGTTCCAGTGCTCTGGAACCCTCACAGCAAAGAAGTTCCTCCTCATGTTGAGGTGGAACTTCCTGTGCTCTAGCTTGTATCCATTGCCCCTCGTCCTGTCGCAGGGCACAAGTGAAAAGAGGTTGCCCTTTTCTTCATGACACCCAGCCCTCATATTTATACACTTTAATTAGATCCCCTCTCAGTCCTCTCCAGACTAAAAAGCCCCAGGTCTCTCAATCTTTCCTCATAAGGCAGGTGTTCCAGTCCCTTAATCATCCTCATAGCCCTCTGTTGGACTCTCCCCAGTAGATCTCTGTCCCTCTTGAACTGGGGAGCCCAGAACTGAACACAGTACTCCAGGTGAGGTCCCACCAGGGTAGAGTAGAGGGGGAATATGAACTTGTGTTCATATAAGCAGCACAAGTCAGGGTTCTTATCCACAGGCTAGTTTATAGGAAATTCCCAAGAATGATAACCTCTTTTTCACAAGGGTTGAATCCACCTCCAAAGAACAGGAGATGAATGCCCATACAATGACCTAGGAAAATCATGTCCACAGATTAATGTTTCTGCAGGGCAAAATGATATGGTAAGCTGCTCTGTAAGTATCTGGCAATAGTTAATCGCAAATCTGGTTTGTTACACTTAAGATGCACTGCAAGTATTTTATTAATTGCAGTGTTTGACTCAAACATCCAGTGCATTTAAATATTCAGAAAAAATATTTGCCTCTTGCCCACACACAAGACATCTTGAAAAGAGATCAAGGCTTTTCCCCAACCATGTAGTCTGATGATGAGGTGCAGAACAGAACATTAAAAGAAAAATTATTGTCATGTGGCCCTCCCTCGCATAAAAGTGGTGCAAGTGTATTTTTGAAATAATGTTTTAACTATTACTTTCAAAACATGTTGGGAAGGAACACGTTTAAAGTTTACTCCATTCAAGCTTTTTTGGGTGGAAGAGGGATTAAATGAAAAACTTCTGGCACCCGTTGCCTTTTGATAACATTTAAACATGCTTAGCAGGCAAAAGCCTACCTCACCTTATGCTGGGGATACCCTCCATAAAACTATCACTAGTTAACAGTACATATGTGAATACCCCATATTTTAACATTAAACAAATGAATCAATCTTCTTTCAGTTTCTTGATCATATTCCTAAATTCCCATCCTATTTACATTTTTTGCTTTGCCTTCTATACCAGTTTTATTTTGTATCACAGTAGAGTCCTTGTCATGATAATTATATTTTGAAAGCATTAGTAGGGGCTTTTGGTGAAGGTTGGGTGGAGGTTTCCACCAAGCAGTTTATTTTCAATTTTTTCCTATGAGGATAAATTACTCCAAACATAAAATGCCTAATATTTAATCTGTATCAGATGCAATTCAGGAGAAAATAGTGACTGATATATCTTTAAGAGTTCTGAAATTAAAACATCAATTCAGAGTGATATTCAGTACAATATTTGGAGTACTGTGCAATCTCTTCATTTAGCTTGACAGGACAGTAAAACTGATATTTCAGTAGAGCACAAGAACAGATTACAGTACGTAAAGGTGCCTCCATGCCTGAGAGCAGTTACAGAATATGCTCAAGAAAGAAATGTAACTCCCCGAGCTAATACCATGCCACTTCTCAGTCAAAGGCCAGGAAACCTACCAAACTGAAGGACCATATTCTTTGGTTCTACAGAGAAGAAAAATAAAAAGGATCATAATATCTCTCTTAAAAAAAGACATTGTCAGAAAAGAACCCAAAGACAGAAGTTTAAAACATCTTTGACATTCCTTACCGAAAGACAGTGGTGAGGATACGTTCTGTACTGGACATGGCAGCCCAAGTTTCATTTTTCTTGATTTTGAGTGAGCTCTAGCACCCCATGGCATTTCAGAAATAATTTTCTTCTGAACTGCTTTTGCTTATACACCAGTTTCTTTTTTTTTAAAGTAATAGCTATGAGATGTTTCAGTCAAGGTTAGGGCAACCAGTGTGAACTGCAAGTGCATCCAGCAGCAAGACATTTGTTCTTAGGATTTATAATCTCATTTGTATTGATCCAAATGTTCCTCTGCCATGTACTTGAATATAATACACATTAATCAGATTTGGTTTTTTATGAAACTTACAGTATTTATAGAAAACTACATAAATGATGCATTAAAAAACTCTAGAAGAAGAAAGCCAGGATTACCCAAATTAGACATACATTTTAAGCAGATGAACCAGTGATATTAAAAGACTTTCTTGCCCTGATGTGGCTCCCTGACAGTCATGATAAACCACTCCTACTCATTCTTCTTTTAAAATAAGCATTAAAGAATTGTCAGAGTTACATTTTAGAGAAGAAATCAAAAGCCCAGGACTTCAAAATACAAATTCAGATATTAAATTAAATTTAGACTCAGGTGCATATGTCTGTTAGCATGAAGAAAAAAAAAAAAGAGTATGGGTTCCTGTAAACAGCTTCTTTCTATACTATAATTACAGATAGCATAACATTACCACAACAAATACTATGCTTCCATAGTAAATTTATTACTATAAGGTGATGCAGAATAAGCTGAATTGTAGGGAAATATGCCTTTGAAGCTCAAAATAAAGCATAAAATACTCCATATTGAGACGCATGTGCTTCATATTTTAACATACCTTAACAAGAAGAAGGTTTACTATATTAGTTTCTCATACTAAGTCCAATATGATAAATTTTAAGGTCAAAAGATGTCTATCTCAACTGTAAAAAGTAGTTACTCATTTGAAAATATTTTTACTGAGATAAGAAATATACCATTGCCTTATTAAATCTAAATTTACTACAGATTTAATAAATCTTAAGTCAAAGCACCCTGATGATTTTTGTTGCCAGATGGATGAACAAAACTCTTCCACCAAAATACAAAAGAAGGCCAAAAATGAAAAAAATAATAATAAAAAAAATCCATTTGAAGGAGGAAAAGAATGGAAGGGATAAAGAAAAAAAAATCTAAATGCCTAGAAAGTAATGATAGGTAGACCTCAATTTCTAGCTATCCAACTTCTTTTTCAAAATCGCAGTGCTGTATCAAGCTTGTTTTTTAGACATAAAGCCATATTTGAAGCACTTAAAGTGCTTAAACAAAAGTAATGAAAACTACTTCTAAGAAGTCAGAAAAATTATTTTATTTAAAGCAAACTGCAGCCTCTGTGGTAACTGAACTCTGTGACAGACTTACAAATGCATTGACTACAATAGTCACAGAGGATCATATATTCTGCTATACTACATAAGAAATAGTCAAGCCATGACATACTAATGGTGTCTCGCTATTTTATAACAAAGTTTTTAAAAAATCATTACCTTTCTTAAACATATGTAGTTAATTCACTGTATTAATAAATGCTCAATTTGTTTAAAAGCTTCTCTTTATCTTGTCTTTTTCTGAAGGTCCATGGAAGGGGAAATTACAATTTTAGCAATGTTGGGCCCACCTGTGAGGAAGAAGGTGAACCTAAACAAATGGAGTAGCCAACCAAAGCTGAACAGAGCTGTAATTTCCAAACACTGAGTGCTTCCTCCTCCCAAAATTGTAGAGGTTACTATGGATACAGATTAAATTGAAAGGTTCAAGATAGGTTTGATCTATTAATCAGACTAATTTTAAACCAACTACCCAGGTGACAGATTTCATCTACTCTTTAATTCAGTTTTATTTTTTTCTCATGATATTATTTCTTGTTGGAGGAATTCAGTTCAAAGTCGTTAACTACTAAAATTTCTAGGAAAATGAAGAAAGTGTAGCTATTCTCTTGTGCATCCTTCTGCAGAGGAGACTCACTTTTGTGTCCAAATATACTGCATTCTCATACTGCAGTGCTTAAGATTAAAACCATCTCCAGTAGGAAATTCTACACTGATTTCCAGAGACAAGCAGTCCCAACATTACATGATTCACAGTTACTAGAAAAACAGTCTAGAACCACTTAGCAAATTCAAGACACACATACTGCTTACATGTAGAAAAGAAAATTAGTCTTGAAATTCAGAATTTCCATCATTTTAAGCTGCTGCACTTGGCTGTCGTATTTATTGTGTTACATTTGGCACTAACTATGTTTGGCTTTTAAAATAATGTCAACATTTTCCATAAAAATATGTTTGATAGCTTCTTGAACAAAAATGGGCAAATATTCCAGTAATAAAATGTTAAACAGCTTTTGTGCCTATAAAGACATTAATAGCACAGAAATAATTTCAAATTATGTAATTCAAGCCATGTAACTCCCAGAAGGATTTTAACATAGTATTATCTCAGCTAAAAATAATAAAAATTCTGGCTAAGTAAAGGAGTCTGTAACTAAGCATATCTAAAAGTGTACGACAAAGTAGGAAGAAACCTATCCTATTTTTTAAGAATGTTTATTTTAACTCAACTTCAATCCACAAAATATCTGTGTCCACAACGCAACATACATGCCATGCAAGATCATCAACCCAAGAAAAAAAATGAAGATGTGATTTATAAATACATCAGTTGGCAGTTACACTGAAATAAAAACATACAATACAAAAACCATTGGAGGTGAACCAGGACTGGTTGGTAAATGCAACTGCATCATTATTCTCACAGAGGGAGACTGTCAAAGGAATGAGGGTGAGTTACATATCCAGCGCTCAACACATGCCAGTACGGGTTGGACACAACTCACATGTAAGCTGTTCAAAACCACTCCTGTAATTCAGGGAAAAAGGCCACTTTCTGTAAGTGGCAAAAATGAAAAAACTTATATTGAATTCACCATGCACCTCCTGCAACTAATTTTTACTTTCTTTTTAAGAAAGTAAAGAAAGGCTATTATTACAGACTACTTTTTCTATCTCACAAGCACAGTATAGGGTAATATAGATTAATCCATTATTTCCCAAAGCTGTAACCATTTTCAAAAACATTTTTACACAGGCAAGTTTTTACAGCCCAGTTTTGAAAGGTTTAAAGTGGACAAGTTGCTGAATTCACAAATGTGTTATGAAAATTAAGGCCAAGATCCTAAATTACTTTACAGAAGGGATACATTAACCATATACCAGTCTCATTTAATTTTTCATCAAAACCTAGCCACCTGGTATAGATTAGGCAGCACTCAGCAATATTACCCACCAGTTGGGAACACAATGTGAAGAATACCATATCCATGGAGCCTGCACAGAGTGCGGAGAAAGGGGCAGGATGTCATTGCATGGGCTGGGTCCACGCATGGCCATGACTGCTCCTCATCCAGCCTAGACCGCCATGGAGTGACCTCATGTGGGTCTCAAGATTGTGACATGTCAAAGCCAACACCTGCTTTCTCACAACATGGTGCGTCCCAGTGACATGCCACAGTGCTGAGGAGGAGAGTGCTGTACATTTAACAGACACTTGATTATTCCAGGAAGCAAAGAAAAGCTATTTCTCACCTCAGGTTCTTAGGTTCAGTGACCTAATTCTGGTTAGACTATCACACTCACATGCACACCCCCCTCCCCCAGTAAATACAAATTAGAAGTAATAGCAATGATTAATAATCCATATGGGTAATACTCCCCATATGAGCATATGGAAAAATCAATACGACTCGGCACAACTGTCAGACAGCAGTGAAATAATATGTAGAGATACCAGAGCACTCATTGATTTTAACAGTTGTGCTTCTAGGCACAAACATGCAAACAGGGAATCTTGTTGCACATTAGCAGGTTGTAAATTTCCAAATAAAATGCAGTCCTAAAAGTGAAAGGTTGTTTGTTTGTTTTTAATAGTACATCTGTTTTATTAAAATAGCAACACATAGGTATTAAAGCATGTCTGGTGTGAGGTGTCTGGTCACTTGAAATTTGTGTGGGAACAAAAAGCCTGATGAGAAGCCCACCCATATATTAGTTCATATACTGACTAGTACCTACATGAGGAACTTAAAGTAACGCTTAATCTTTTTATTTTCATACACTGAGAATGTTTATTAAAACTAAGAATATCTGCTTAAATCATCATTCTTTTCTACAGTTCCCTTTTAACTAAAGCACTAATAACAATAAAAATAAGAATAAAAACAATGATAACTTATCAACTATTTAATCTGCTGAATGTTACATATCTTCGAATGTGCTGGACGTTCTTAGCAAAGCAATTTTACAGTTATCTTGAGACATCTGTGAAAATATCACCATGTTCCATAACATATCTTAAGAACTGAGCATGAATTATGGCCTTCCTACAAAAGTGCATGTAAGGGTTCAAAAAAACTCACTTGAACATCTGTTCATATCTGGCGTTCGGAGTCCATAGTACCCCGATGGGCAGGAATGCAAGCATTCACCATATTGCCTCATTCCTTCTCTTCGCAGGAAGAAGAATAACTTGTGTTGGCATCTGATGCACCCGTTATCCTTTGAACAAGATAAACAGCCTTTGCAAATTGGATTTGGTCCATAGCTAGCTGCAAAATAAGAAGACAAATTACACTTTAAGATCTTTTGGAAATTATTTTGGCTGGAGGTCCTCTTCCCCTTAAAGCGTTACTCATCCACTGCATGATTGCAAGTAGTTTTGAAAGGAAGGTTCTGAAAGTGCACTCACTCCCATACATTTGCACTGGCAAGCAAATAAAAAGAAATGTAATCTCTATATTTTTAATATAGAGCAATTTGATGAATATATACACATTTAAAACACATATACAGGCAAATAGAGACCAAGATTTATTAAGTTCACCAGTATAACCTCAGTAAAACCCAGGTGCTGAATTGTAGTTTGAAGCTGGGGACATCAGCACCCCAATATATGCACCTGGAATTATATGTCCATAGAAATCCAGCAATCCCCCTAATGCAATTTCTGACTTGTGAAGAGCGCAATATTAAGACTAGAGAACGCTCTGCAGAACAGGTACAGCAATAGCAATGTGTGCTGTCCCATAGCTCCCAGGGACATAGAACAGCTGTCTTCCTGCAGTCTCTTCTTGGTCTTTCTAATAAGAGTATCAAGACTCTGGTTTTTTTGTGGTTTGTTTTTGGTTTTGTTAAAAAAAAGTGTAACAGCTTTAACTTCTAAGAGCCTTTTTCTAAAAGTTTCTACTCAACATGAGCTGAAAACCATATGCATAGACATTACTGAAGGAGGACATTTAGTGCAGATTACCATTTTAGGTCACCAGCTGCTGTGCCTTCAATTCTATTCTCTGGTTTTGTTTTTCCTCTTTTTCCTTTTTAACTACTTGACTGATAACTGCAACACAAACCTTAGCTGCATCACTGTGCCCCTTAGGAGCTTTTATTATTCTGCCTTTCTGCAGAGTCACAAAGCACTCCCTTGTTCCCATGGTTTGTCAACTCCTCCTCAGGTGCCGAGTCACACAGTAGGTTAGCAGAGGGAGGATGGCTCAAGACGTTCCTGAAACCAGCATAACTTGTCTGTTTTAAATATTAAATTGGCTACAAGACTTCAGAGAAATTTGCCAGTTCAAACTTGGAAACAAAAGAAAAATATTACACAACAGAAGGAAAGTGTCTTTGGGGTCTCAAGAGGTTTTGAATAGAGGCCACCTCAAGAGCAGCTTGCCAAAAGGGCAAGGACTATATTTATTTGTTAAATTTTAAAATATTTAAAAGTATTCACACCCTAACACAGTACTCTGGTACTTTTATCTGTATGGATGGATAATTGAGGTTGCTCAATGGATGACTTCACTAGCAGAGCCAGGAAAAGAAAAAAGGAAAAGCCCACCACCCTCTGGAACCAGTAGCTGATAAGCTTTATTCTCACCTTCACACATCTGCACGCCACATTCCCACTCCCTCTCTGCTCACTTCCCCCACACATGCCTCATCAAGTTCAGCACAACAGTGTCCAAGTCGAATCTTGTACAAAATAATCCTAGTGGGTGGCAGGCGGGATGAGAAGCCAAGCTATTCGGTGTGAAACAGCTCAGCTAGTGGGGCACTTTGAGTGCTGGAGTCTTCTGGCACCAGGCTCACCTGGTGAGATTGTCTTGATGGAAATAGCATCCTTAGCCTCTGGTATACGTACGATCCTTTGGGTCTGTTAACCCTTTTGTAATGACACATCCTAACAGACCAACTGCCTCATACTCCTAAACCAGTTCTCTTGTAGCCAACAAGACCTCAGATATAACTTTTCCTATGGTTCATCTTGCAACTATTCTCATTCACAACCCACATCTTCAAAGACATACAAGAAAAGAAACAAACAGATGAGCTAGGCCTGGATGCATCCCTCATCTCACTGTCGGCAGGGATTGCCTATCTGTAACCACATCAAATAACAAGTGACCATGTACTCCAAAGCAATTGTTGCTTAACACATGGTTGGCAACGCTGTAGACTTCTGAATCCCCTTTTAGTCTCCTTGCATCTCACTCTCAGGAAATCTGTACCTCCAGCTTGTTCAAGGTTCCTCAGAGAAGTCTGTACTATAACAAAAGAATTAAAAGGAACAAAGCAAAAGTAAAGATGCAAGATGTCTGAATTTATTCACCACTCAGTGTTTTTTGGAGTTTGAATCAGCTGGAGTTAAGGTCCCATATAGAGCAAATGATTATGACCTAGGGCCAGGCCAATTACTGAACAGCATGGTTATAGAGCTACAGGCTACTATTCTTAATAGTGTGGCTTGGGGAGCAGGGATAAGGCTCTGGAGCCGCTACATCTGTAGTGGCCATGTAGGTGTCATGTCCAACTTCCCTCACTGACCCCCATTAAAATTCTGACTTCTTGGCTACAAACTGTGTCTCAGTTTGGCTCTACTGTCCAACTTTCCTTTATCTATAACTACCCACATTGACTCTCCTCAAGTACCTCTTTTTTTCATGTCTGACAAATTTAGTGGCCTTTTATTACAGAGTTACAGCATCAGTGGATAAAGGAAGAGCAACTGATGTCATCTACCTGGACTTGTACAAAGCATTCGACACCATCACGCATGATATCCTGGTCTCTAAATTGGAAAGACATGGATTTGATGGATGGACTATTTGCTGGATAAGGAATTGGCTGGATGGCTGCACTCAGAGTTGCGGTCAACAGCTTGATGTCCAGGTGAAGACTAGTGATGAGTGGTGTTCCTCGGAGATCGGTACTGGGACTGGTGCTGTTTAATACTTTTGTCAGTGACATGGACAGTGGGATTGAGTGCACCCTCAGCAAGTTTGCAGATGACACCAAGCTGTGTGGTACGGTTGACATGCTTGATGGAAGGGCATCCAGAAGGACCTTGACAGTCTTGAGAGGTGGGCCCATGAAAACCTCATGAAGTTCAACAAGCTCAAGTGCAAGGTCCTTCACCTGGCTTGGGGCAATTCCAAACACAAACATACGCTGGGCAGAGTATGGATTGAGAGCAGTCCTGAGGAGAAAGACCTGGGGATGCTGGTTGATAAAAACCTTAACATGAGCCAACAATGTGCAAGTGCAGCCCAGAAAGCCAACCGTATACTGGGCTGCATCAAAAGAAACGTGGACAGCAGGTCAAGGGAGGTGATTCTGCCCCTCTACTCTGCTTTCACGAGACCCAACCTGGAGAACTACATCTAGCTCTGGAGCCCCCAACACAAGAAGGACACGGCTGTGTTGGAGCAGGTCCAGAGGAGGGCCACAAAGATGATCACAGGGCTGAAACACTTCTGCTGTGAGGACAGGCTGACACAGCTGGGGTTGTTCAGCCTGGAAAAGAGAAGGCTCCTGTGAGACCTTATTGTGACCTTCCAGTATCTGAAGGGGGCCTACAAGAAAGCTGGGGAGGACTCTTTACAAGGGCATGTAACGACAGGAGAAGGGGTAATGGCTTTCAACTGGAGGAATGTAAATTAAGATTAGAGATTAGAAAGAAGTTCTTCACTATGAAGGTGGTGAGACAATAGAACAGGTTGCCCAGGGAAGTTGTGAATGGTCCATCACTAGATATGTTCAAGACCAGATAGGATGGGGCTTGAGCAACCTGGTCTACTGAGAGGTATCCCTGCCCATGGCAGGGGAGTTGGAACTAGATGATCTTTAAAGGTCCCTTCCAACACAAACCATTCTATGATTCTATTTCTGGTAAGATGTCCTTGTTGAGAACTCTTTGTTCTGCAGATCAATTTAATTATGCTGACTCCTCTGGGCTTCAGCCATAGTTCTCTCCTAACATACTCTCACATGAAAAGGAGCTAACAGCTTAAAAATGATCCTCCATTATTCTGTGCTATCCTTTGTTTAGGAGATGGATGGCACATCTTTCACAGCTTAAGGTGAACACAGGATTTATGAAAGAGTTAAATAATAAGAGTAATTTTGTAAGTGGTATATATTTATCCCAAAATTTTAAACTTGTGTATAGGTCCCCCAAACCATGACATCTATACTCTTATCCTTCCTTATCTCCAGAGCAGCCTTAGCAAATTATTTGCAATTTCTACACCTGTATTTCCACCCCCTTATAGAAACTCTGTGCAACTCAGTTCATCAAAACTTGCAAACAACTCTGAAATCCTCAGATATGACATATTATCGTTTTGACATGTATTCTTACTTAAATGCATGATTATTAAACTCACACATTGAATCTGGATAGCAGAGTTCAAGAAGGTCACACAGTTAACAGTCACATAGTGATGACTTTCCCTGTTGCTGTCCAAGTCACTAAGTTATAATAAAAATGTAAGAACTCATCAGATATTTTTCTTTTCTTTCTTTACAACATTTAACAAAAAAGTTACTGAACAATTATACACTGGTAAGTGGAGATTATATGATTTGTACGCTGTAATACAGAGCCTAAACTTTACGAAAATCTGAAAACTTCCCACTGTGCTTCTTGGGCACCAAACTGAATAATTTCTGGGTATTTTGCATACAAAACTATGCAAAGTTATTTTTAAGTGTGTATCACAGAGTCGGTGTTCTTCCACATCGTTGCTGCTTACATAGTTTCAGAGCTTCATGGAAAGCATATTGACTTCTGTGACACTTCTGCCAGCTCAACTTCTCCCAAAGCAGGCAAAATCATTATATGCTCTGCTACTAAACTACTTGAACACTGAACATATACTTTAACAAATCAATTACTGTGGCACTGTTTTTGGTGTCACATAGGCATGCCATCTTGAAGATACCAACTTAACTTTCTCTTTGCTCCTATGTATACAGGCTACAATTAAACCCTACAAAATTCCCCCTACCCCAAAGTCTTCCCTTACCATCTTGATTTCTTAACATAGCGCATATAGCATATTCTTATCACATACAGCTTTTTCAACCCTCATGTAATTGCTTTTTGAAGGAGGAAGTGAATGCCTCTGTGTTCAGCAGAAACATCTATACACTTCCTTTTGAGTTTCTTCATAACCTCTTCTTTTTTCCGCTCTGTATTAGACTGCAAGAAAAATTAACAAGCTTACAAAACATGGCCAATCACATTCCAAGTTGCCAGCTGCATCACATGCAATGTAAAACATCACACTTCTCATCCCTCTTTCAACCCCGCCTGGAACATCCTCCTCAACTCTGTGTGCCAGGCAGGCAGGCAGGTTTCATCCAGCCAAATCCCTCATGGAAACTCGCTCCTTCCACAAGGCCCACAAATGTTAACCAGTGTCAGAGCGCTGCAGTCATCACATCATAAAACTGAAAATGCACACATGCTCTAAGTTAGCACCATCCTTTGGGTCTCAAAGCGCATGATCGCCTTGGCTGTCTGTTAAGATTATAAGGTCCCTGCAGCAGGAGTAATGTTTTGTACAGCTACACAACTATGTACGTGGGTGTGAACACCGCGCATAAACACAAACACACACACACCCCCCCCTTTATCCAGACAATGCATTTTCTATTCCTTCTGCTTCCTGCTTCTACAACTATACTCTAGAGCATCTCTGTATTTAAAGAAAAACCATTTACAGACTGGATTCCCTGTGTTGCTTTTTTATTTTAAATCTGGGATCAAATTTGCCAAGTTTGAAAAGGTTACTTGAGAGCACAGACTAGTACCCAAACACTGAATGAAACACTTCTGAACTCTAGGGGTGTTCAAAGTTTCATGGTTTGGAACCGTATCAAGTAAAATCAAATGTCAGCTAATTACTTTAACTCTTGTCTGGATCAAATGTATTTAAAGCCATATTGCAGAAGTGGTTTTAAATGAATTGTTATGACTATTTCAAATCACAGGAGAATCAACAACACCAAATGAGTCTAGCCTGTTTCCCACAAGAATACAAGTTGTTCTGCAAGCAAGAGAACTAAGAGCATTTGATTGTCTGTGATCTTACTGCCTTGCAGCCCATACCACAACAACTGCTGCTAATTTGTGTCTTTTTGGTATACCCACTCATTAGGTGTCACAAACCTCTTTTGAATGGGGTGCTTCACCTCACCACAAGAAGCTGTTTGTGTTTGCCTTTTTTTTTCCCCACAGTTCTGTAAAAACTGAAATGGACAAATTAATCCAAAACCAATTGGAGAAAGAGGAGGGACTGGCAGAGAAACAAGAAGCAGAAAATGTCATTACCTAAACATCATTTCTTTACAGGGTTAGGCTAACATGCTCATTATGTTAATATTGTAAGGTCCTTGCAGCAGAAGTAATGTTTTATACATAAGTGTGTACATGACTGTGAACACTGCACATAAATACAAACACCTTAACACAGATAATGCATTTTCTATTCCTTCTGCTTCCTGCTTCTACTATAACTATACTTCTATACTATAACACTGTGTGATTTCACAACTATCTTCAGCCAATTTGGGAAGGTAGTCTCTCAAAAAGAATGATTCTGTCACGCTGTGCAAGGGGCTTGACTCCCTTGTGGTAGTACTGGTACCTGTGTGGCCATGCAGTGACTCAGAGAAGCTCACTTAACCCAGCTGGGAAAAGCAATCACAAAAAAGGTGAAAAGATGGGGCCAAGCAGAGAATGGAATTGCGCCTTTCAGCAGCAGTGGAGATCAGCTGCAGGAGACATGAAACCACACCTCCACCAGAAGGGTTAGCACATATCATCACTCTGACTGATGATTGTGGCACTACTAGACAGTCTTTGGTCTTTTGAACTCTCTGAAGCCAGAAACTGGGCTTACTGGTAGAATGGCCAGCTTAATAGCACTCTTGCCCTAACAGAGATTGCAGCCACATAAATGCTGGTAATTGGATTTTAGTTCTGACCTAGCAGAAATGTCTCCAATACACATATCACTGCTAAGCGTGAGGTATGCAGATGGGACTCCAAGGAGAGAAGCAACTAAAAGACCACTACAAGCTGCACTTACTGCAGAAAGAATAGAGTTCATAATCCTGAAATCTATTAATGCTTAAAGATATCCTACACATATCTGAATAAAACCAATGAAAATGCACTCACATTTGGCATCTGTCTTCAGGGTATCAGAGAATGGGAATAAAGAATACAGATACAGCAATACTAACTAGCATACCAACGTACTAACACTTCAAGACTGCAAGGTCATCATAGTTAAAAAACATCTTATGGTCTATGAACAGAAGCTGGCCAAGAAAAAATACCTATTTTTCATTAGAGCTGTGTAAATGCAAAAGTCAGTTTTGGACCAAAAACTTCAGTAACAAAAAAGAAGAAGAAGAAGAAGAAAAAATTACCCAGCTTTACTCTAGTCATTGTCTTTAAGAGAATTAAGAGATTCAAGGACAAAGGGGATTTTTATGAAAAACTAGCCCAATGCCCAAAGCCACAAGACTTGTGCTTTACTAAAACATATCATTTGAGAAACCATTCAATCTTGATTTTTAAGTTGTCAGTGGTAAGGAAACCACCACAACCTTTGTTAAGATATCATAAGGGCTAATCACTCTCACTGTTGAAAATCTGCAGTGGAATTTTGAACTTCAAATAGCAACCACTGGACCTTTTTATATCTTTGCCTGCCAGATTGTTAACAGTTTTTCAATGCTTTTTTCCCCAATACAGACACTCTGATTAGGTCAAGTCTTAGCCTTCTCATGGGTAAGATAAACAGAGCAAGATTCCAGAATGTCTCACCGCAAGGCAAAGTATCCAGTCCTTTGATCAGTCCCTTACCATTTTATCAACAGGCTTACGGACACCAAAAAATTGCTCAGGAATGGAAAAGCGATTGTACTGGTGCCAAATACAGAATTGATATAACTTCTTTTCCTAGATATTGCTCTCCCGAAAGAGTCATGTGTTATGTTTTTTTAACCACAAAGGCACCCCTTCCCAAGTACCACATTGCTCTAGGTAAGAAGCAGACAGTTTCTGGAGTTATGCAGGAGATCATCCAGTGCTATCTCTCAGGACACTTGACCTTAACCACTCAGGATCATTTTCTCTGAAGTTGTCCACAACTGAGAAAACATACAGGTTCCCCACTCTTCCTCTGAAGACAAACTAACTGTAGGGTGGCATTTCACTTCAGTGAGTTTGATATCAAACTCACCAAGTTTATGCTCATTTTGCCTACTTACTATGAAACCATTTCTTCACTTCCTTGGAGGTCTTTATTATATTTTCAGTATCATAATTTTATGCTTAAATTACTCTCATTTGTCCTCTCATTTCATTCTCTCATTACTGATATAATGACCTTCTGATTATTCTAGTCTAGGCCTCAGAAGACTCATCTTCCTTCCATCTATATTAAAAAGACATTAGACTTTTTTCAACTTCCAAATAAAAACATTTTACTTTTGCTACATGGCTACCCAGATGAATATTTTCAGAATTTTTCTGTACTGTTTTCCCCACCACCACAGTAGACAGAATCACTGTGAAGATCAGTTAGATATTATTCTCCTTCAGTACCCTGGCAAGTCTCAAGAAATCAACTACATATTGTAGCATGGTATCTCAGCCACCTTCCTTCATTCAGCCATCTGGAGCTTTTAAAGGCATCTCTTATAGTTTACTCTCTGGACACCTGCTATCAACAGGAAACATTTAACTCCCCTTGTCTTCCTTTGTCTGCTGTTCACAGCCTACCCATCCTCACTTGCCTTCAACTCTACTGAATGCTGCTTCCTCCTCCTACTTCTGATGTGAATCCTCCTCCACAATTTCCCTCTGTTCAGTTCCTTGGGGGATATTTCCTCTCCCTGTTAATGAGGTAGCAATGCTTCCTCAGTCTGGTTGCTCAGATCATTTCCATTTCCCCAGTGACAGTACTTGTCCTTCCAGTCCAGAAATCTAGTGCTGTCAACATTTTACATTTTATGCACAGGAAGTGCTTTGTGGCTACTAGATGGAAAAAAAGTAAAGAACATCTGTTGCAGGTCACAAACAGCACTCCATCACCTGCCACTCTAAAACTCAAGTGCAGAAATAGACACATGGAGGAAAGTGTCCCACACCCTATTCAAATGTCCTAGGAAATACTAGCTTTCATTGCTGTCTGCTGTTCACAGTTTCACCAGTTTTATCCTCAGGCTTCCCACTATCACTGACAGAGTAATTCAACACTCACACTTGAAAACATTTGGGATAAAAGATCCCATCATCACAGCCACAAAGTGCATTCAGAAACAAAAAAGGTAAAATAAACTATACTAAACAAAACCCTCTTCTGTTGTGTTCATGCATACACACCAGCTACATAACCTGGTCAGAAAAAAAAAAAAAACAATCCAAAACAGCCACCAAGCCTTACCAACCAACTGGTTCACAAATACCACTCACAGGTCCGTCTTGAGGCCTACCCCCCACATGCCCCCAATACTTACATTTGCTGTTCAAAAGTCTTACATCACACACGTTCATGTTCCTGTTGCCAATCCCACTTCTGAGTTTAATTTATAGGCCAATTCATTTCAGCTATAGTAAGAAATTGCAATACACCAACAAATGGGCCAGTCACTTCCTCTAACCCATTCAAGTTGTTGATTTGTGAAGTGGCTGTTTCAGTTATCACGCTGAGAAAAGTCCCTCCAAGGCAACCTCTGTTTCATCTGCTTATGAGTTGCTAGGATGTAGTCTAGCAGTCCCAAAACATGGCCAATACATGCCCATCGCTGTACTGTTTGCACAGCTGTGGGCAGTTTTGTCTACTCCAAATCTTGAAATTCTTATCTTATCTGGCATCTTCAGTCTTTGTAAAAACATCCATAACATAAGCTTTAAATAAACTTCCATGAGGTAGTTTTATGCTATAGGATACTTTATAAGCTACAGATAATTTGATTAAATGCCAGTAGCTTCATGTATAGCAACCTCAAGAAACTCCAACAATAAAACCCACGGATCTTTAACATGCAATACTTTTGAAGGATAACTTGTATTCCAATTTATCTTACTTATATTTTACACTAATTACACTTTCAGCTTTTTTCAGGTCTACAGAGTAAACAGAAATCCCACAATGCTACTACTTAAAGAAAATAATTGCATCTGAGATCCTGGTTTGTTCTCCAAACCACAGCAATTCAGACATGGAGGCAAAGCACCACAAGTTATTACTTTTAGCAACAGCACAGATTAATTACATTTGATGAAAACTGCATAAATCAATTGATGGGGCAGAGACCAGACCCCTACTCTGCCCCTACCCCAATGTCCACTCTCTCTGGCATGCCCTTCGTGGAGTGGTGAGGTTCTATTGCCTTAGTGGCATTGCAAGCTGGTTTCAATGAAGTGACATCTACACCTCACTCCCACCAGGCCATTGCTCCATCACTCACCAGTCACAGCTCTCCTGCAGACAGGGAGGTACAAAAGTGTGTTTCAAGTGGGAATTTAATTTGCCTTCCATTGAAAATAAATCACATTGGGAAGCATGAGCAGAAGCTCAGAGGCTAGTAGTTCCACTTCTAATTCAGAAGAAACAGTCACGCTTCTTCCAGAGATTCACTATGTGTTGGATCAGCTCTTTCTATATGGTGTTAATGTGGAAGCTGCAATGAGAAACAAAAACAAAATACAAACACTCCTTCACTTTCCTCATAACACGACGCTGGTGAAGAGGCCTGGTCAGTGGAGTCCATAAGGCAGCATATTTCCACCTCTCAGGTGGTAAGAAGTCACTTGGACACCAGTCTCAGACCTTTCCATTTTAGGTTCCCTTGCTATAGTCATCCAGAAATGTACAGGCTGTCACAGCCTATTTCCCAATTTCAGAATTGCACAGAAGTGCTTAGGAATGCATTTTTTCCCTGTACATATTCTGTGTGGCATTATCTGATAGCACATTCAACAGCAAACTTCATCCAGCATATTGCTGCTGCAAATCAACATCTGGGACACAAATCCTATTGGAACAACATCCCAGGCATTTAAACAAATTCATTTTTTTCCAAGCCTTTTAATATCTAGAATATTTCAGCTAGCTGCTGTGAATAAGATTCATCTCTAGCATGCAGGTGAATAAACAGAGATTTAATTTTTTTCCCCTTTGATGGCGTGTTTACTTTGCCTTCTATTGTAAGTCATAACTTTTCCAAGCACTGAAAACTGCAGGGATCCAACACAGAGACTTTCCAACAAAAACACAGCTCCAAATCCAGATCCACCCAAACCACTGAAGACAAAACATTATTGGAAGCACTAAAGCTAAAGAGGTGAAGATCCAGAACACTCTGCTTAAGACATCAAGTACAATGACATACAAGAAGACCTTATGTAGGATGCATGAAATTTCACTTTGTCTTTTCATACTTTTACTGAAAAATTCCTAAAAAGGTAGAAAAGATTGGGGAACAGAAAAAAAAGTAGATAGAGAAGGAGCTCAAGTCTGTCTTTTCAATTCTTGGACAATAAAACTGAATGTATTTTAAAAGTGATAGATACAAAATCTGGTCTCCGAAGCTAGATAATCCATCCAACAAAAGAAATAGAGGCAAAGAATGTAATAGTTATTTTCATTTTTATATTAGGCACCAGTAAACTAATCACTACATGCTTAACTATTGTTTACTATCACATTTTATTGTACAACAGGAACTAGCACAAAAAGGAAATGCCAAACAAATATTTGACTGGGATTGTAAATCTGTAACAGTGAAGAACATGTCTTATTTCTCCAGTTTACAATGCAGTGGAGAAAGGAAATAATATTATTAAACTGAAAGGTACAGAAAGTGGTACCCTCTAAGAATGAAGAAATATAAGGTTTAGATAGTTGGAAATAACCCGGAAGATTTCATGGCCTCAGATACAATGAGCTGAGTAGGAAACTGTAAAAAGCATGTAAGGTTATAGTCACAGTATCCAAAGTTTTGCAGAAGAAATGTTGTACAGGTCCTTACATTAAGCAAAAGCTTGTTCTGAGAAAGTCTTCAGTTGGTGTCTGTACAAGCAGATCTGCCAGATGTCCAAGCCTGATGGAGACAGCCTGGGGTTTCAGGTTAGGCATTAGGTTGAGAATTAAGCTTGAACCACACAGAAGTAAAATTGCTCCCCACAGTATTGCAGGAGACTAGGCTGGTAATGTCCAGGTAGATATGACTGCCTGTAGAAAAACTCATTTGGGTACTGTGCAGACAAAGTTTGTGGGTGTGAGTGAAGGGGCAGGCTAGAATGGGCAATACAGTTGTGGGTGTCTATTACAGGCCCCCGGATCAGGGTGAGGAAATTGATGAGGCCTCCTACAGGCAGCTGACAGCAGCCTCAATTACAGGCACTGGTTGTCATGGGGGATTTTAACTACCATGATATTTGCTGGAAGGCCTACTCAGCCAGCCATCCACAGTCTAGAAGGTTCCTCCAGTGCACTGATGATAACTTTCTGATGCAAATGGTGGATGAGCCAACTAGGAGAGGAGCACTACTGGATCTTATTTTCACTAAGAAGGCGGGGTTGGTTGAAGTGATGAAGGTTGTAGGCAGCCTTAATAGCAGCAACCATGAGATGGAGGAGTTCAGGATCTCAATTGGCAGGAACCGAATAACAAGCAGGATCACAACCCTGGACTTCAGTAGGGCCAACTTTAGCCTTTTCAAGCAATTGCGAGGAAATCCTATGGGACAGGGTACTAGAGGATAAAGGGGCCCAAGATAGTTGGATAGCATTCAAGGACCACTTCTTCCAAGCTCAAGATCAGAGCATCCCAACAGGTAGGAAATCAAGAAAGGGAGCCAGGAGACCTGCATGGTTAAGCAGGGAGCTGCTGGGCAAACTTAATTGGAAGAAGAGAGTCTATGGATCATGGAAAGAGGGGCTGGCCACCTGGGAGGAATGTAAGACTGTTGTCAGAGGATGTAGGGAGGCAACTAGGAAAGCTAAGGCCTCTGTGGAATTCAACCTTACAAGAGAGGCCAAGGACAACAGAAAGGGCTTCTTCAAATACATTGCAACTAAAACTAACACTAGAGGCAATGTAGGCCCACTGATGAATAAGATGGGTGCCCTGGTGACAGAGGATACAAAGAAGGCAGAGTTACTGAATGCCTTCTTTGCCTCTGCCTATACTGCTGGAGGCTGTCCTGAGGAGCCCCAGACC
>VZZY01005443.1:0-29025 GCA_013400335.1 Eurystomus gularis
ACACACATATACATATATACATACAAAAGTGGTAGTGGGGTTGTATGTATATGTGTAAATACATATATACACACAATGATTACTGTGTCCAAAAAGAAACATTTTTAAGTTCAATGCTACTCAACACTTCCTTTTTCTTTCTTTTCATTAAAGCCACTGGAATGTAAAGTGAAGATAATCCCTGAAAAAACATGTCTAAACCATCTCAGGTAACTGCTGATGGAAGAAAGCTGTGGATGAAAGAATAGGACAGGAAGATGGAGGAAATCCATGTTCCACAACAGAACTGTTATTTAAATAAGTGTGTGTAGAGGAAAGGTAAACTTTTGTCATCATTACTGCAGCTTTTTTATTTTTCAGCACGGAAATATGTTGATCTGCTATAAATAGCAGGCCATTCATAGGCTTTTGTTTCATCTCCAACTCCTACTATAGCTGTGCCTAATAGGTGTGAAAAAGAATATTATTCTGTCTTGATTTTATTTTTTTGAGTCACAATATTTTTTATTACCATTAATTAGTTCTGGCCAGTTTTGTTTTAATAGTTCATGTGCATCATTAAACAACTCAGCAATAATAAACTTTTCTTTGGGGAAAATGTTTCACTACAGTAGACCCAGGTAACTGTCATTTATGCAAGAGCAGAGGGTGTATATTGCTACTAAACAATGTTACGGCCCACAACTTTATATCCATTCCATGTCTAACGCCCCTCACACAAAGTCAAGAGTATGTGCAACAAATACGCAATTTAAGAGATACGTGATTCACAATAGCAACAAAAGTAGAGGAACTAGGGTAATAACTACCATGCAGACACAGAAAGAGCTATTTTCATGTTAAATTTTGCATCAGCATCCTAGAATCAATTACTGATGAGAGATTTTCCCAGGAAAATGTGTAATAAGCCTCAAGTTGGTCATTAAGGAAATATGTACTTCTCCCATATGTCTTTGGCTAAACTATATGAAGTTTTTTTGTCACAAAGTATTATTTCCCCATCTGACTGTTGTACACATTGTTTATTGTCACACACATCCAGTTTTCAGTTATATATGTTTCATAATATTTGAAGTATATTATCATATTTTCCATCCTCTGTGTTCCTAAATAGTTAGGCATTGGAAAGAGAGTGGCTAAGGACAGAAACCAAAACAATCCATTCTGCTTCACCAGTATCCACATGGACGAATGCACTACTCCTGTACCATATACTGCTGTATTATGAAAAGTAGGGTTTGGACTATTTAATGTGTGATGTCATTTATTAAAAAACCTATTTCTTTTTGGTGTATGACCTGTGTAAATGCCAGAACTGATCTATTTAATTAATTTGCTTGTGAGTTAGGATCCATGAGAAAGTGTGTTGCCCTTACATAACAATCTTCTGTAACATCCTTACATACGGGGAGTGTAATGTATATTTTTGTTTCTAGAGGCTTTTCTCTTTCAGTGGATGCATACAGCATATTATTCAAAAGCAATGAATGTAAAGAAATATTCTTAGACAAGTACAAAAAGAGGCAAAAAGCAGTTACTTTTGCATAACTTTTGTTCAACATACATGCTTTAAAGCATGAACTTTAAAGGTCCCTTCCAACCCAAACCATTTTACAATCCTTGTTTTTGAAATCAGTTGGAAAAATGTAATTATTAAAAGTAGTTTAATTAATTAATACATATTATAAGTAGTTTATTTATTATTAAAAGTAGATCCTGACTCAAGGAATAGAATCCCACTGACTTCATTTTTTTTCATTAAATGGACTCCACGCTCGTTCTTGAGCTGATCACTATAGATCTCAGGCATGCTCTGATCATTTACGTAGCCATGCACAAAGAGACATATCGATAATGGAGAGGGCACTAGTCTTTTCCATCAAGCTATGCCAGGCTGCAGTGATTGTAGCCTGAGATTATATTACAACTATTTTATATACTATGAAGTAAATAAAGCAAATTCACAAATAACCAAAATATTCAGCATAAGCAGAACCAGATGACAATTTTTCCTTTCTGTTTGATTTGTTTTGTTTTCCTAGTGAGACCTTTACCAAACTTGTGCCTGGAGAGACCCCCAACATTTTTATCCCAATAATCTTCATAATAACAAATTTGAATCATCACTACTATTAGTATACATTTCAGAGCTAGGCCATGGGTGAGATAAAGATGGAAGGTGAGAATGCTAATATTTGTTCAGCAGTGCTGAAATGAGTAAAAGAAGGCAAGAAAAATGCAGAAAGACGGAGAATGCCAGTGCAGACATCTCCCATTTCAGAAATCACCATGACTCAGACCATAGAGATGGAGGCAGCAATGCCTCAAGAACTGTGCAATGAAGAGGAGTGTTGATTTTACCTATTTACGCATTCTCCCCTTCATTTTCCCATTCTAGAATTTGTTTTGCTGAATACCATAAAATCTATTGTTTTCTCACAAGCACAAGATCAAAAAAGTATTTTCTGAAGAGCCTTTTCTAACAAATAATAGGCCCAGGGCTGCTCTGAAATGTACAAATCTTAAGTATTAATATTGATGGATCCACAACATCACAAAATTCTGCCATATAGCTGACAGTCAGATATTGCAGTGCTTAGAGAAATAAGACTCCCATTGACATCCACATAGTTTTACTTGAAGTCATAATGCAAGATTGGACTCTAAATCACAATGCAGCTGTCAGACTAATCCAGAAACACTTTCAATGCATCGCCTTTTACTCTCTGTGGTTTAAAAACAGTGGGTCTCACCCATCTGCTGTTTAGCATTTTTTTAAATAAATGCAAACATAACTTATTGAGACATCTGTGTCCTTCCACCTCCAGAATTAAGTAACACAGGATATGAACACAGGATAATATGCAATGAGTTTCCTTAATCATTTTGTTTTCTTTTGTAGACAGTTTTTGTAGTCTCTCTATCTAAAACAGTGCAAGAAGCTTATCATTGCAAAATTAATCTCCTGATGATGAAGTATCTTAACAGAGTTTAAATTATGAAAAATCCCCAAGTTTTATTTCTGCTTTCATCTCTTCATACTGTGTGGTTTTTTTAGTGCACCTTTTGTCTGGCAAGTATAACTGAAGAGGGAAGTGAAAATACAACTAAAGTAGTTAATAGAAAACCTGTGCATTAGGAACAATATAAAAGAGATTACATTCATGATGACATGTTTATTAATACAGCACAAGCATTTACACAGCAGTATATTAGGTTCTTACAATGACATACTGGGCAACAAATAAACTGCAGACAGTGAGTTTTAAGCTAGATACAGAGAGAAGTGTGTAATTAAAGGCTTCAAGAGAACAAATGTCTGTCAGAGAGGTGAAAAGAGACCAGTCTTAACATAGTGAGAATACAGATGAAAGACGAGTTCTGAGCTGGTGAGAGCTGAGGGGGAAAAACTGAGGAGAACTCAGCTCTGCCTCACGGACAGTGAAAGGGCAGGAGAGAGGAAATATTGGCAAAAGATGCTAAACAGGAACCAATACATCTGGGATATTTTGGTAAACCAAGCATATAGGGATTTTAATTATTGGGGTTTTTTTATATACACTGCAGTCCTAAAGCTGCAGTTAATTGCTTATGAAAAGCCATTATGCATGCACAAATACTCAATATCCTGATGCTTAAGTAAATGGCTGATGCTATGGAGGGAATTAGGGATGTTAGTAAAAATCTTTAAATTGTGGCTTTACCCATGCAGAGAGAAAGCGGTAAGAGTCTAAAAGACACCCAAAATATGATGGTTGGCTTTATTCCACTGTGAAAACTCATACTCATGACAACCAGACAAAAGTAATGTCTGTAAAGACAAAAAGATTTAAAAAAAAATAAAAAAGGAAAGAGGAAAAAATGGTGTTATAGACTTCTCTTTAAGTCTCATGCAGCTCAAAATAGAGTCAGGGACTTCTCTGAAATTCGCCATGAGAATCAGGGATTATCTGTAAAGTAACTCTCAGCCACTACCTGCATCTCTGTGTAGCAAAATAAATGGCATAGGAAGCACTTATTGTAAAAAGAGGAAATAATTGCCCGAACACAATAAAGTAGACATGCTTCAGTATCTACAGTTTTCTGTTAAATATGATATACAAATTAATCAGAAGTACTTGCAACTCTCTTCTAATGCACGTTAATGAATTAATCAGACTAGTTCAGACTAAATGTCAATATTTTAAATAGGGATGTTTTCATAAATTAATAATTTTGTGAATTTTATGTATGTGTGAATTGGACAATTAGAATATTAAAAAATAACTCTGATTGAAATGAAAAGCTACATGAAAGTCTCCTTAGACACCTTTAATAGTCTGACCTAGTTACGAATAATTGCTGTTGACACAGGATTTACACATGTCCTTACACTGTGTCATTTTCTCAAATGCAAACAAGACACCTGCTGAGTATTAGCTTCAGGAAGCACGTCAAATATAAATCAGCAAGTAATTACCCCTACCATGCATGTGGAACTTAATTCATCTTTAAAATAGTTTTTCTAGGCATTTTTTATTCATAAAAGGGAGAATAAAGATGAGACATTCATGTTATACATACAAAAGAAAACATTCCCTTTCAAGATGTATGGGTAATTTCAACATCATAATTAGTTTTGATAGATTCTTTTCTCTGATACAGTTTACATTGAAGAAGCTTATCCATACACCTTTAAAGAGTTTTCTCTATTTCAGTTTACATAGAGGTACAGATTATTTCATGACAGAGCTTCTGAATATCTGTGATTCCTAATATTGGATGAATTGGATTTTATTTCTTCCTTTTCAGAAACTTAATTTAACCCTTTCACATTACAGGGAATTATTCAAAGTAAACTAAGGACAGACACAGTGATGAGTACTTTGAGCACTTGGACAGAGAGAGCATGGACAGATTTGAAGGAAGAAGACTGGAGCAACAAGTTGTCCAAGACAAGAGAAAAAATATTTGCTGTAAAATGAATTTTGTATATGGCAAAAAGGGAGAAGTACAAGAATTTAAAACTTTAGGACTCTAACAGCGTGTAAAATTAAACATACTCTTAGCATTTTTGCAAGACCTGGACTTCAGCTCTTACTCAGTCTTCATAGAATTATGGAATCATAGAATCACAGAATGGCTTGGGTTGGAAGGGACCTCAGAGATCATTTAGTTCCAACCCCCCTGCCATGGCAGGGAAACCTCCCACTAGACCAGGTTCCTCAAGGCCCCTTCCAACCTGGTCTTGAACACCTCCAAGGATGGAGCATCCACAGCCACCCCAGGCAACCTGTTCCACTGTCTCACCACCCTCAGAGTGTAGAATTTCCTTCTAATTTCCACTCTAAATCTCCTCTCTTCCAGTTTGAACACATTACCCCTTGTCCTATCACTACAGGCCTTTGAAAAACGTGTCCCGTCCTCCCCCCACAGCCTTCTTGTAGGCCCCCTTTGGATACTAGAAGGCTACAATAAGGTTTCCCCAGAGCCTTCTCTTCTCCAGGCTGAACAAGCCCAATTCTCTTAGCCTGTTTTCAGAGAAGAGGTGTTCCAGCCCTGTTTCCACTCTTGCTGAGAGAGTGGAAATTAGGCTGTGAATCTGAAACCCTCCAAGGCAATTTTCTGACTGAATTCTCCAGCCACTTGGAAATTCTATTAAAAACACGAGGCAAACATCAGCCAGCAGCATATACTCCCAGCTCTGACCATGTTTGTAGGGATGCTACCCTATTCAGAGGTGTTAGATTTTCCCAGAGCTTATCAGCTGAAACTTACTCTCTCATCCAGTTTGCTTAGGCTATTGCTAGAAGTGTAGAGACTAAGAAACACAAGAGATAACAAAGTTACTTTCAGACATGGCGGCCTTGACCCTAGAACTGGGTAACTAAATCATCAGTCCTCTGCAGATTCCAAGGTTATTAGCTTAATAACAGCAGTATTTTAGACAAAGATGATGATTTTTAGGCTAGCAGAACACAATGTTCTCTTCCTGCATACAGGAAGACCTGTGGTGAGGTTAGTGTGCTTATGTAGTGACAATTGACATCTACAGGCATAATTATATATTGCACTGAATTTAAACTTTTTGTTAAGGAAATGCCACAAATATAAAATTTTAATGTAATATATCTGCAGTTAGGAAAATAATTGCTGTCTGATAAGTTTTGTCAACTACAAACAGAAAAGCTACACTAGTTTTGCTATTTGAGGAGGAAAAAAGCCACATTTTTTTAAGCAAAGCATGTGCTTTTTAGTCTTGGTCTACAAGCTATATTTTTGGAACTGTTTGTATTCAGATACTATAGCATTTACTGCTGGGCTTTTAATGACACTGCTAGTGTCGTTCTTTAACAGGCAACTTTTTAAAAATAAGTCAAACAACAGTTAGGGGTGACCATGAGCCAAAACTGCATGTTTTACTCTCTTGGGGGCTACACTGATAATTCCATTTGTGGAGGACTTTATTTAGATACTAACTCTAACAAAGAACACATTGGAATGGGAACTAAATCTTCCTGAGACACAAACAGAAATTGCACTGAGTCTGGGAGGTAGAATTTTAATTCTACCATTCCTTCTTCCATTAGGAGATTTCTCAGGGATATAATGCCATCAGTTTCAAGAAAAAAAATCTAAAAGAAAGTACTTTGCAGTACTTCACTCTTTTTTGCATCTAATAGTCTTCTCCTCCTCCTTCTCCCAGGTAACTTTCTTTGTGAATTAACTCTCAGAACATTCAGTGATAATGTGACTATGGTGACTTACTGGCACTTGTGTGACCAAATAATGCACTTCTTTAATGTGAACTGCTACCTCTTTAAAATCTACTTAACTTCAGGACTGGAAAACAGTGGGACTCTTGACAGTGTAAAAATTGCAAAAATTAGATCATAGTTACTTAGGATCTTCCCCTTTATAAATTCTCTGTTAAAAAATCACTGCTGTGTCTCAATTTAATTTGCAGATAAAATGTTATGTAATAAACATCCTGTATGCACTGACCTGAGTCCATCAGAGTGCTTCATCAGGGTTTGGGCAGAACATGAGACCAATTGTATTAACATTCTAAGTAAAACTTTACAATTTGCAGGCCCAGAGTGGTTTTACTGTTTTCTCTTTTCCTTTTTCCCTCAAGTTAACACATTATATAGAAATGGCATGCAATGGATAAAACACAGCCTACACAATATACCTGATTGGAGCTCCATCCCTTCAAAAAAGATGGCATTGCATTTTCTAAATAAAACCTAAATATACAATTATTGCAACAAATTTATCTATGGACTTCAAGTTCAGGAGGCTTAGGCATGTCCGTCACTGTTAAGTATTAACAATACAAAGAGTAACGGAAAGAGATGAACAGTGATTCCACCTTTGATGTTATTGCTTAACAAATAAGCCAAGAGTTTCTCTTGCATTCTTCGCTACTTTTTGCTTTCTTCTGCTATGGATGAAGTGTAGAACATGCACACAGTAATTCTCACTCCTACTGTCACTCAAACTAACTTACTGACTCATTTCTGTGTTGTGAAACAGAACATATGAGGCTGTGTTAGTTGCTCATATCTCTGAAGATAACCCCTATGGTCATATTCATCTGAAAGTTCCTATGCGGATATACGTGAATTAACTAAAGACGATGGGATAAGCTTGCCACAGATCAAATATCCTGCTTTGCGGAAGTTGTATTTTACAAATATAATCTGCTGGCTTTAAGGGCTTAATCCTACACATCAGAGGTGCTGAGCATTGCTTGTCTAAGCACAAGATAAAAAAAGATGAGCTGCAAAGGGTGCACAGTAAAGCTTGTAGTCGCATTAGTAGGTAAGCACTGCTACATAAATGTCAGCTTGTTCCCATTTAGTGACAGATGTTAAGGCTAAAGATGAGAGAGTAGAGTTCAGTCGTTGCTGACAGTTTAGAATGACGCTTAAGTCCACCTGTCTCCAGGCATACTGATCACCCTCATCTCCCCTGTGCTAACTAGAAATAGGCCCAGAAGTCTGAAAAACTTCTGCTGTAACTACTCAATACTTTGGTCCTTGTCCAGTGCTTGCACACACCTGTGAAAACAATGATGCTGATGCTCACATCTCCTTCTCTCTTTATTGCATGCAGCACAAGGACTAAACTGAATACTATCTTCTTATAATCTTTTTTTAAATGGGTTTGTGCAGAGACCTTTATACTGTGCAGTTCCTGTATTTTGGCATTCTTACTAGTGCTTGCATTAAATCTGGCATGCTGAGTATCTGTTCAGCATTAAGCATGAATGCCTTCCTTTGAAAAGAATTTCTCTTTAATTTTTATGCCTTTTTAAAAACAGATCTCAAAACCCCTAGGCCAAACAGCCACTTTTAATTTTCACGAAAAAGGTATCTCAAATAAGGGGATCCCATGGCCCTTTGACTGCTTTTGAATTCTGCATAGATTTTAGAAATTGAACGCTGCTCACAAAGCACTGTGTCCAGTGGATGCTTCTTTGGGGGGAAAAATCCTACAAACACCACAAAGAAAACACTTCTGCAAAATTTCTAGATTGCGGTCTATGGATGTGTACATATATTTATTTCACTTAATTCACCATACAAAGCCTTGTTATCTTTCCTGGTCTTTTATCTCATTCCAACTGTCATTTTAGTATAAAAACTTAAGGACTTGATCTCAATAAAATAAAATGAGATTATGAAGAACTTTTCTGTCACTGGATCCAGCACATATTGAACACGACAGAAATATTCAAACCCATTAGAATGTGACTTAAATATTAAAATCTTAATCTCTATTTTTTTGGAACCTTATATTTGCAATTGTACTGTCTCTTTTATTCAGGGTTCAGAAAGAGGAAAAAAGTATGAAAAGGAATCAAATCTAAGAAGCAGGCATAAAGTAACTGGTTATCACAAAATATTCAGAATTCAAGTTAGTAAAAAACAGTGTTATTTCTGCTAAGAGATAAAAAGAAAGCTGAATGCCAAGCATCAGCAAGCATACTTGTTTCTGCTGACTGAAAATGGTCTTTCCTCACAAACCTCTTCAGTGTGACTTTCAGCCTGTAATTTGTCCTGAAATTGTTGGCATTAACGTCTAATGACCACATCCTCACCAAGCTTCAGGACTACCATACCAGTCTCCATTTCCTCAACATGTTGCCTGCCTTTAACACTACATCCTCAAAACAGTGTTCTTCATGTTTCAATTCTGTCATATGCAATGATTCTTTTCTCCCTTACTCTGTAAGAATACTGACTAAAATATGAATTCCATTCATTTCTCTCCTGAAAGTGTTTTCCCAAAGCCCCATTTGATTCTCCCTTAAGGAAACACATAATATATTGTTTTCTTCACAATTTTAAAGTTCCGAAATGAAAAAGTAATAACATATCCTTTCTCCACTTCTCTGGACACAGTCCATGATCACCTTAAAAATATATTACAAAGATAAATGTTGTATGTGCAAAGTTTGGGATGAGACCTAATAGCAAATTGTTTTTCCAATCCACAGTGCTTTCTGTCATTCATGTTCTTAAATTTCCTGGGTCCTTTCAGCACCAAAGAAAGGCTTATTGACTAAAGAACCATGATCTCAGCCTAAACTCAGAGGATGCAGAAAATCCATGATCAAGTCCTGTTGTCTAAAACTTTTGCTGTAGGGTCAAAATTTGTGGGTTTTGTTAGGTGAATTTAGGTGAATATCAAGACCATCAAGTTCTGTTCTCACACTGGGCTCACATTCTCTTTTGTGTAACAATATGAACTGCCATTTCCACCCTGGAGCTGAGAAAAACACTGTTTTGATAACTTTGTTGAAACTTACATGTTCCTTAAAAATACATAAAACGTGATTTTCTTTTTTAATCATTAGAATCACCTTCGCAATTTCTGAACAATTGTATTACACTGCTAAACTTTTAGGATGAGAATATTAGAACTGTCAAAGGCGGCAGGCATATTAAAAGTTTCAACCACATTACAGAATGAAAATCTCACAGTCAAAATGTTTTAACCACAAAATTTCCTTTGCAGAAAGTGTGCAACTTTTATTTCACTATACTCTATATGGAAAAGTTATCATCTAATTTTGAAATAAAACGATTACTGAAAAATTACTAAACTGAGAAAAAAAGGAGAGGAAGGAAATGTGCTGATGGGGAACTAGTAGATGAATTTTTGAAAAAATAGTTCTTATTCCTTGTTGTATTTATTAGGTTTTCATATTTTCCTACTGAAGAGAAAAATATCTTTCTCAACATCATTAAAACAAAGCAGAAATGCAGTGGATTTAGTATAAGAACTGGCTAAGACTCTTGACAAATAGTTAAGATCTCAGATACATTTATGATAGTTTAAATAGCAAATGGAAAAAGAGAGGAGGCAGAGATAGCAAAGAATTCAGAGCACTAAAAGGAAATAATTATATTGAAAGTGGTAAAAAATGGAAAGGTTTAATACAGAGTAATAGTCAAGTTAAAAAAAGAACAGAGAACCTCAGTTTTGCTCTGAGCAAGGAAATTCTCCTAATTTCTCTGAACCTGTAATAGAACTAAACACTTTACTAAGGCTAGTACCAAGCTACCTTTTCCTTTTAGGTACAATTTAATGTGAAGGTTTCATACTGAATACAAATGCTAGCTTGCTACAGATCATGCTCAGAGAAATCTGAAGTTATTTACTGGAGTGCATCCACCAGTGAACAGTACTCCTGAAGCAGGGAATCATTAACCATCTGCATAAGTGCCTTCTTGCCCTTGATGAAAATCAGGTCTGCCATTCCCTGGGATCACAGGAGGGTCTGAAGGTATGCACACTCTGGAGAAGTGAAATGGGATCATCTGTTCAGTAAAATCACCAGAAGTCAAAATAATGTGTTTTGTGTATATCACACTTGAAATGAGGGTCAGACAGTCAATCTCTGCAGACTGGATGGGGAACTCAACATGTATCATTGTAAGGGAAACAAAAGGATATAACCCATACAGCATCAAATAAGAATCAGTACCAAATAGGAATCTAACATAGGTAACAATCATACTACCTCCTTTCTTTTTTTTGCTTGCACATTGTTTTCTGGTTCTGGCATTCAACAGTACAAAAAGGAACGTCAAACAGCAACATTCTGATCTCCCACCAGTACAGTATGTTTCATCGTAAGAATCTTGTTCAAAGAACTGCTAGGACTTTGCTTCTAAATATGCCAAAGGAAACAGAGAAACCCTCTAGTTTTAGGGAAGCTTGGAATTTAGATATGTCTATTTGGACTAGACATACTTGAAAAACGATGTTCTTAAGCAGGCTTATTTCACTAGAGTGAGGGTCACTGGATGCATGTTGCAGCTGAAAGACTTGCGTGTTTCATATTTATCTTGTGAATGGTGGTGATTCTGAGTTTGTGAATTACGTGGATTTTTTTCCTTATAAGTCTTGTTCATATAGCTTCTTATTATTTGTGTTTTCTTTGGTAACTTCTTAAAGAACAATATTAAAATATTTGAAATAACTAACATATGAATAATAACATCTGAAATATCTAGTCTGTATTTTGAATAATACATGAAAAATCTGCAGGCTAACAGCTGGAAGTATGCTAAATTTAATCTGGCAACACATCTATGAGTGACAGAAGGAGTAAACTTCACAACAAAAAAAAGGAACAGGCTCCCTGAGTAGACCTTTTGGTACTTGCCAGAGTTTTGACAAAACCATGCCCAGCAGCCTCATTGAAGGAGAGCCCATGTACACAGTCTCTGAGTTACAAGAACACAGTTCCACACTAAGTCTCAGTTATCAGCCAGGCAACTCTTACAAAAAAGTATCATCCCAACACACTGCAGCAACCCCACTGTGCTCTCATGGTGTGTCTGAAACTGGTTACAACACAACATTTGTTTCTGGTGCATCACAGTAATCAGTCTGAAACAGCAAGTATCTTGTTAATTTGAGTCTCCAACTTAATGATAAATCAGCAGTGTGCTTTTCATGTGTAAATATGGAACTGGGGAAGAAAATTAAACTATAGTGGAGTTCTCAATTTTTTACTTTTTCTGTAATATTACAGTAGGATTTACTACCATCTCTAAGAAGGTAAGTTTTTTTCATGCATGTGAAAAGAATCCAAATTATCATAGTCCTAATATGCAATAAGGGGCAGTAAATATCTCAAAACCCCACACTTTGCACTCTGAATGTCAAAGAGCTAGTTGTAGTCCCTCGTTAACAGAGCACAGGACCCTTCCCGCAAAGCATTTTCTTCATATTGAGAGTGTGAGAATGCTGAATGGTGGCAGCTGATACAACATCCTTCCCTAGCACAGTCGGAGACATTTTAGAAGCAGCTATGGGCACTCAGGGTGACGCTCTGAGCAGCTGAAAAAAAGGTTGGATTTGCAAGTCCTTTGCAGCCCTGTGGTGCTACCCTGTTCACAGTGACAGCTGTGCTGCCTTATAGCTCAGCCCCCATTTTCACATTAGATTTCTGGATAGAACTAAGTCCCTCAACTGGCTGGTATTTATTTGTCAGATATCTGTTTTCCAACAGCCACCCACACAGTGGCTGCATCAGATCCAAGCCATGGAAATACCTGCCAGAGCATCCATAAGATGCTCCCAGAGAGGGATATGAGGACAGAGAATGCCGGGGACCAGGCACTAGCTTCCCCTGTTCGCACTAGTAGACTCTGAATCAGATGATAAAGGGACAATTTGACAGAAGGCTCAGAGCAGTACTGCAGAAGTAGCTTCTTCGCTCTTCAAAAGAACAGTTTTGTACAATTGGTTTTGCAATAGGCTTATCTGATCTGCAATAGTTTTATCTGATGACTAAGCAAAAAAACTCAACAAAACACCTTTACTTTTCATTGCCTCTGGTTTGGAGCTACAGGATATACCTCTTCCACCGGAATAAACTTCATTGCAACACCCAGCTTTTCCATTATGCCTTTTTCATGTTAGTCTCCTCTTTCTTTATGGATGGAATATTTCAAGGAAAGTCAGTCTTTCTCCCTGTCTCCCAAATTATCCTTCTAGTCTATCTCCAAACAATTCAATGTTCTGTCACTGCTAAATTACTGCCAAATGCAGTCTTTTTGTTGTAGGCAGTTAGTTTAGTTTTCTCATTGTAATAGAAAGTTGATTTGAGGATAAGGGTCTAACAGAAACACAGGTAGGTTTCTATTCTTTCCAGTTATATCTATGTGAACTTTCATATTTGAAAGCTATTTTCTCTAGAGCAATCTGTTTATGAGAAAAAAACACCAAGTCACAAGGTGTGCTGAAGAAGGTTGCTGTTATTTATGGATTTTTAAGATACTGTATGCCACATCTGATTCTCAGTAAATTATTCATAGTGCAAATTTCTTGAGCATTTCCATATACCTTTTTTCCAATGCTGGCACATCTCAAAGGAGTGCTTTACATGCTCTGTTGCTGGTCCTTTCTGTAGGCAATGTTTATATAATAGTTATTCTATTGTTGTAGAAAAATAATTTTAACAAAAGCAATTTTAAACTTTCTTGCAAAAAAAAAAAGAAATAATTACTTCTATTTGCTACAATCTGTTTGTAAATGGGGAGGACATAGAAAATAGCTGCTTCGAAGTGTTGATTTTTTTGAGAAATTGCCAGTAATTATAAAGTGGAATGATGCAACAAGTCTTAGCTTCTGATAGCAATGAAAAAAGGCAGGGGATGGGGGGAGTGTGTGTGTGTAGTATATGCATTCTGTATCTTTGTTTATTTTTTATGTTTTGAAAGACATGTTCAATGCATCTCCCCAAAGCTATGTTTTAGCAGTCTGCTTAACAATGTTTAGCAAATGTAGGTAAGAAGTACTATGGGGCTTTATGATTGGAATGGCTTCAGCTCTGACACATCCTGTGCAATTGCACTGTAGTTGATGCATCAGATGCATCTTCTGAAATACATTTGCTGTAACAAATTTTTTATTCACAGAGAAGTAAGCATCACATGACAGCAAGTATTTGACAGACAGAAAAATGCACTTCAGGTACACAATGTGCCTGGCTTTTTCAGCATGTCAGCTGTCAAACAAATAACCAACTAAATTAATCTTCTGATTATTTGTTTTACTTTGCTTTTTTCAGGGGTGAAAGAAATACTGTAGATTAAATTAGTCAATGCTCATGAAGCTGTTAAACTGACAAGCAAGGGGAGTAAAATGTTCTGTTTACTCCTGTGATATTCTCATTGCATTTTTTAGGGAATCTTGTACCCTTTATCAACACAACTAATTATACTGTTAACATCCATTTTAAATGCAGTATCTAGTTTATTAATTACTTGAGTAAAAAGCTTCTACTACTCAATTAGATTTCTTGACAATTGAATTTGAAACAAATCAAATCTATTGGGTTACTAAAGCCATAAGAAAGATGAAAAATGTGGCAAGTAAACGCAAATGTTGTTAATGAAAGCATTTTATTAAGGCACTATAAATGTTCAACTAAAAATGTCCAGTCACTGTAACATGACATCTTACTGGAAACTGACAATATCTTTCCAGTAATTTGTGGAATATTTTTTTTTCCTCCTTTCTTTAGAAGGAAGCAATTCCAGCTATCTTCATGACAATAGTGAATGGAGCTCATGGACAATACAACAATCACATACATAGTCAGCAGCTCTCATTATAAATTTAAATTGAGTTATGATATTTGATTTTTGCTCTACAGTCTAACATCAGTAAATTTTCACCCTGACAACTTGAGTTTCACAACTTAATTACTGTTCATACATCTTCAGTAATACAAAAAAAATCCCAAGCTCAGTTTTACTACTCTATGTGCAAGAAAGAGACATACAGATTCCAGCAGTAGAAAAAATCCATTAATAAAATCCTTCCCAACCACAGCACCTTCCCAGAGCTCTCCATATTGGAGAAAACGGCCTTCATCTCTAATTAACTTTGTGCAATGCACTCTTCAATAAAGCAGTGGAAAACAGTCAAGTTCTACACCTCTGATGTTTATAAGGGTAGCTCAATAATTTTGAGAGGCACTGGCTTTGATTTTTATTACTCAAAACAGAAATCTCAACCTTATAGAAAACCAAAGTTGAGTTTACTGGAAATGAAGGACATCTGTACCACAGCACAATGTCATTGATTATACATTTCATCTATAACACAGTGTCAATATGAAAATTCAGTAATCTATTCATTACACTTGATAGCACTTCTGATTATAAGAAATAAATAATTCAGCCGAATTAAAGTGAGGAGATTGTGGACTATAGTCTTGCTCCTGTACAGCACAGTCCTGAAATGCCAAGCAAGAAATAGCCTTTTCTCATATCCTGCCTACCGTTGGTTAAAAATGTGCATCTTCTTTTAATATAAGTTGATTTGACTTTGCTTCTAGTCATTGCTTTTTAGCTCTTGCCTGAGGAAATAAGCTTTCTTCTGTCCTGCTGCTTCAAAGCGTGTGCGCATGTATGCAATTGAAACACTTCTGGCCACCTGCAGCCAAACTGGACAAAGTGGATGGCTGCAGAGATCAGTACTCTCTGACAGAAATGAACACTAAGGAGGAGACATTCTGTTAGTGCTGGTAAGCCTGAAAGGCTGCAGTCCTAGCTTACATTTAGACAACCCTAGAAACTGCCAAAGCTCATACATCTACATCATGGGAAAAACCTTTCTTACAGTCTTAATTCTGACCAAGCAGGGCATACAAATCTGCAAGAGCCTCACTCCATCAGTTTTCAGAGGTGTTTCAGCAGAGGTGGCAGCAGCTTTGTAATGCCATGAGCGAGCAAGACCTTTGCCCCTGCGATACCTTCCTAGCAGAGCACTCTGCAGCAAGGTTTAAGGCAAAGTCTAGATGCTTCACACCCATTCTTTGGCCAGCACTGGGGAGCAGAAAGCATAGCTTTCCTCTCAGAAAACAGCAATATTGTGAGGTGCATTTTTCACTGACAAGGAAAAACAGGATAAAGGACAGGTCTGTAGAAGGCAGAAATAGTCAAGGTAGAAAAAAATCCAGTTCATCTCTATGCCATACAGCAACCCCTCAACAACAGAAAAAGGGCAGGCTTATTCATGTACACATAACTTCTATTTTAAGAACAAGATAGTGCAACTGAAATTAATATTACCTAAATCATTTCAAATTTCTTTAGTTCCGTTGTGTACGGAATTTATTTCTTCCAGAAGAAGCCATCTACCCCTGCCATGACTCACCCCTGGATTAACAGCAACCTTTTATTCTCTGCCCTGATGCCTCAAATAGAGATTTTAAGTTAAGATCCTCTTTTCATTAACACATTTAAATCTAAAAAGACTCATTGAGAATCGATGTAAGTGGTTCATATACATATGGGGTCTGCACATAGCAAGACACAGAGGAAGAGAGAAGTAGAAGAAAAGAAGAAGAAAGGAAGACAAGGAAGCAGGTCCAAACCTGCCACAGGGACATTGTCCCCAGTCACCATAGAACAAAAGCATAGACGTAATTCTCACTTTACTAATATAGGAAAGTGGAGCTGTCTCACACACACTCTCTCACACACTTTCTCTTTTCCTAACGCTATCCAATAGCCACTCCTCCTGAGTGTATGTGTGCCTTTCCGTCACATGCAAAAGCTCTACATATAACATATCACAGAAATGACCATATGTTTTTGCTGAAGTATCACAATTTAGGAGTCTTCGAGACTATCAAATAGTTGTGGTGCTGGGCTTTAAGAAGATCATGATTCTTAGTAGAAAACTTCTCCTTAGAAGAGATATCAGTGTGAAGTCAGCTCCTTAATTTTAAAATTAGTTATTCAAAAAGCGTTAAATTGCCTTTTGCATCACATGGAAAGTAAAAAGGACTTCAGAGGCAAATTATCAAGATACACTAATCAATTCATCCTTCAAAATAAAATTGGCACTGTATCTGTTGAAATCTCATCATTAATAATTACCGACAAAAACTAATTAAGAATTGTTTGAACTCACTTCCTAGACTCACTTTCCCATGTCAGTTCCTAGTTATCTGAATCCCTTAAACTCTGAGTTAATTATATGGTTACAAATATTGGGCAAAAATAGAAATGTAAGTAATTATGAATTACCAATTGATATGATCATTTCATCTCACTGGTTCCATATCCAGCACTCTAATTGTTTGTAAACCTTAAAGCACATGTATTGCTCATTTGAAGTTTAACAAACTCAGTTGAGAAGTTCAGCTGGGGTGAGATAGCCATTAAAAATTTAATTAATACTATTTTTGTCTCCTTCAACCCAGATTACCTACTTCATACGCAGTTAGCTGGCTTACGGATAAAAACAAATTAACCTATATGTACTTCTTGTTGTGAGTATAGTGCCATCCAATAAATCTGTCTGAGGCACAGTCTATTTTCAGAGTATGCTTTTTCTCTTCTTCAAGGTATTTCCCCAAGGAGAAACTTGGATGCACAGACAGTTCTCTTAGGGCCTACATCCAGTTTATGGGAACGGGGAAGTACAATTTCCAATGGACACTTAGTTCTACTGTCTTTTTAAAGATTTCTGAGTAAGGGTATGTGTCAACGTTATTGTGCCTCCATTTCCATATACTAAAGTGACGAAGTTGCCAAGCAAGTAGAGACAACCTTGCAAGTATTCATAAGTCCAAGTAAGAGTTACAGTCAGCAAACAGGGAATTCACACAAAATGTCTATTACGCATCATTCTGTTTCCTGTATGAGAAACTATTTTTCCCAGACTGACAGATTTACAGAGAGAGTAGATAAAAGCCTGCACAACAGTTGGTTTCCAAAATAAAATTTCATTCTGTTATTTCATCTGAACATTTTCTAGAATGCAGTACTTCTGTGCCTCAGAAATTCCTGTTATGCCCAGTTGAATAAATTCAGAACTTTGCTAATAAAAAATTAGACAGGAAAGAGAGACCAATGCAATATCATTTGCTCCAAAGTTTATTTCCATTGCTTTTCAGCCTATCTTTGACCACTATGTTAAGCAATACCTTAGTATAGCAGGGAATTCTAGACTCATTTACCCAAACAGCAACATGAAAAGCGAGTCTACCATAAAATGAAAATTATTGCAGCTGAGGTAGGTTAGCTAGGCTAGGCATGAATTGATGTCATTTTTCATGGGCATAAATCTAGGCCATAAACAAAGCAGTATCTTGTTATTGCAGTGTCTTGTATAGAGACTATTCTACCTTTGCACGCAGCATAGCCTGAGGGCATTTACAGAACAAAAAAAGTTGTGTTGGAGACCTGTCATCTATATATGTATTTTAGGGAGTTTTTACTTTGGAGTAGTATTAATCTGACGGCATGGACTGAGTGCTCACTCACAGATGGAGTACATCAGCAGTCCTGGAGAACATCTTCTAGGCTAGTTTCATCCTAAAGGAATCCAATTCAAATGCCTCAAAACATGAACCAAAGCATAGGTAAATGAGGACAATCACGCTATTTGCTTAAAAGATCTCGTATCTCATCCAAACTAAAACTCTAATGTAGATACACCTGCTGTATTTTAGGTTTCAAAGTATTTTTCTAGTGATATTTTGCAAAGAACACTACATGTGCAGAACATAGACAAAAAAAGTCCTTCTAGTAGAGGTTTTGCAGCACTGTTTACACTATGTGGCATGTTTCCTTCATCTATAAGTCTCTGCTAATACATCAAATTGGAGAAAAAAACACCAGAGGTTTGGACATAAATCAAATAGTGTATCATCAGAAGACAATCTGTAAGGTAACTGCAAACAACTGATTACATTTATCTATAGATTCACTTCTGACTCTTCTTTCTTGACTTTGCTGATAAAGGTGTGGAGAAATACTAGTGACAAGGCATTGGAGTTCTGCTTTCCCACCCACAATCAGTTCCTCCATCAATAAATACCTTCCTGATTAAAGGTTATTGTAGCCATAAAGGAGTTTCATTGTTACTATGCCTGTCACTACTGGCAATTAGTCAGTGGAGGTTATTTAAGTGACACACTAAGTAAGCAATGTTTTTATGATAGTGACTTTTAAAGTGGGAACAATAACATAGGTAGGTGCAAATTATTCTCTGAAGAAATAGAACTGTGATCTTTTGACAGGGGAAAAGTAGCAGGAAGGTATAAAGGAAGACAGACTATGTTTTAAGAAAAATATCTATATATTCAGTTCTCCATTGTCCATGATGTTATCCTATCAAAAAGGAATTCATACAAACTAACACATTTTCTCCATGCATAACTTGTATCACTCCTTATTTCACAGTTGCACTCAGCTCTCAATATTGAAATTGCCTCAGCTAAAACCACCTGTGCCCACGTGGGTGCCTGAGAGAAGCCTTCTCTGCAAGCTACAGGAACAACATGATTAAAGGAAAGGCGGCTTCCCTGCATTTGAGATCCCATTCGTAGGTAACAAAAATTACACACCCTATCTGTCTACTGACAGGCATGCCAATGAGTATTAGACCACTTTTTTTAATTTCAATCTTCTTTACGTTTAGAGTCTCTCCATGTAATATATATTTATTAAAATAAAAATAGCAAAGCTGCATTCCATGATACCATGCAGTTCCAAAATATCAGGAAAATGCCCCCAGTTTTTACTTACAGCAATGACAAGCAGGAACCATAATGTCATATCACTCCTGGAAAAACTCTTGACACTAGAAGTTGATAATGTTAACACAATTCTCGGGACATTTTTTTTTTTCTATGATGAAATCCAAAGAAAACTGGAAGGGGCTTTGCCAGAAAAGGAGTCAATTTTAAAGTGTTATCATACAATTTGCATGAACAAAAGATTTTTCAAAGTGCAAGTTTTTATCGTATTGCTGAGTTTAGAAACAAGTTTAAAGTTTTGTGTGTGTTCCTTGTTATATCCCCCAACTAGAATAAGTAATTCGAGGTGAAAATCTTTTCATTTAAGTCAGTGAAGGTTCTGATGCTGACATAAGGAGCCACAGGCTTTCCTGCCATATTCATCCTCAAACCCAAAATATGTGTCACAGCTTACTTGAATTCTAGTCCATCTATTCTTCAAAGTAAAGTAGCCCTTTTCAGGTGTGGCTCCTTGCTATTTGTGGGATTTTGCAAAGACCTTCTATTTAGCAGCCTGTTGCCTGCTCTCTCACCTGCATGCTTGTGCAGCAAGCTTTTGGAACGGATGGTTTTCACCCAGACTACCTCTATGATATAGTTCTTAATTTGGCACATGATCTCAGTGTCAGCACAAGCACAACAGGAGCTCACCAGCCTTAACTTTTGACCGGCTTGAGTTGTTCTGTGAATCCTAGCCAGAGCTGATATGATAAGCAATAAATCCTGGCATTATCTAAGGCAGATCCAGCTTTCTTTTCTGCCGGTCTTTTGAACTGAGACAGCAGAAAAACAATCCGAATGGACAGAAGATCAGGATGATTCTTTAACTTCATCCACTGATCAGTCAGGTTTCTGCGAGATATTAAACATATATAAATCGGCCTCTATTTAAAATAGAAAACAATTTTCATCAAATGAGAATAAAATAAAGTTAAAACTGTGGAGATCTTTCCTTATAAGAAACACTGAGCAAGTATTTTAGGGAGTACAATAATAAGAAGAAACCCAAAGATTTCTGGGACAAATTGTTGCAAATTTGGGATTTTGTATTTTTTTCCTAAAAGAAATAAAAAATCCTTTTAAAGATTATTCTATTAAAAGAACAAAAGAAAACTTTGACTTCCATAGAAAATAAAAGCATCTGGTATCTAATAAGAATTACAGTCTTACAGATTTTTTGTTTTAAAGCTAAATATCTATTCAGTCAGGACTTGTTATATCTGAAGTGTTTTTATATGTAACTAAGAAGGTGTGGATTCTACGGTTTTGTGGTAAGGTTTAAACACAAGCATGACCCTTTGAAGAAATTCAATACAGCCACAGGAAATACCATTCCCCTTATTTGACTGCAGACAGAAAATGCATGTATTTTATACAGGATTTCTTTCCATTTATACAGTACCTCCAGTTAGTTCACCATATATTATATTTAAACTTTCCTAAAGCAGAAGCAGAATAACGTACCTGGGGGACTGAACAGAACAGCTTCGTTTTGCTGAGTATTTTTCACACATACCAAAGTACAGTTATTAAAGCAGAGGATGTCACCTTTTTGAAACTCTAGGTCAACCATTGAAATGGAACAAAAGTCCAGAAGCAAACATGGTGGTTTTTTGAAAATAATAATATATAATTTAAAATGGTAAATGAGACATATTGTACTTGGCTAGAAACAATAAAAAATCATAAAGGAGATATTTTAGAGTTTAGAGAGTTACAGGTTCAGGTTCCTTATGAATACAAGCACTCCCAGGGAAAGTAAAAAATGTAATCTGTCTTTGTATAACCATTCATAGTAGATGAAAGAAGCATTGATTTCTATTCAGCCCCTCCTGCCTTTTTCTCTTTGTTAAAAGCAAAACCCCCCTAATAACTACTTAAAATACACACCAGCCACTCACACTGCTGAAGCACTTGACCTTAAGTTTGATAACCTAAAAGTCATGTTCTGTCTTTGTTGGAAATGCAGTTGGATCACTGTCTGTGCGCTCACAAAGCATGAACATAGTTGTTAAATGAACACACAACTTATATTCAAGTACTTCTTGAATGAAGTGAATTAGCACTTTCATTATCTGTGTTTCTCCTTAACTTATTGGCTATTACTGAAGGACCTGCAGCTGTCTTTATCATAGCAAGGCTTTCATTGCTCTCTGAGGGACTTTCTCTGCACTATCCTTATTCCATAATCTGCCACTATGATTGCTGTCACCAATAACAGCAGAATGCAGATCAACAAAAATACATTTGTTAACACTCCGAGGTACTCATCACAAATGAAATAATTTATTGACAATAGCATCTAAATTATAATTTATGATGCAATATTCGTCTAAACTATTACAACGAGTAAGTGAAATCTTTCATCTGCTAAATGAAATTACGAAGATATATATCAATTACATAGTGACAAGCTCAGATCTTAGGTCATCTCACTCACCTGTACATATAATTTCGAGCTATACCAAGTCTTCCAAATGCTTCATAAATGTTACCTATCTTTAAATTATCACCGCCTGAGAAATATAATTCATTCAATTTCACTACCTGGAAGTATGGAGCAGTAAGAAATTATCATGTTATTGGAGTTTACGTGAAATGGAGGTCAGATCATTATATAGTCACCACCAATCAGTTACAATTAATTCCCAGTGCAGCTGGTACCTAATACTTCCATATACACATGTTCTCTTTGGACTATGATTATCAAAACAGAAACTTGTTTCTAGCTACCAGCTTTAAAGATATTTGCCAAAGTAGTAGCATCTGTGTTAGAAACAAGATTAATATTCATGACTTTCTTGTTATTGCTTCTCATTCACAGCACTTACACTGTAATAAACTAACATCTGTATCTCAAAGAACGAAGAATGATCTTAAATTAAAGAAACATGGCATAGCATACCCTAACATAAATATGATGTGTTTGTTTCTCAGACTGATTTTTTGCTATGGTAAACATCTGTATTTCAACTCACCCAAACTGCTGTTGTTTGCCCAGGTATACCAGCACTAGAGACACAGAGTTTTGAAATAGTTTTGTATGAAAAAAATAACTGAGTAAAACATTTAATGAAGCAAATATAAACATTTTTAAGCAAAATACCAAATAAGCAAAAATCTGAGCAAGCTAGTGAAAAGAGGAAAACGTTCTAGGGGACACATTTCTAGATCAGAGCCCACATTTCTAGATCAGAGTAGAAACTGTGAGAAATATCTCTCTTGAGAAAACCTTTGTCAGCTCCCAGTGTGGTGCTTTTCTAACTGCAAGGTAGACATAGATAGCCAGGAGATTAATTCAATATTCCTATTATTCCAACTCAATTAGGTCCCACTGGATGTCTCCTAGAACTGGACCCACATAGACCCTTGAGAGTGATATTTTTATTTTTTACTTAAATTTTCAGTGAGTGTGTTTGGTACTTAACATTTTGTCTGTCCAATTTAATGCCAATTTTACATACTCCAAACACTTCAAATCCAGTCCTTAATCTGTGTGCATAACAGAGAACTATTGTGCAATCTTGATTTGACTTCTTGTATATCTTAAGTCAGAGTAAAACTGTGTTTATAAGGAAAGCCAGCAGTTTTCTGTTTGCCTAGGAGAGTGAGTTCAGCTCACTTGGTCTCTCCTTCTAGGAAAGCATATTCCAAGGTACACTTAAATAATGGAAGAGAAAAAGCTGAATACTGATTTAAAACAGAGATAGTTTGGTCAGTTTGGAATATGACCCCTGGAGAATTATCAATAGTTGGGAGATTTTCAAACACATTCTGTGGTACTTCAACATGGAATTATCCATCGAATCACAGGTGTTAGATGAGGTCAGTAAGTGCTATTTCCCTACCTGTACATTCAAGCGGAATTATAGTATCTTTTTACTTTTTCCTGTTTTCACAGTTCCAGGTTCTTTACTGACAGAGACACATACTCTTGTTTGTTGGATATTAATTTAACTAATTACCTATGCATATGTTTAAGTACAAGAATGTGAACATCATGATATCCATGAAGTATATCTAGATATTTAAGCTAAACTAGTATTTTTCTCTTTGTTGCATTCATGAAACATAGTTAAAGTGAATAATCAATGAACAGGCAGGAACTTGACATTTTGAGAGCCTCAGAGGGAATTCAGACTTAAAGAAAGTCAGAAAAAACCCCACAAATATTAGAATTGGCACTTTGCAATTCAAATACTAAATACAAACAAACAGGTTTGGGGTTTTTTTCATATATATATATAATTACTACTCAGTGTTTGGAGGTATAGCTTTTCTACTTAAAAAAGCAGTAAATTTAGGGCTAATGATTTGTAAACAGTGTCATATTTCTCTACTTAAAAAAACCTGATTTATTATAACAAAGCATGGATTTTTCTGTCTCAGTCAGATGCTGATATTAATGCTAGCACTTTGAAATATGAAAATATTGGCAAATTGGAAGTTTACAAAGATATTAAAATCTACAAGTAAACACCAGATGGGTTAGACATAAATGATCTTTTCAATATATATACATACACCTAAGGGTGTTGGTCAGGTACTGCAATGATTTTATTTAATTTCCAAGGAGATCCAGGGTATTGATGGCAATAACCTCAAAAATACTGTAGAGCCCAGACTTGTAAAATCTAACATTTTCAAGAACATTTACAGAGACCCTAAACTCTTCCACGATGTATAGAATATTTTATCTAAAAGTTTACCTTATTTACTATTTCATTTGAAGAGAAACATTAACATCACAAATAAGAAGCAAATGAGTATGGATTAATATGCTGAACCAAAATTCTGTTGTGGATTAGAATTCTGACGTTATAATGTCAGTGCTAACTGACATTTAATTTGTTCATTAATAATATTGCTAATCACTGCTTCCTCATTAAATGGCATATCATGCTAAACATAAACAGACGATAAATTTTTATAAAAACCAACTTTGATCTTTGAGCAGCCTATAAAAACATAAAACCATTATATATGTTATGAAATACAATTACATGTATTACGTACAAAAGTTTCAACTTTTGAAACACGTGCAAGTTTTCTGTTTTAATAGTGACAGGATCAGCCCACAGATATTAAAATGCAAGTAACATTATAAGTTAATTGCTCACTAGCCAGGAAATGCAAGGTTTAGAATTGTAAACATAACCTTAACTGTTCCCCATGGGCTGTGTGCAATATGGCGATCTGTAATTCCATGATCACATAAAGTACTAAAATATAAATGTGCAGAATGCCTACCACCTCCCCAAAAGAGAAAACATCTTGCAGTAGTATAGAAAACATCATTCAGTCCTAAACAGCAGGTACAGGGCAGAAAGTTCCTGAGCGTACAACAGAAAAACATCTAAGATGTAGCATTCTTCATTGTTTGGATAAGCTGCTCTGTATCCCCAAAAAGGAAGAGCAGTATATTAATTAATGCATTATCTCTAATTTGTGTAAGCCTCAATACAAAACATTGGAGAATTTCTTCTCATTTCAGCACTGGCTGATTAGAAGAAATGCAATGCTTGCATCCCATACGCGTTATTAACTAGAAGACTTCATGAAACATGGGAGAAATACTTGATGTAATTTCTTATATTACCTTACTTGTTTTGTTTTGTTTCTTCTTGCATAGTAAGCAAAATACCTTTTTAAGCACAATCAGTTTTATGGGTCACTTTTAAGCTATCGTTGATTGACACATGTAAAATGTTATATATGTTTCTATAAAACAAGTCTATTCTACTGCATAAAAACTATAATTTAGAAGTAAGTTTCACTGTACAATTGTGGCTGTAAAATGCATCCTCAATCAGATTATGTGAAACCATGGTTCAGTCCATCATCCTTTGGTTACAGTAGATTTGCTGATGTCACATCAAACAGCTCATTTGCAATCCTATTTCCCAGTTTTAATTACTTCTGGAGACCAGAGAATAATGATACATTTGATATAAATTCAGTTCTTCCAGTATTAATTCAGCCACTTGTTTTAAGTATTTTATGTTATATATAACAAATACAAAGTTATGTTGTACTGTCTGTTATCTGTATTCAAAGTGGAATGCTAATGGAAAGAAGTCTGCAATTTTAAGTATGTTCTCTGGAAAAATCTAAATCAAATATCTATTCTTTTTTACCTATTCCTTTTTTTTTTTTTCTCAGTACATAGACGAGATTCCAATTAGGATGTTCATTTCCCTTTACAACACTTTTTCAGATGTGAAGGTTTCTTCTTTACTCCTCTTTTGGCAAAAATTAACTGAAAACACCATTCCATTACCTATATTCTAAAGAGTACAGTAATGCAAATCATAGCTCCTAAGAGACAGCTCTACATGCTAATTCTACCTAAGTCTTCTGTGTAAAAATGTTCACTTTATTTTGAACTAGCAAGCGGCTTGGAAAGCAAACATATGAAACTGAAGTTCTGATGAGAGCACAGGAAAGCTAACTACCCCAGCATGTCATCATTGTGGGTTAGATCCAAAGGCAGTCATCCTCTTAATCTTTTTTTTTTTTTTTAATTAAATCATTATCAACTTCATTTGTGTGGCTGAGATTTATTAAACATGGCAACAGTTTAACACAGTGGCACAAAAATTACAATTTTGCTGTGACAAAATGAATACCAAGTCTCTGTCTTACATATTACTGATCTTTTCTACTCTTTGCTTTCTCACTCCTTACACACATTGCTGGTTAGCATGATCAGCTAAGTTCAACAGATGCTTCCACTGTACTTCAGGGACATTGCCGTTTTGTCAGGTTTGCAGGTGTACTTTAAAGCACTGCAGAGAAAAACACCAAGCACCGTTTTGCAGTTGAGTCTGCTGCTATCTCCACAGAGACACACATGGAGGATGATTCCCCTTGCTGTCAGGGATTAGTATTTCTTGGGAAGACTTCTGGGCAAACAGCCCAGAGCAGCAGTGGGTCGTGGGCGAGCTACTTGCTACTAAGCAACCTTGGAAAAGGCCACGTCACCTATGCCACCACTCCTGAAATGCTGAAGTCTGACCTGTCATGACTGTATGCTAACATCATATGGTGTGTACGAGACCTGACAACTCGTCTACCATGATGTAGGTGGTGATATCCTTTCTTAGAGGAAGTGTTATGTATTTGTGCATGAAAAAGGGAGAAAGAAAGCTTAACCTGAGGAGTACAAGAAATCTTTGGAGGTTTCCTTCTGTGCTAGTGCGAAATGCCTATTTGCTTCAGGCTCAATGAACTGTTCATGCTAAAGCTGTATCGCAGTTTGAGCTGGTGCAGAGACGTAGGCTTTATAAAACCTCTGTAATTTACATTATATAGAAGTTCTAGTATGCTAATGTGGTGATAAAATATAGTTCTTTCCATTTCCTAATACTGTAAAAAAATTAATACAATCTGAGAAAACTCCCACATCCCACATTTACTGTATCAGAAAATATTTAACTGAGTTCTATTAAGAGTTTGGAGAGGATTAAGGAAAATTTTTTAAGGAACAATTCAAATTTTATTTAGGCATCAATAGCAATTATAAAAATTCTGACCTTGAGTCAGGTTTCTTCATAAAAGGAAAATTACAAACAAGAAGTGTAATCTCTCAATGCTGAAATTAGCTTTGTCGGGTTCCACAGGGTTTACAACATCTTTATACACATGTGTATTCTCTTTCATCATACTTTCTCATAATTAAGTAATAATCTGTAAAGACAATTAATACCTGTTGTGAAGAGATTGCTGTCTTCCCTGGAATTGTCCCTAAAATTATTCTTAAAAGTGAAAAAAATAAGAGTTTTTCCTGAAAATGCTCAGAATTGAATCTTTGTAACACTAAGAATATTGTTCTTAAGGCAGCTTTTTCACTGAAAGTCGACCTGTATTAGAGTACCCGTGATATTAAATAAGGTCTGGAATGCAGAACTGTTCTGGAAGATAATGCTGCTCCAAGACAGTAATAAGAATTTTGCCCTGCAGGCAGTGTGTGCTTTGGCATGACTACAGCTGTGGTAGAAATTTAGTCTTGGACACAAAGTTGTATGAGAAGAAAAATTATTTACTATCTAATGTTACAAATAGACTAGAAGATAAGGCTAAATGCCCTTTTCTTATAACACCACTGAAATCTTATGGCATAGGCAGAATAGTTCTCCCAGCATCATACAAGCGACAGATTTCTGATTATTGCACAACAGAAACTATGACATTTTTTGTTTATGATTTATATAGTGGATTGATGAACAACAAAAAATAATCCAACAAATAACTACATAACTACATATTGGATATAGATGGGACAGTGGGAATAAAAGAAGTAGCCAGAATATATGTTCGTAAAGTATCTAGAGTAATCTAGGGACTAAACAAGAGTTGCCAGGCAGGAGATCTTCAATCCATCCCACTTCAAGGCCAGTGCCACTAATAGATTCCCTGGGCCTAGAAAAGGATCACAGGCCAGCCAGAAAGCATCTGAAGTGCAAGATAATGGAATTTCAGGCAGTAAGTCAGCTTCAATGGGAGCCCAACTTACATGCCTTTATGCAAATGCACAGAGCATGGGGAAGAAACAAGAGGAGTTACAGATGTGTGCACGCCTACAGGGCTATGATGTTATTGGCATCACTGAGATGTAATGGGATGGCTACTGCAACTGGAGCATAGGAATAGATAGATACAAGCTCTTTAGGAAAGACAGGCAAGGGAGAAGAGGAGGACATCAAAGCTAACAAGAAAAACAACTACAGGTACTTCAGTGATAAAAGAAAGTCTAGGAAAGATGTGGGCCCTCTCCAGAAGGAAACAGAAGACCTGGTTATGAAGGATATGGAAAAGGCTGAGATATTCAGCGACTACTTTGCCTCAGTCTTCAATAGCAAGGATTCTAGCCACGCCACTAAAGTTGTAGACGGCAAAAGCAAGCAGTGGGAGAAGGAAGATCCATCCACTGTAAGGGGAGATCAGGTTCAAGACCATCTAAAGAACATGAAGGTGCACAAGTCAATTGAGACCTAATGAGATCCATTTGCAGGTCTTGAGGGAACTGGTAGATGAAGTTGTTAAGCCACTTTTCATCAGATTTGAAAAGTCTGGTGAAGTTCCTACTGCCTAGAAAAGGGTAAGCACAACCCCCGTTTTCAAAAAGGGAAAAAAGGAAGACCCAGAAAACTACAGGCCTGTCAGTCTCATCTCTGTGCCTAGTAAGATCATGGAGCAGATCCTCCTGAAGGCTCTGCTAAGGCACATGGAAAATGAGGAGGTGATTGGTGGCAACTAACATGGCTTCACCAAGGGCAAATTGTGCCTGACAAATTTGGTGGCCTTTTACAATGGAGTTACAGTGTCGATGGATAAGGGAAGAGCAACTGACATAATCTCCCTGGACTTTTGCTAAACCAGGGGTCCTCAAACTACAGCCCACGGGCCGGATACGGCATTCTTTTTCCTGGTTTTTTGTGCACTACTAGAAATAAAATATGTGCAGTGTGCAT
>VZZY01005443.1:29647-43919 GCA_013400335.1 Eurystomus gularis
CTATGAGGACAGGCTGAGAGAGTTGGGGTTTTACAGGCTGGAGAAAAGAAGGCTCCAGGGAGATATTATTGCAGTTTTTCAGTATCTGGAGGGGGCATACAAGAAAGGTGAGGAGGGACTTTCTACAAGGGCTTGTAGGGATAGGATGAAGGGTAACGGCTTCAAAATAGAAGAGGGTAGATTTAAATTAGATGTAAGGAAGAAGTTCTTCACTATGAGGGTAGTGAGACGCTGGAACAGGTTGCTCAGGGAAGTTGTGGATGTTCCATCGCTGGGTGTGTTCACGACTAGGTTGGATGGGATGTGAGTAATCTGGTCCAGTGAGAGGTGTCCCTGCCCATGGCAGGGTGGGTTGAAACTAGGTGATCTTTACGGTCCCTTCCAATGCAAAACATTCTATGAGTTATCCTTTCCCACGCATGCCAGCACATACTTTCAGAATTTATTCAGTTTGCTTGTATAGGCTCAAAGCCTTGCATGCTGTTACTCTGAGAATAAAGTGTACATGCCTTTGTGTGTGTGTGCTGCCAACACCACCTGTTCTTTTTCTTTCCCTAAATCTGGAGCAACAGCTCCTTTTTTATCTCACCCTTTAGGTCAGCCCAATACTTTTAAAGATATTATATATTCTTTTCTACCTCTGTAATATTCAACAGACGTTGGGTCTACACATAAATAGCTGTGAGTGTCTTAGTCTGCAGCTTTTGTTAAATGTGAGCTCATAAAACCAACTGACATTTAAGGAATGAACCTGCTGTAGTTTGGTGTAGTGCTGGCCTATGCAATAAATACAATCTGTCTCAAACTAAGCAAGAAAAAAAAAGAGGGAAGGCTGAATTAATCTACATCTTTGCTGACTTGGCTGAGACTACAGTAGTGCATTGAACTAGACTTTTGAAGATCATCATTTTCATTTGATTATTCCAGGTGTTTCCTACCAGCAAACTCATCTTTTAATTTGATGCCAGACAGTTGTTTGTACTCTGCTTTTCTCCCATTGCAAAAGAGCCATTGATAAGGTTGGAAATCAATGCCTTTCACATGACCTTAGGAGCTCAGTATATTCTCACCTCTACTGCTACCTGCTGCCTAAAATCACTCCCAGCTACCATTAAGCAGAAAGCCCTTCCAGGAATGCCTGCCTGTCTGAAACTTCCTACTTACCAAATCTCTCTTACCCATGTACAGAAATGACAGCAATCAGTATGATGGCAAGGGATCATCTCTTCTCAGTCATAATAAAAGACAATGATGATAACCATTTGGTAAAAAGGAAAGGTTATGTGTGAGGCAGCAAATCATCAGATTTTGTTCTTATTCTGACTGCACAAGACTGAGAAGGACCAGGGAAGAAATTTCCAAACAATTTCAAATGAGGAAACGGGAGTAATGAAAGACATTGAAGCCTTCTCAACTTCTGTACTGATATAGCTAGAGGAATGATCCCCTTCTTTCTGTCCCAGTATCTCCATCTCTCCTTTATTTCCTATCCCAGCAGTTACTGACAGATAGCTGGTAGAAACAGAATCCTCTAATCTAGCTAGACCTTGCATCTTAGAGGGGAGAGGTTATCCCCCCTTCTTCTGCTGGCTGGCAAAACTCCTTTCCTCCTTAAAGCCTGCTGCACTGAATCTCATATATTGGTGCTCCAGGACCCATATTTTAAATTACAAGGAGTGAGAATTTCTGTAGAAACCATTACACTAACCCATCTGAAACAGGCTGATAAACAGCCAATCTTGTGTGTGTTACAGAATATCTCATGAGGGTAATTTACAATTCCTCAGAGAAAACGGAGGTGAAGTAGTCCCTGCCTGTGTTTCATCCCAGCAAGCACATCATGCAATGTCCTGAGAATATCAGCAGTGGTAATGTTTGCCTTCTACCAGTTGCAGCCAGCTGGAATAAACATGAACACCTAGGCTCACACAGCTAAGGGTTTTGCTTACTCTGCAGTGTCAGCAGGGCTTGTGTTTGACTGACAGAACAGCCACGCAGTGAAGTCTCCTGGCCACTAAATCTAGGTCCATGGGACAATTTGTGATATGGGGGGTGATAACTATGCAGTCTACATTAACTGATTTATCTTCTGCTATCTTCATCTAAATCCTTATAATAAAGAATAACCGAACAAAAGTGTTTCTTTTTCATTATGTCATGCTGATGTTTATACTTGCATCTTGCATCATACCAGTGTATGGTTAGTATTACTAGCCTTAGACAACATATTACACAGCCTTTCTTGAGAAGCAGCTCCAAAGAAACCTGTTGGTTTTTTTTTTAATTATTATTCTATATGATATGTCTCCTCATTTATACTGGAATATACCACACTTTTCTGCCTTAACTTTAATCCATATCTTTGTAACAATCTCAGAAGATTTTGTAGTCTCCTGGATGATCTCTTCTGTTTCTGGCAGTTAATACTATACCATTTGTAAAGCAGAAGACAAACTTTAAAAGCAAAGGTAGAGAACTTGATACATTATGTTTTGGATTAAGGCAAGGCTGCTAACTGTACCGTGCAGCTGTTTTTCATTCCCAAACCCTTGCCTGTATTCAATGGACCATATACAAAGCAACAGTAATGCCACTTCGAACGTCTGAGGCAAATCCAGTACTTATACTTTATTTTGCATACTATTTTAGAAATTTGGTGACACCTAGTAAAACCTATAATTTTTCTGTCTTTCCTTTCACATCCTTACATTTAGAATATAAAAGACACATCTATCCATTCACTAAGCATATAGAGGCCGTATTTTCCATTTCTGTGATTCCCTCTGCAAATGATCAGAAGTCTGAAATAACTAATAGGGAAGAACCCAAGGATATTCCATCCCTTTTAGGTTTGACCTTATGATTTCAAATAAGCAACATCTGTATCATCATCAGATATATATTTTCTCTTAATTTCACTGCTTATCTAACATGTGCTGTTTAGTGTTCCAGTCCAGCTTTGTTTTGTTAAGCCAATATCTGCCAGTTAGCGAAGGGCCATTTCCTTATGCAACTATTAATGAGAACAACAAACAGTTAACTTCTGTATCACCTAGCAGAGTAAATATGGTCCTACTAGATACAGAACAGTTTTTATTCTGCTTTTTATACTAGTTCAGTAAAGATTTTTATTTATAATAGGGGAGTTTTATGGATTAAGGATGAAAGGGCATACTCCGACATGATTTATTTATTGTTCTCACGGCACAGTGTTTTTTTTCTGAACCATCTACTTGTATTGAAGAACAGTTTCAGTGATGTATATATGAATCCTTACAAAACTATTTTCATTCTAACTGCCAATGATGTATTAAGTTATTAAACATACCTCGTACTCTGTTAAGTCATTTCCTTTTCAGAAGCAGGTTGTTCATCCTGCCCTCTTTCAGAGAGCCCATCTTTTCCCCTGAAGGAAGTCATTTTCAGTTGCTTTTAAGAACACTTTCCCACAATGTTAACAACTTGAGCTGATGTTATCTATGGTGGATGTCTGCCTCAAGCCATTGCTTTTGGGGAAAACAGTCAGAATAACCATTTTTAAAATTAGGCTGAGGAAATGACATTTTTAGAATGTCAAATCTCAAATCTGACTTTTTGACAAAGTGTATGTTTAAAGACCCACTATTCAACCATTTAAAAGTAGGGTTATGAATTCTTGCCTGTTGTTCATCTGAAAAATCAATCTGCATTACTGATTGTGCTGCAAATTGTTAAAACACAGAGTCGGCACATAGGTTGTAGCAGTCTAAGTCTCTGTGCACACTAAGTATCCTTGCACCCCGTGTAAGTTTGTAGTGAAGGTACTGTTAGAGAGCCCAAGCAGGAATAGAAGTGACTCTGTATTATCCTCACAGATTGAGTATGCTTGCTGCAGATAAAGACCTGTCCAGAGAAACTACACCTGAAATTGGGAGCAGGAGGGGGAACTGACAGAAGGTAAGAGATGGACAGATGTTGAGATATCTACTGAAATAACGGAAGTTAATTTTGTCCAATATGAAAGGTATGCTAAAGCCCCTGCAAATGAATTTTTTTAGTATTACATTATCATAAAAATACAAGAAAGTATGTATTGCAAGAACTACTTTAGAGTATAAGATTTAATGGCACAGAATATTATTCATGCTATCAACCACCTTTCTCAAATAATATAAATTACTGCATAGACATTATGCAACGTGTGCAAGTCTGTGCACAAGCAGAGTAACTGAAATGGACCAGCTCCCTCAAACAAATATTTCCTGAGAGGTCCATAGCATTCAAATGCAAAGATTTTATGTGAGGAAACTGAAAGAGGCTGATAAAAACTGAAAAATTACTAAAATGATGGCATAAAGTTTGGCACAAAGTAGAAACTACCATGTTTCCACCAAATAAACAATCAGGAGAGCATCACAGACTCATGGGTATATACAGCTCATAGATACTATAAAGAACTTCCAGGGAAAAAATAAATTAATTTAAAAAGCTGGCAGAATCTGCTGATTTCTCACTGGAAACGGGTTCTTTCCTGCCCACTTTCAATGCATAACTGATATTGTTCTGCATCCCAGAATTGTTTCTCCCAAAGGTAAGCTATTCAGATTCATTCAAATAATGAATATTCTCATTTCTAAGCACTCAGAGCCATTCTTTTAGATCTTACTATTTTAGTTGGGGCTGCATTTGGCTTCCTGGAGTGCTAGCTGAATGAATTCCCCCCAGAATTAGTGCCTCTTGGGTCAGATACTGCCTAGACATAGATATAGCACAGTTTTAAAAATTCCTAAAATTGAATGATCACAGATAAGAGCTGAAGAAATATTTCAGAGCCATTGCCATGAAAATAAATGAAGTCACTTTGTTATTCATTTCACAGTCTGTATCAGGTAACTATGCAATGGCCTTCTTCAATGAAATCTGGATTTAAACAAGTCACATTGATGAGAGGAATGGGAGGAAAAAGGGGGACTAGCCAGAATTAACACCAAAAGTCAGTATGATGTTTTTATTCAGAAATGGTAAAGTACCCACTGATGCCAGATTTTTAAAAATAACCTATGTCTTCCAAGTACTTCTTGCCACATAAGTTCGGGCTTTTACTTTAAAAGTAAGAACTGGAGATTGATCTGTTCTGAAAAAAATAAGCCAAGCTGTGAGAGTATCTCTAACATATATCCACCTGGATCTAGGCATGATTGCATGCATTCACAGTATCAAGTCCCTAGACCTGTCCTATTTTATCTCAGTCTTACTTTACAGAAACTGTACTCATATGAAAATAACTTCTACGGGCTGACAAATTCTATGCAGGTTACATGGAAATATACCAGACTTGGTAGAGAACTTGGGCAAAGATTTCCATTCCAGAAAATTTGTAAGAGTTACAAGCAAACTTTAAATCTAAAGGACTCCTTAGCCTGAAAAATCTATTAAATTCTTTAAATGTAAAAAAGCAAACCAACCAAACAACAACAAGAACAAAAAAACCCCCCACAAAAACAAATTAAAAACCCTCAACACAAAAAAACCTCACAGACAAAGAAACAAAACCCAAACACATTCTCATAGGTTGAGATAATGGATCAATGACAGTAAGAATAATTTCTGGCAGATTTTTTTTTAGAAGGATATAGATGCATTTGAAAGACAACAACAAAACCAAACACTTTGTCATATAGTTAGAGGATCTATTATTGCTACTTAATAATATGCTTCACCAAGCTTCTGAATTGTTAGAACATCTGAAAATTTGCATGTCAGAAAACCTGATCCATGAAGGAAACTCCTCCTGTCGTATTTCCCACTGAGACCAGAAGCTCAATGCAAGAGTTCACATGGGAAACTTTTCATTTGTTTTCTTTCCATTAGATTTCAGAGGACTCCAACTTGTACTTTGCCAAATATCTGAAACAAACCAAAACTGAGGACAGTTTGTGGCTTGCCCATAACATATAGAAACCAATACAAGTTTCTGGAAGGTCAGAATTTGCTGAAGTGTAGTGACAGTGAAGAGCCTTGCAGCCTCATTTAGATTTCTGAAACACATCTATCAGCTTCAGATGAAAAGAAAATACTTAAAACAAGAAGCAAGACCAATGCATTCAAATATGATTGACTAAGCAGGCAGAAAGCCTGAAACAATAGCTGTGCTACTTTAATTTCTGCTTCAGCTCAGTGATGTCTACCCAGGCACCAGTAATGATATGTTAAATATCAGCCTTGTTAAATATTTTGTTACACATCAAAACACATTATGGAAATCTACAACAGCAAGGGATGCAAGAAAGGGGAAGTCAATGCTCTCAACTCTATAAGGCTTTTAGCAAAGAGCCACAGAATCATATCACCAACACAAGAGTTCCAGCAGTGGTTCACAGGTAATAAAGGTTCTCCACAGACTCCATGGCTGACTTGGGCAATTGTTTGAGTATTCAGGTGATGTCTCCTGCCAGGACTTTGGATTACCAGAATGGATTCGGATTACCATGGCCCTGCCCTACACTACATAGCACAGCTCCAGCACAAGAACTCTACTTGAAAGTTTAAGAATCATAACAACCCAAACCTTCCCACCCAACTCTTGAAAGAGATAATTATTGAGAGTTTAAGAGAAAAAAAGGAAGTCAGTGAAGAATTGCCCTGCTGCAAAGATTAGAAGCCTTTTTTGTAGACATTTCCATAAATTTCCCAAATTTCTGTAAATTTAAAATGTCAATAGGATATAAATGCAAAAAAAATTTTAATCACTTAACATAAAAATAAACCTGTCAGGACCATTCTTCCCCTAATTATTACAGTCCTTCAGTGCATTGCCTCTGGGGAAAAATTTCTAGATTAAAATACCTTTAAAGGTTAAGAGTGCACATGTTCTCAGGGCTACAGTACGAAATGTAATAATTAGCACACCACATAATCAATTAAATGATCAGCTGGACAGGTATTAAGTAACTGAGTTCACAGACATATTCTACAGAAGAGCTTCATTCTGCCAGATGACTGCATGTACATTTACTAGAGGTTATAAGGCGATCAAAATCTTTCATGTTTTTCTTAAACTGCCTACATACTTCAGCACTGTAGGACAAAATCTGCCCTCAGTTATGCCACTGGAAAATCACACATTTCATGGGCTTTGATGTATTGGCAGTTCCAGTGACATAGCTGAGGGCAGCATTTGGCCAAATACATCTTCATTCAGAAGCAGCATCTATTACCTATAATAGTCTTCCCCAAAGGATGGCTGGGAACATGTGCAGATACTATACACTGACAGTGACACAATGTTTTTCCTTACGAAAAGTGATTTTGAAAATAAAAGTCCAAATAAAATTGTCTTTTCAACTTTAACTATTCAATTTGAACAGACACTAGGGAAAAAGTAAAAGAAATTTTGGAAAGGTTAAAATAGGATTTTTTTTTCCCCCTTTACTCAGTGTCACAGAGGCACCCACAAAATGGACAGCAGTAGCTACACAAAATCCAAATTTATTGCAACCAAAATTACTCAGCAGTCCTTTTGACAAAATTAAATTAGAAGTTGGCTGTTGGTCAGGAATATACTACTACACAACTAATTCTTAAGCTTTAAGAAATACTCTTTCTATAATGGTGAACCAAAATGTGTGCACAGTCATTCATACAGGGAAAACCTCCCACACAAAGGTACCCGAAGGGGGTCTCTCACCCAAAGGGTCAAGGGCTCACTCAAGGATACATCCAAAAGAAATATTCACTCACCAAAGAGTGGATGAGGCTCACTCAATCCACGGAAGTATCCTTGGATAGCATCCTATATATTCAAGGGTAGGGCCTGACTGCAAGGCCAACTTGCTCCAAGGGAACCAACTCAAGATCAGCTCTCCAGAGGGGCTCCATTTATGCCCTAGTCGAGTGTGCAGTGTGGTCACTCTAATTAGCTGGGGGCAAGCCTCGGACAAAGGCAGGCCTGGACCCTGAAGTGCTGGTAATTGCCATGAGGCTTTGTTTAATGGCTGTGAGGCACCAAACTGGTCTTTATCAGGTCTCAGGCAAGCCCTGGCCTTTATTAGATTTTTGTTAGGGAGGTTGCACCTGCCACCATCAGGTTCCCTGAGTCTTCCCATTCCTAGTTTTTCTGTAAAGCACTTGAGCTCTAGTGCTACCTAATAAGCCAAATGTTAGTGTTTTATGAATAGTCATTTCATAACCCAGTTACAGTACTTTTAAACCAGTTTCCTAAACCCAAAGCATAGAATAATGCTAATCAAAAAATAAATTTATCATCTACCGTTAACTCTCAATCTAAAGACGTACTACAGTACAGCACCATTAAAATGCCTGCTGTCACCCTGAAACACATCATCAAAATAGGTCAGGCATGTCTAGTTCTGAGATGGGCATATTTCAGAATGCAAATTTCCTTCAGTTAATACAGTTAAGCAACTTGTGGGTTGGGCAAAAAAAAAAGCTTACTTCTCACAACAGTGAGAAAAAGGAAAAAGAAAGATAAAAACATGAAGGAAGAAAGCTTATTTTTTTATATATATAAAAGCAGGGAGAAAATGTTGACATCCATCAAAATCATTTGAATTTAGTCTGGGATTTTCAAAAGAACCTGATCTGCTTAAGTGCTTGCATCTTATTTTTGAAATCCTTCCTTCATGCACAGAGAAGCTGACAGATTGACAATGTAATGACTTGAATCCTTTATTCACCGAACAAGAACACCACAGGCAAGGGATGAGGCCAAGACTTTTTACTGTTTCTTTTCTGTGCCTCAACCCTCACCTGGAGGGAGTCACTCAATGGTTGAAAGGACATTTTATCCTCCAAACCAATATAATCTTCAACCTTTTCATTAGCAAGAAAGATAGTGAACATAAACAATTGTTTACGGTTTCTAAAAATAATGGTTTGTAGTGATCCTGACCGGAAGACCATTGTACATAGAGAAGTTAGTGATCCACACAACAATTAACCTGCGTAGGACCAGATTTGTGCTGTGCAGTGTTGAGCTGCACTGCACATACAGTTTAGCCTTCAGGCCGGTGTTGTGCTGCACAAACCCCTTGCCCTCAGGATGAACTCAGCCTGCTCATTGTAGAGGAGAACCCTGCAGGCAACTCCCCCTTGGTTCCAGCAATTACACCTCCTGCATTGCCCTGCCTGTATCTAAAAACGCAGCAAGAAATTCTCATGCGAACACCCTTTCTGTTTGACAGTAGAAATTATGAATATAGCTGTTTTCTTGTAAAAGAGTCTGATAATAGCTCGAATGACCAAAATGGAGTAACCCTTTCTACAGATGGGGCCTGCACAGTGTGCTGCAGGCTGGTTGGAGGAACATTTGGTGATGTGCAACTTGAGGTTCCTAGCATCTGAAGGGACATAAGATTATCTACACTATTCTCTCTTTCCTTACTGTGTTAGCTCTAACACATAGTATTTTAAGTGATTCTTTAATAAAACCAACTCTATAGAGTCTGATTTCCTTTCTTACTTGACATTGCACTTGACCAGCACCTCATGGTGCAAGATACTGTTCTTCTGAAGTTTAAGATTTGATGACACTTTTCAGCATAATCTCTAAGAATTTTATGGACAAAATTTCAGGTAGGAGTCCTATTTTTCTCACTCAACATATCTTGCTGTAAAACAAATATGAAATTACTGTATGGGGAAAAAATGAAGCTCAAATTAAGGGATGCATCAAAAACCTCTGATCTGACTCTTCTATGATGCCACATCATCAAGCTCTTGTCTGAGATACATGATTCTTACACAGCAACGAAGTCGTTTTGTTCATGTATTTCTTGGTGTTGTAAGAAATACAGAAAAGAACTTGATGATGGAAAGAGAGTGGAAGAAATAGGTAAGACACCTGCAACACAGAAATTTGCTATAGGTAAAGTTCTATCTTGAGATTTTCCAGTAGAATCGGTATCCAAATAGACAAAAATTATATATTATCATCCGAGACAGAATCAAAAGGGTATTGCAAGTGGTTTAAGGCACTAGTTTAAAATAGGTGCTTTGGGAGAATACAAGGACAGCTCAATCACTCCCCATTATAGAAATTTGAAAGAAACTTCTGTGTTTTCCTTCAAGAATATGTTACAGAGACAGATCAAGGTTTATAGTATAACACCTGAAAGAGCAATGGGCTATGTATTAACATGTCCAATAGAATCCAAATAAGAAAAATAAGACATCTCCAGTGAGAAAAATGAAAAGCAAACAAACAAAAGAAGATACTTCCCAAGGTCTTCAGGGACTACACTAATATTATTAATCTAAGGAGTAAGGACTCCTCCTGCCCCAAAGTAAAGTTATTCACTAACAAAATATTAGGGAAAGGAAATCTTTAAAAGATACCTAAGGGGAGCACTGCAACACAAAGCTGTAACTAAGGATGGGAACAGGTCAACCAAAACATCCTGCCCTGAGGCACAGACTTACTGGTTAAGTCTCTTGCTGCTCTTTTCCCCAATACTTTGGTTCGGCCAGTTAAATTGTCAGATGCATGCATTTACAAGAAAAAGAACTGAAATACTCTGCCATTTCCAAAATTTCCTCCATATTTGATATCTTCATTTTCAGCCAACAGCTACTGTGTTCTGCAACACAGAATTCTGACAGGGATAGTCTCAGCATTAAAAAGAGAAATGCAAATTACGCCTTTTTAAACAAAGCAGTGAAGCAAAAAAAAGGTGAAAGACAGAAGCAAGTACAAATGAATTCTGAAGATCGGCATTTTTTAAGGAGCTTCAAGAAAGGGAGAGAGAGCACCACTGCAGGGACTAAGCTGCATGGTTATTCCCAGATCCTGAGGGATGGAAAGCTCACAGTTTATATTTAACAATGCAGTAAAAATAGGTCAATTATGAGAGAGTATCCAACTCAAAATTAAACTGATGGGAAAAGATCAGTTTGTTGACTTTATGGCCAAGACAGACAAGAAAAAACATGACAAAGAATCCCAAATGCTACCTGAAACATTTCTCAATGTCAGAGCAAATAGAAAACAGGCTCTGGACCACAGGTACGGTAAGAGAAGAAAACCTATTTGGGAAGAGATAAGAATGACAGCGTATAATATCACTTTGCAGTGTTCAAAAACACCAGTCAAGCGTGAAAAATGTGGAGAGAGAATGACTACAGCAGAAGGAATTCTTCATGGGGAATGATGGGCAGTATTACCTTGGAGGCAGCTATCAGTCTGAAGGAAAGCAAATGGACTACTATATTTAATTGAAGTTGGCAACAGAAATAGAAGGCCACATGTTGCCAGAAGTAGTGGTAGTTAAACTCAAAGAGAAGCCAAACTGAACTAAGGTAAAAGGACTTGTATTGACTATGTCGTCTTCAACATGAACTGAATATACAGGCATGTGAAAGACGGAAATAAACACCTGTTAAAACCTTAGCTGGGAAAAGTGCCTGTCTGAAGGGTATTCAGCACAATCATATCTTCCAGGGGAAAGGGAATACCTAGTTGAGTGGACAATGTCCAGAATGGATATAGCTACCTCATTAGTCATTACTCAGGGAATGTCTCACTTGCCCTAGGAATATGACTGTACCAGCTCAAAGCAAGAAATGAAAAGTAGCAAAAAGTAAACCCTCACTATATAGAANTCCACTATAAAAAAAAAAAAAAAAAAAAAAAAAAAAAGGCAATAACAGAACTCTTAATTCCTCTATTGACCTTAAGAAGTGAGTATTTTCCACTACCTACATGAGGAAAAATTCCGAAAGAGTTGATTGATGCCAAATGTTTTCCTATACCTCTTACATCTGCAGTAATCTAGCAGGTATCTTTAAGAACACATAGCACACATAAACATGGTACATATTCAACACTCCCTTACCAATATGCTGCTTTCTCATACTGTCATTTTGTTTGTGTTCAGCAATCAGAGCATTGCAGTATAAAATATACACATTTTTGAAGGTCTGCAGTGTATGAATATCTGTTTAGGTGACATTTTGACATGAAGTGGGTGTAAAGGGGAAAAAGTGTATGACCAGAAAAAACTCACTATCAAGTTACAGCTAGCTTAAACAAAAATCTAAATTTCATTTACACAACTAACAATTCTAAAAGTAATTACTACAGCAAGAGACTTGTTAAATAACAAACAAACTAAGGCTATCACAAATATCCCGTGCTGAAAAGCCAATATCAGGACCAAAGATTTCCCAAGTATTGTAAATCATGTACGGAAAGCTACATTTCATCTAACTAACCATATCAGCCTACAGAAAGAACTACTGCAATGCCACAATGACATAAAATTAAAATTTTAAATGAGTTTTTTGAGAAATTCAGGTAATTAAGAAAGCTAGAAAAATCATTCTGCTGATGATACAAAACTGGGTATTGATTTTTCTCAGAAATCAACCTCTCAGCCCTGGGTCTGTATGTGGAATATGTCAAAACATTTGCTTAGTGCAGAAAGCAATGTCTAACATTTGATAAGTTAGACCTTCTAACATTTGAAGATTGTATTCTGTTTTCAAGTGCCTAGACTGGAGTTTTAAGAATTATGAGCCAAAAATCAGATACATCCAGAGATCTGTGTATCAAAAGGAATCTAAACTGATATAAAGCATATACATTTTGAGTATGTTGTCTAACTTAAACCAAGAAAGTCCTTAAAGATTCATATCTATTGAAGATATCTGAAATTATAATCTTTTCCCACCCTGCATTGACACACTGTGTGTCTGTGGGCATTTGAGACTTACACTGAAGTAGTGTGGATTCCCAGAGGCTCTCCCTACTTTACAGGTACAGTACAATTTGTATTAAAAATCAAGTTCAGATTTGTTGTCACCCCCTAAAATACACTACAAATGCTCAGTGAAGATCTTACCTTTTTGTGTTTCATAGTAAGGCTGTCAGTAGGAAATTCCAGGCATTAGAAAACTGCTTATGGTTCAGCCTATGTTAGAAACCATGAATTCCAGATTAGGATATAATAATTTAGAATCTAGATCAACACATGTTCTTCTTTAAAGCAGATGAAACTAAAGAATCTTCTAAACATCTCATTAATATGGCCTTATATAGTTTTGTTGTACATAATACATTTTTATATGTTTTATATTCCGTAGTTGTTTTCTTCTTATACAGATACATCACTGCCTTGTTTCTGAGACTAGCTCTTAAAACACAGTCCAATATGAAAGATAAAGGAACATACAGAGCTTCCTATAGCTAAGCCACTAAGACTGTTACTTGCGGCCTTTCCCTCCCATAGGAATACTCTCATCCAAATAGACAAACACCAGGTTTTCAGACAGAGAAAACTGGATCACCCAGCATCTTATTAAACCACTGAAGGAAAGAGATTACAGGTATGAACAGCCTGGGAGACAGCCACATGGCTGAAGGAGGCTCACAGACGCTACTAGTAGCTCTCCGGGAGATTCCTGAGTGAGAGGAAAACAGAGATTAAATTAATATGTCTTAAATTCAGAATGGATCATTATGGTCATCGTGTAACTTTTTCTACAATGCAGGTTTCAGAAACTTCTGCAATAGTCTTGGCTCTGAACTTAGAACATCTCTCTGTACTGCAGCAGGTCTTAGCTACACTCCCTCTTCCACACACACAAAAAACCCTCCATAGTTGTCCTCTTGATCATTTCTTGACTTGATAGCCTAAACTGCACAGTTATTCAAACCATCAAGATTTCTGTGGAAGCTTGGCAGTTAAACACCTTTACAGTCATTTCCTGACTTCCCTTCCTCTCCCTGACTTTCATCTAATGAACTGCTAGAGCTAGTTTTCTATTTAACTTCAGAGAAACTTAAGAGATATGAGCAATCAGAAGAAGATTAATAACCACTAGCATTTGTCATGTGACTCTTCCAGAGCTACTATAAACATTTATGTCTGGATTTCTAATGATCACTCACTGCTAAGGATTGGGGTGGGAAAAAAAGGATCAATTTTTGTATTACGTTTAAATACGCAGCATCCAGAACTAACTATTTCCATTTCCTCCAGCAACAAAAATAATGAAGATACTGTTTTTGATATTGAAGACATTTAAATCTGCCCACTATACTGAGGGGCAAGGGGTACCATATATTAAAAAACAAAACAAAAAAAAGGCAGCAAGAGAGGGAGGAGAGAAAGTCTTTCCATTTTAACATTTTAGAAGTGTATGTGCTCTTTGGCGTGCTAATAACTTCTCTGAGCTGATTAGATGAGTCACTGGGTTTTTCCCTAGAATGAGTTCTTTGTACCAAAGACAAAACACTTCACCCTTAACAAAACTGACACAGAATATCCACTAA
>VZZY01005445.1:10057-20308 GCA_013400335.1 Eurystomus gularis
CTGTGATAACGGTATTGCAATATTTGGATAAGGCATAGATTGTAAGATATAAGAGTGCTTCATAGAATAAATTTTGGCTTAGTATAAATAAACATATATTTTCATAAAGGGGGGTTGTGTCTGATTCCTGCAATCGGTTGTGGATTTGGAGAGAAGTGCCTCACCCTTGATTCCATTTGGGGAGTGGTCTGGGGCCCTGGTGGGCGGGACCACATCCCTTGTGGGCAAACCCGTGACCCCGTGCGGGCGGATCGCGACACTACCTCACCTCTCTAGTTTCAGAACATCAGGAACACAACACACAAAATGCTAACAGGTTATAACAGGTTTTAGAGGTTTGCTTAGTATGTTTACCTCTCACTGCCAGTACATCAGCTATGCCAACACTGTAGAAATCTGCAACATTTTATTATCTGCAAGTGATCTCTTCACAGCTGCAGTGTACTCATCCTTTTGCACATCCTGTAATTTACAACCGGGTCCACCTTTTCTGTAATAGATAAGTGAACAATTGCATAGCTCTGACAGCCAGCTCCTTCCATCTATACTCATCCAGACATATTGCTTGCTCTTTCTTTCTTGAGGGGCTAGTTCCATGGCTAATCAATTACCTGTCAGTTTTGGTGTTGGGTAGGTTTTCTTTGGTGTCTTCAAACACATTCCTGTATGGGTACTGAGTGTGGTTTTCTTTTGGTAAAAAAAAAAATATTCATTTGAAAATGAGATTTCTTCCAGGAACCTTATACTTCTTGTTACTAACACCTAGAACTGCTCAAGCACAAAAAGCTAAAAGCTAACAATAATGCTCTAAAATTTCTACTTCTTAAATTTGTTCACAGGACAGCAATTTTACAGTCCATTTCAATTCTGAAGTTAATCTGCCAATTACTGCTACACAATCAGGGGAGACAAAAATTACCTTTTTCTGTCTATATGAGAAATGCAATCACTAACATCCAAGGTATTAGGGTGTGTTCCCCCCCCCCCTTCCCCCTTATCAAAACTTAACTGGTAGGTGTTCTGGGGTTTTTGTTTGCTTATTTAGGGAACATACTGAATTTTACCTCTATATAGGTGTAAATCAACAAAACTATTCACTTTTGGGGTAATGAGGGCAAAAAACTTTCTGAATGTCTCATTTCTATGTACAATCAGCAACACCATAGGGATACAGACACAGAAATCCCCAGTGCCAACAGAAATACAGCAAGATTGAACAGCTGTTGTATGTGTCTTCCATTTGGTACGGTGCATGTGCTCTGAGGAACAGGTACCCTACAATCACATGCATTTTGTATAACGAGGAAATAAAGTCTTCATAAAAGTTGTTTCTGACTGTATCAATGTCTTCCTGTGATTGTTACACTCACTGAGAATGATGTAACTCAATACAGAGCAACTCCTAATTGCTAGTGGGGTTGAGATACACAGACCTACCAGTGACATCTGAAGGGACTGCGCACCTAAGCATAGAATAACATCGGGTAACTAAACATCTAAGAAATTTCAGAACTAAAGATACTACATTCAAAAACCTCCTACTGCAAATATCTTTCTAGAAGGATCCTTCGAAGTTGAATGTTTATGTCCAGCTGGAAGCATATCCAGAAAGATATTAATCTTCCAGAGCACAGTGAGTCTCTGACCCACTACTGCCCATGCTGCAGCAATATTTTAAAAAGCAGTTTAAAACATTGCTAAGAGCTCCCCTCACTGGTCTGCCTTCAAACTGTTTCTTCAGTCCTGAAAATATTTTTATACGAAACAAAGATGGGTAAAATATTACTTCTATTCCACATTAAAAAGAAATGTGACGTGGAGCTCTATTTTTTATCAGAGAACCTATTAAAAAAGTTCTTATTAGTTGTTAAGTCATAAGACAAAAGATAATGACTTAGGAAGAAATTGTTTTTCCATCATGATGAACCTCACATATTTATTGAGTGCTTAATCTTGTATAGCACATGTAAGCCTTCCCAAAGTCTGAGTTACAAGACAAACATAGACACACATTTCTGACATACTGCCTCATTTTACAGTAACCATTATCAGCTTTAATGGGATTATCAACAAGTCAGTGTGGAAAAAGGATCCAAATCTGCTGTGGAATTGGAACTGCAAAAAGATTGATTACAAAAGCTTAACATTTTCTGCACTCCCCTACTGCCTGGTTGCAAGAGCAAACTATACCGCTCAGCCTGTACTGGTTTACATGACTGAAGACTTGTTGATTTTATATTTTTACATCTATGGCTTTTAGAGCCCTACTTTGCAAGCTCAACCTAGGGGCTGACTGAAATTGGATACTTTTATGGTGACGATGCCAACTAAGAAAGGTTAAAATCAGTCATTTTAATGACACCAGGAAATACCATTATCTTCAATTCACAGTGAATAATCCTGTTAATGCATAAAATACAAGTTCTCTAGTTTGTTCTTATATGCTTTAGGCCCTACAGAATTAACATGAGTAAGGTAAAAAAACCCAGTAAAATCTGTTTTCTGCCACATTGAAAAAAACCCCAAAAGAATCAGAAGATACAGAAGACATGCTTTTCAATATACCTTATAATCCTGGAAAGACTATAAAATAGGATTTCTTAACATACAATAGTACTTGAGAAGTTTTTGTATAGCACATCTAGCTCTCAGCACTGTGCTACATAGAACAAAAACCAAAACTTTCATTACAAACACATTAAATTTCTAAACAAACACAAAACATTCTATCTTTCTTCATTCCAAATGCATTTGGAAGCCTAACTTTTCAGGCAGTTTAGCTACAATGCCAAATCCATTCAACCTGGGTTCCCTCAGGTGAAATGAGGTAATTCCTTGAAGCACTCTCTATTTTCTTTCAACACAGTTTTCTTTCTTGAGGTCACATCCATTGTCTCTACTGATTTTTGGTTATTTCCTCCTTTACTGCACGGACAATTATTCTCCCTGGGCTAACTGTTGTACTGGAGAGAAGGAACGGGGACTTCGGCATTCATAACAAGCTAAGAAATTCAATACAATCCCTATTGATACTAACTCCCTCAGGGTCATCTTCATCATGCTGCCAATCTCCACATTAAAAAACCCTGCCGTCCAGAATTCACTCTAGAAATTTTGGGATAAGCTGTGTATAGTGTATGGTATGTGTATGGGTACACTACAGCCATATTACCCACCTTTCTTTGAAGACTATTAAAAAAAAAATCTGAGGCTTAGACAAAACCCAAAACACTAAAGTGTAATTTGAAGTAAAAATGAGGTGCTATTGCTTTATTTTAACAGGAAGCTGCATTTTCAGCTGCCACCCCTCTCACCCCATTTAACATAAATATACTGCTCAAATGCTCTTCCTGTGCTTTAGAGACCTCTCCCATTTTTCTGCCATATACTACTCTCTAGCTTCTGCATTTGTGTTAACAGAAGTGGTATTTGTAAGTCTGTTCAAAGTTACAGCAACTACCCAAGAGCAACTGCTAACAGCACAAAACACAAACAAGTGAACTTGCAAGCTTTTTTAGAGCTAAATAGAAAAAAAAAGTAGCAAGTAAGACATGAAGTTAAAGTAAGTGTCCTGCAGGTAATTATTCCACCATGCTCCTTCTCCAGGAGACAAGATACTTTCAACTCAGACTGAAAGCCAAAAGTGCAGCACCAGCTCAACCCTTAGCAATTAAAGTCCATCAAGATAAAACTTGCTGCTTCAACAAGAAGAAACAAGAAGTCTGTCATTCAAGTTCTACTTTTGCTGCTCAAGCAGGACCTGTGCAAAATATAGTCCCTATGCTAGATACCAGAAAGAAAAAAAAAGGTAACATATTAGTTATGGATAGAAATGTTAACTTAACATATAATATTCCAAATATAGCAAGAGCTGATGTTCTCACCACATGAGCTCTATTAACTAAACAGGTATATATTTAAACAGATCTCCTTAACCTTTAACTCTCAAATGCTTCCAGACTTTAAAAAAAAAAAAAGATATATTCTTAACACAATACTTTATTCAGAGCTCCACTCACCAATAGTATTTCACATCTAAACGGAAGCCAGCAAAAACATTAAAAACCTGTAAGCATAAATGATAACTATCTCAAAATGTCTTGATATTTTTAAAGCTAGTACCTACTTTTCTCTCATTTGGGATATGGTTTTTTTTAAAGCATATAAGTTCCAGGAATATATGCATTTAAAGAAAAAAAAAAAAAAAAAAAGAGGCAGCTTTCTGGGGTCCAAGTTTACTCAACCCCAGAAACCCGTGGTTGTTTAGGGTTTTTTAAATACATGTATACACTCAAGTTCTAAAAGTTTCCTCATTGGATTTCCTTCCCATACTACATGATTCAAGATCCTTTTCTCCCTAGAAACTACAAAGAACTCAGCTCCTTTTAAGCCCATAAGGAGATAACAATTTCCTTCTTTCTACCTCTTGTTTATTCTTCCAGCATAGAATCAGGCCTGGTCAGGTTGCAGGATGGATCTAAGTCTTGACAGGCTTAGAACTTAAAATCCATAAACGTGTTTGCTTGAAAAAGATTGATAGCGAAGAGTATAAGAATATATGCCTGTTTAGTTTACACAGTTTGGGACTTCTATCCCTCTGTATTACACAAACCATTTATCACTGGAAACATAAACTAAAACGCAGCTAAAACGCAGCAAACCCACCGGCAATGCAACGATAGTTGTACAAATAACCAGGAGAAAAAGACAAGAAGTGCAAGAAGTTTATCATAGACTTAAAAGGAAAATCACCATAGAAATGCAGCACTAGACAATGCTGTGTGTAACAGGTGTAAGTCTAACATGACTTTTCAAATGCTGTCATTTGGAGAGAAAGGGATTATTTACTTTTCACCAAAATCTGGATGAAAGAAACTAGGATTCCAAAGAAAGGATGTAAGACACTTAAATACATTTCATTAAGCTATAATGCCATGTTAAGACTACTGATTATGTCTTCATTAAATGAGCATCCAATATATCTTCTACAAAATAACAGTCATGAGGTCAATGTTTGACCAGTCTCAAGAAAGTGGTAAGGAGCCATAAATAATTCGTACAAGATTTCAACTTTCTATTTCAAATGAAGATGTGTAGCTTGTTCTTAGTCTACATGACTGAGGAAGCAACCACTTGTAAAAGAAAGAGATGAAACAACTTGGATCAAACCCCATTGCTCTATTCAGCCAAGCAAGGAGTACCAAAAACTACATGAAGTTAAATTCCACTGAGCTATTTGCTCATTCACATGAACCTGAATATATGCAATGCTGCAGAAATTTCTTTGTACTGCTTTCTGATAAAAAACATCTAATGAAACTTTATCCTGAAACTTCCCTCTTCCTGGGGGGGGGGACCCAAATGAAACAAAACTCAACACACCAACTAATCTGCTATCTTCTGGACAAGAAAAAAAGCAACAATGGGAGAGTCAGTAAAGAATACTGTTCTTTATAAAAGCCTTTCTATTTACACTTGTTTCTTCCCCCAAAGATAAAAAGATGGCCTCTATCTGATGTACAGGAGCATCTCTGAAAACCAAGCTTCCCTAGAAGCCTTTAACTTATAAGTGATTACTTATAGATCAAAAATTGTACTATTTTGAGTAGAAAGTACAATAAGAGAAAAGGTAACACATGTTATTCTTCTTGTTCCTGTAATCTGTACCTGCCATGTTTGTAGATGAAAATCTTCACAAGTTTTATCATCATGCGCTACCTGACTTACTAAATAAGCCAGTGTCTGAGGTAAGGAGTTACAAATACAGTGCAAAAAACCCCTATAAAACTATGAGGCTTTTTCTTTGCAGCAAAGTGCAACAGAGGAGGAAGAGCTAAGTTGAAAGAAAACAAACAAACAAACAAACCCACCAAACAACCAAACCCACAAATCCTCTTTTTTTTCAAAAGACCAAACGCAGCCTTCTTCACAGGTAGAACAACCAAGTCTTTATTTTCCCTTCCTGATCACATAGCTTGCTGTGACTAGGTATTAGCTTCGGTGTAAAAAGCAATTAGATCTAAAGCATTTGCCTCCTATTTATTTTACTCCTTTCATTTACTATTGTTGATATGCAAGTAACGAGTTTACAATGAAAAGGTGATGATCTGGGGTACTGGATTTTGTTGTCCACAGCCCACCTCCCCCCTCCATACTCCTAGATTCCCACCACCACTCCCCAAACCCAGGACAACACAGAAAAACATAGCCTTGGTAAAAGTAGGCAAGCAGTGTGGGAATTTGTAAAATGTTTGTAAAAAATCCAAACAAACAAGAAAACAAAAAAAGGAAACTCACCTGCTTCAATTTCCTATAGAAAATCCATTAAGTTAAAGCAGTATCTGACCATGCCTTCAACCTATGAAGACATTCCATCAAGCACAGATAATACTTTAACAGACTTTCTTTACATTCTATCAGCACTATAACCAGAGTTAATCAGTATCAGAGGATTTCATACAGCATTCCAATATAAGTAGAAACACGACTCTAATTTCTTGTTCATACCATCTTGCAAGGAAAAAATCCTAAAGGAAAAAGAGGGCATGCATCAAAAATTCTCTAGGCAAGTCCTCAAGTGTATCATTTTAAGGATTTTAATAAGGATACCATAATCATTCAAAAGGAGAAATAAAATCCAATTTTTAAGTATTTTTCCTATGAAAATAACCCATTTTCTAGAGTAGCCACTTCTACGCAGAACTTAACTAACCACAGTGTATCTGTTAAAACAGTCATAACCCAAGGTATTGAAATTTGCTATTCCAAAAGACACAGTAATCTCATTTCTCTAGTCTTTTTACTTCTGAGTAATAGGAAAAGAGTTCTGGTCCATTAACTCGCCCACTCTCTCCTGAAGGAAGTTAACCAACTCGGCTAATACAAAGACATGAGTTTCATCCAGGTCTTGTATGATGAACTTCTTTCCCAACGCATTTGACTCATCCAAGTAGAGCAGAAACTGCTTCATTGCTGGGTCACTGTGGAGACAAACATGGATCAGAACCCACCTTGTTGTAATAAGATACAGTTAAAAAACAAACAAAAGTACTGCTTGAAGACACTCCCAAAATTCTTTGGGAAATTAATATTAACTTCAAAAATTGCTCACAGTTTAAATAAAGTTTATGAAGCTTTGGAAAAAGTTGTTTCTTTCACAAGGCTAATTGTTTGGTTTAGAGATAGACTGATAACTAAATATAGTGAGAAGAACTAGCTGCTTGATTAGCAGAGAAGTGCCCCTACCCTGTTGGTAAAGTTGCTTAGAAAAAACCAAAACAAACTCAACCCTTAATGAGGTAGGTTTGAACTTACACTTCTATCTTCAGCAACAGCATCATAAAAACATGTTTTCTTAAAGCATATTCTGAGAACATAGATCTCACCTGAAGTAGTACAGCACAGAGAAAAAGTTGTCATGTATGGATACACGTATCACACTAACTGAACAGTCTCTTCTTTTTCATGTCTCCTTCTAACTTAAATTTAAATGTCCAGAAGAAAGTATTTTGGAAGTATGGAAACTGCAGGTAACTGAAACAGTTGCATTATACTAAGCAGCTAGATAAAGTGGCTTCAAATTATAAGATCTTTGATCCATGGAAATTTTGAAGAATTTAGACAACGTTATTCTGACACTAGTTTTTACAAAACAGGAATAACATGCTCTTTGGTAAAACTTAGTATTTGATTGCAACAACCAGTGAAAACGTGCAAGAAATACAGGACATTGGAATCAGGTAGCTCAGGACACTTCCAAAATTAGGAAGGTACTTGTTTTGGCAACACAGTATTTCTTAGAAAGAATTCTTAATAACATCATAATCTTAAAAGAACTCCTCAGTTAATCTTCCCCCTTAAAGGCAGTATGAGAACTAGTTCACCCTTACCTAGAAGGATGTATGGTGCAAAGACATGCACTACGTGACCAAACCCTTCCCTTGTCCCCTGCCCAGCATCTCAAAAAACAACCTTTACTATTGGCCTCAAATCTGCTGAAGCACGACTAGAGTAAGATTAGTTCTCAAAGTACAAAGTAATTTGAGGGAAAAAAGAACGGGAAAGTCTGGAAGCTATATCTTCTTTAAAATAACCATTATTTATGTGCTCTGGCATGTAGGAAGAAAAACAAAAGAGAAACAGAAGATGAGAAAAATTAGATACCAGAAGTACATGGCTTCCAGTACTCCTCCACATCCCAATTTGGATGGGTGCAGGGAGGTTTTATTTGTCCCTTAGGACATTCAGCTGTACTTTAGCGGCTCACAAACAGTACTAGATGACACAAGCTTCTGTCCTAGCCGGTATGACCAGCCTGTATGATGTTGGGCAGTAGCCAGAGACTGGTTTTCACACAATCAACTCACAGAACTGCAACGAGTGCAATAGATGTATGTCACAGCAGAAACATTGATCTCGTTACAGTACTTGAAGATTATAATCCTTTATATGGCATCCTCAGAAAAGTTTAGCCTGCTATTGGAAGAATATGGGGAAAAAAAGGCCTGCACAACATTTCACTATTTTACTTGCATAATTTACACATTCAGAAGTGTCTAATTTTTTTCCACCGCCCATACATTTGGTATCTTAAACTGGGTTGTAAAAAACTTGTATCTGAGGTGTAAACAAGGGGATAGGTTTATAGTAATTCTGCATCTTCTCCTAAAATTGAATAATAATAGGCTACCTTTATTCAAAGGTGGGGAGAACATACCACCAAGAGCTAGCAAAACCAACTTCAAGAACAGTTTTCCCAGGTGGCTGTTGAAAACATCTGATGGCATAACAAATGCTGTAGATTTGTTTACCAGAAAATTCCCTTCCCTTCCAGGGAGAATGACTAAGTTCCATGCCAATAGTATGTGGGACATGGCCATGGAGCTGGATTAAAACACATAGATCTTTAGGTGCGTATAAAATAAACACACAAAATAAAAAAACAAAATATTTTTCTACTTGAGATTTTAGAACTTCTTGCCTTGTCAGTCAAGAACTCTGCTCTGGGCATCTTTATGTAGTTAGCTGCAGGCAAGCAATCTCTTGTGCTTCAGAAGATTTGTCAAGGTACTTGCACGGAGCCAAATTTGAGAAGACAGGCTTCTTGATATAGCAGTTCAGGCTCTGAACTGCTCACATATAGCCATTAGACATCCAGACCTCAGCTGGCTAATGTCCAGTCAACTCAGAAGTTAGCTGCTGCAAGCTCACAGCTATGTGCACCATGCAGGCACATCACAAGAGGTTCAAGGTTCCTCTTTTTTTTGTGCACTTATAATCCGTTAATATGTTTACAATCTAAAGTGTACAGCACAAATCTTTTATGTCATATAATTCTACACAATTACCTCAAAATCTTTACTGATGCTTCTTTTCACTTTGGAGGTAACCAGTTATCTCACTTTTAGTCTAGAATTTAGACTAGAGTCTAGAGACTCAAGATTGTATAAAAACATGTTTACTGCACATATATCAAAAGGTTGCTTTTACAAACTACAAGCATATTCAAGTATGATCTACAAACAGAGCCACATGTCAGCCTTGAACGTAATTTGGACTAGAATTGATAAAAACAGGTAGAAAAGAAAGGATCAAAGACTATCTCATCTCCCTCTAGAATCAGTGGGGAAACACACTGCTTACAAATAACAGCCAAAAAAGGATATTATTTGTAAGCAATATAAACAAGAGGGAACACCTAGTGGTTAAACATAAGCGGAAAGCAATATCTTAAAAAAGAAAAAACGAGTTTGGAATTAGGATTTACCTACAATTGCCTCTCTCCTTCCCCCAAAGGCTGCACTTTTGTCTACTTGCTCAGCACCACCTCCCCTCACAATTACTTTCGTGAGTACAAAGAGACTTTTTAGACTCCTAAGTTATTTAGAATATATCCAGCTCTAAAGAAACAAGTAGACCTTGAACCAACAAGAGGCAGTGAGCGCTGTGACTAACCATTCAATCAGAACACCTTTCAGAACATTCACCATCTTCTCGGTTCTCTTGCAGACGCCGAAAGGAGGGGTGACAAGAACAGCTCTTGCTTTCTACAAGAGCAACACACGGAAGCAAAGGAAATCTGAAAGAAACACAAGGCCTCGGTTGAACTCAGCGACGCCCCAAGCCACCTCACCCCCCGGACCGGCGGCGCTGCCCCGCTATCAGGCCGAGCAGCCGGCGGGTAGCAAGGCCCGCTCCGCTCCCGCAACCGCGCTGTGGGTGTTAAAGTCCTTCCCCCTCACCCCGAGAGCA
>VZZY01005446.1:539-15684 GCA_013400335.1 Eurystomus gularis
CTACATTTTCTGAAGCAAGAGGATGTGGTTCTCATTCATATTAGAGCATAAGCCTAAAAATAAAGGCACCTCTCCTCCCACTAACAAATAACCAAGTCAACTTGGTAAGGTAGTACTATCAAAACAAATTAAAAGGCCACTAAAAAAAACATTAAAAATGTTTATTAACCGGTTATACAAATGACCCATGTAAGTTGTATGCATCCAGCTAATCTTTCGTTCTATAAACCACTCCTCACTTGCTTCCAGTTATTTCTGTTTCTTCTTTTTAATGGTGGTTTCCCAAGTTAAAAACAAGCCTGATAGTTCCCTCTAATCTTTATGGCAATGGCTTTTAAAATATTCAAATTGCGTAATTTATTTTTAATGATCTGTAGCTCTGAAACCATTCGGGCAATGTGCTTTATACTTTACAGAACAGTTCTCCTTGTTCCTCAGGGCAAACCTGCATTTTTTCAGGCAAAGTCAATTTTGACAATCAAAATGTTTATTAAAAAATGAGAGAGAGAGAGCAAGGGAACTAGTGTTAAAAAGCAGTGACTGAAAAGGTCCCTGGTGGCATTTTAAAACAGAATGCTATTGAGACAGGTTTTTAATTGCTTTGAAATCCCTCTGATCATTTGTACCTAGGAAAGGTTCATATGAAATGTTCTTAAACAAAAATTTCCTTCATCATTTGCAAGAATAGGAACTTAGCACACAGTGTTCACATATAAATGCAGTACTCGAAAGGTGTTTGAGAACTAGACCCCTAACACAGAGACCACTGTCCCGTGCATCTTCTGCCATACAAAAACTCCTGTTATAAAAGAAGTTACAGCCCACACCTTTAACAAAGATTTTGCAGTGAGAGGTATGTTAAATGAAAGACTCAAGTGTCAAAACAATTTTTGAAGGCTCAGTAAGATGTAAGCAACATCATGCAGGAAAGGCATTTATTGATTATTGAGCTCCTGAGTAGAGGCCTATTTAGCTAGTCCCCAAGAGATGCCCCAAACTCTCCTTCAGTTTTCCAGTTTATGTTGCTTATGTATCATTCACCTCACCCACTAAGACAAATTACTGGACTTTAGCCTTGATACCTCTGCCTATTTTCAACTAAGTGCAAGCAATGCCTTATATGCTTATGGTTGCTGTACCAGATCAATATGCTTTTCACCATGTTTCTGTGCATGAACATCATCCCAGTTTCCCTTAGGTGCTTGGTTACAGATCTTTGGCTTCATCATGGTTTTGGGAACAGAGTCACTCTCTGACTGGGGTCTGGTGCACAGTACCGCTCTGCTCCTCTCTTTGCAGAAGATAGATTATACTTACTGATGTTAAAAATGTCCTTCCTTACCCACAGCCTAGGTTTATTAAGACTTTTTCAACGTTAATTAGATAATCTGAGTTGATTGTGAGATGAGAGGTCACAATTAATTTGGTATGTTACTGATTCTATATCTTTCTTTTTCCTGGTGTTACAGTTTGATACTAAAGCATCAAATCTGATACTGCTCACCAGTACTCAAACCTCAGAAGGGATTACTAAAGCCTATGTCCTTCTGTAGCAGACAAATTTAATTCCATGCAGTCATTTGTAGTGAACTTCCCTTCTTTCTTTAATCTGGAACATATTGCCAAAACAAAGAACCTGTATTTCTGCTCTCTTTGGAAAATAAGGGCTAATTTTTTTTCAGTCAGGCTGAGAAACATCTTAGTGCCTGTGGTACAGAAACACTGGACTTGGGGAAGCTATGTCCCCCTTTTTCCTTTACAGTAGGCTTCTGTGCCAGAGACAGTAGCCAAGGTTACCAAGCCCAGGCACAGTGGTGACAGGATAGGATTACATGGGCAACTGCATTTTCTGAGCATTCCAAACAATCTAGACTTGCAGTGCAGTATTTCTGGAGGTTATAACAGAATTCTTCAAAATATAAAATTCTAGAAGCCAACTCAGAAGCAAGACAAATAAGAAAGGTTTTATCATTCTATTCCTCTCTCCTACATTGATTTTACTGTCTAGCAGTTTTGGTGCATACATCCTGTACATTAGACATTTCTATTTTCTGAATAAAAATGCTGTGTTGTAAGATTTTATTTTCCTGAAGTTATACGAAGTGAATCATGCCAATTTCTTATACAGAAAATGAAACAGGACTTGGGATATTTAGATAAATTCAAATAGAATAAAGGAGTTGCAGTATCTCACCACCTGTTTAGCTTTTCAAAATCTCTTCATTTCAAGATTCACAGAGATAGTGATGGATACCATTCATCAACTGAATAAAGAATTAAGCACTAGCAGTGCTAAACATATTTACATAGATATTATAAAAATGAGCTGATTATTTTAATGTTGAGATCACAGTAATAATAGATGTGAAAAAGAAGTGGGAAGTGACTCAGGAAATGTAAATTTTGATTTAGGATGATGATAACATATTCACTAGAAAAACCACAGTAAGAATTCAAAACAATTAAAATAGCTCAACGTTTCAAGACAATGCATTTTTCTTTGCAAATGTCNTTTTTTTTTTTTTTTTTTTTTTTTTCCTTCTGTTGAAGACAGGATTTCACTTCCAGGACGATTTATGCATACAAAAAGTCACTTAAGTGACACTGAGTTTGTTACAGTTTATGGCTCTTTAGAGTTTTTTTTTGACTGAAGAAAATGCATTATTGTGCTTCTCTCCCTTGCTACTTCTCTTCAAAGTATCTAAACTGTAATTTTGAATGTCATTGTTTATAAAGACATAAATTTATTATCTTAAAAGAAAAGTTTGCAGTTGTCAATGGCCACTCTCTGATGACAACTGCAAAATGCTATAGAACACCTGATGTTCTTAAATTAGCTAGTTGGAGCATTTTAACCTCACAAAGAATTGTTTATTCCTTGGCTGAAGAACATAGAGAATATTTTGATTGTTAGAATGAAAAACATGAAACTGTTGTGTCTTGGGTGTGAGAGAATGTATTTATTTTCTCAGAGCAGAGGGAAAACAACGAACTGGCCATCTGGATTTGTGTCATGTACACCTGGAGGGAACAGAGAAAACATGAATTACCCATCAGAACTGTCAAAAGTGTGAATGACATTAGTTACAATCAAGAACCAACAACAGATAAATTTTACCAATAGTAAGACACAGAATGGTATATTTAAAAATAGCATGATTTTACACTGAGAGAGAGAATATAAATGGACAAAGATCCCTTTCCACTGTAGGGGACATACTGACATTTTCCTCTTTACAGTGCGTGTTCACGTTCTCTGCTTTGACTTCTGTCATTTCGCCCTGCAGAAATTTCTTCAGATTTTTGATAAAGAAAAAACCCCAGCCAGATATTTACACACGTGCAAACCATTTTCCCTATATTGCTGTCACTTTACCCTTACTTTTCTTTTTCTACAAACTGGTCATCTATCGCTCCATCCTCTTTTTGGTAGACCTCTCACCCCTACCTTCAGTTTTCTTTATTTCATATTATTAATTCATAATGTGGTCTTCAAAATATTTCAGTCAGCCAAATCATGGGATATATGACTTTCAGCTTTCCCTGTTCAGTCATTGCTTTTTTTTTTTCTCTAGTAAATCTCACCACTTAACCACTCTTCTGCTTAACCACACTGGTATAGGAGAATAGGTAAAGAGAATCTGTTCTGTAGCTGTCTTTTTTAGAAATTGGAATACATCCGTTATAAAACTCAATAGCAAAAAAAAAAGCCCTCTCAATATTTTACCCATTTAACTACTCACCAGCTTTCTCAACTTTATCTAGCTCCAGTTTCTGAAGTTAAGTGCTTCTATATTTTTGGCTTAGCTGCTCTTCTCAGGACACCGACCATGGATGCCTTATGGTCACTTCTTTGCCACTGCAAGCAGGCTTTAGAAGGATCACATCTGTACTTTTTGCACAAAAATTTGGTGTTGCTGGGGGCAGAGGACCAACAGTAGTACAATCTTCTCTGTGATACTTAGAACTAAGTAAATATGCTTCCACATTGCTTTAGCAGTGCAGGGAAAACATGCTGCATGACAGTAGCATAATGGAACACTTGTTGATCGTACACCAGTGTCACATAGTTGTATATGAAAAATGTGCTTTTTTCCAGATACTTATTTCTTGCAGCACACAGATGCTGTATGTAGACATAAACTGCAGTTCCGTTTTATATCAGTAAGTTAATGTTTTACCAAACATAATAATACATATTTTTTTCATAGTAATGAATTACTGAATAATTTAAAACAAGCAAACAAATTTAGAAGCTTAGCATTCTGAAACCAACATTGTTTTAAATTGGATAGTTGCACTGAGAAATTACAAGACATCACATAGTATTTACAGAGGCAGAGGAGTTAAGTTGTAAAAAACATTTTTATCAGTGAATACAAAAATCACGTGAATGAAAGTAACAGGAGCCTCAGGTGACCCCTTTAGATGTTAGTATCTATGTGGCAGACACCTAAAATTATGTGACATGAGGGCTTACTCTATGCAAGCTGATGCAGCTGGCATCAAGCTATAGTCCTGAGCCGTTATGGGCACTTGTGTTCATGCCAGTGATAGGAAGTTAATGATAAAGAAATTTTGTGGGCTAAATCATCCATAGTGCTTACAGATGAAATCATTTATTATTATCTAATTTTGTCTCTAGGGTTAATTCTGAGACCATTGTAATGCTACCTGTGATAGCAGTCTGTATATAAATTTTTAAGTTTTGTTTGAAATAATATAAAAATTCCATTAATTTCATACTTTGATGTAAAATAGTTTTCTTCAACTAAGAAAAATCATAGAGAAAAAGTATCTCTTCATGCTAGCTTTTATTTAATAAAAACTACTTCAAATTGCATTTTCACTGGAGATGGTATAATCTTCCCTTTATAAACTTGAGTGGTCCCTCCTGGGAAAGGTATAGTGAGGAGGTAAGTCACTTTGTAGAGGAAAATGAAGGCTCTGAGGACACAGACTAGACCTCTTCAGGGGACCACAGTAATATTTCAGGCTTTCGCTTATGTACTTTTTAATTCCTATTTTTGTCAGATTTCCCCCATATCCCAGTTTTTTTTCTGGATATTGGAAAGCAAAAACATAAGTGCAATTCGTTTATGTTGTTATGTCTCTGTGGAAAGCTGTACCATATTCCCGGTTCAGTTATCTGGCGTATTTTCACCTGAGTTGAAGAACTGGGCCCCTCTGTTCACCAGCTAAGACTCACTATACTAAAATGAGAGAACCAATTCTTGTTTACCTGTGTAAACAAGAGCATGTCCACTTGCTCTGGCTGAACACCAAGCAAGTGCATTAATGTGTTTGAAAAAAATGAGATCAATCTTTGTCTCTGCAGTTATTTTCTTTCTGCAAAGTTCTCTGATTCTACTGAGGACATGGGACAAAAATGAGTGAACATCAAGAGAGTAATTATTTCTATGAGAGAAGGACATGATAGAAATTATTAGAAAAAAAATTTTCATCTTAGTCTTCTAGGCCAGTTTTTCAGACCTAGAAGATCTAGAAAAGAGGTGCGTTCAAACCTTTAAGCTAAACAAAATTTTTCACTGAGATTTCCTAAAATGTTAGCATGATAATATTTCAGATATGCTGTGCTTCATTAAGAGTGATATTAGGACCCATGATGATAAAATGTGATTAAATAGTTTTGAAGTCAGATACTCATATTAGTTAAAATAAGCAGAATATGAAGAATGATAAATGCTATTTGCTGTAGAGAATTAAAGAAATAGCCATGTCTGTAAAAATGAACCCCGAGGCCTTGAGAAGTGTCTAACCTATTTATAACCTTTTCTTCTTCTCTTAAAAAGTAAATCATTACTGGAAAAATAATATAATTAAATTCAGCATGCTGTGGAGAGGTCAGTCTAAGGGACTCTTGTCCCTGCTAGCAAATTACTCAGATGATGAATTGCCAGTACAAATCATGAGACCGATGCCCAGCAAGAACTGGAGCTGGCCTTCTTCAGTACTTTTTAATTAAAATAGAGATTTTTTTTTTTTATTTCTAATGGAAGAGTGCTGCAGAAGGAAGTAGGTGGAGGGCACAAGGAAAAGGAGAAAATGCTCTAAAAAGCTCCTTTGCATCTCATCCAAAACCAAGAGTCCTAATGATAATAGAGTTGGGGATGAGAAGGGAGAGAAGAGATGACCCTGCTCATTCATCAGCCTGACCATTTTAACACAAACTTCCAGGTATCCTTCATATGGCATGATCCAGATCTTTGTGAAGTTGTCGTAACAATGATAAGGACAGACTCCACTGCCTTCTGTTAGAGAATGATGAGGGACAGAGTCTGAGATACCTTGAAAAAGGAATGTTTTTAGTTCAAAGATCTGATTTTAATTCAGGCTAGTAAGCATGAACTTCTTGGGAAAGAGCCAAGGGTTTAGATCCAGCAAAATGGCATCCATATCAAAGGAAACTGGAAACCCTCCAGAGCTAAAGGGAAATAATACAGTCTGTTAAAACAGAAATGTTTTGTAAACATTTTAGCTTTCAGTAACCCTGGGGGTGACACAGCCAGATATCTCTGCCAGCATTTCTAGAGGGCTGCTCTTCTGTGTAGGCCTCCAAAGTCTACAGCCACAGGTCCTCCTGCACAGAAGCACAAGCCTGGGGGGGAAAAAAAAAAAAAAAGTAAATAAAAAATATAGGATACAACACAAACAATTATGTTTCCTGTGGCAATGGAATATTTCACGGTCAGGTTGCACTTTTGAGAATATCTTTTCCTCAAGATAAGAGGCAGCAAAGTGTCTGATTCCCCAAATCAGTATGCATTTAGATAGAAATTGTCCTGTCCTACTCAATAACAAACAAGCTAAAGAGCTTTAGCTGGGCAAAATAATTGCAAGAAGGGTACTGACTTTTGCTCCTAGTAAACAAAGCATATCCTAAACAGTTCACCAATAATGAATAATGATTTTACCTAGGTTCTGTTAAACTGAAGAAAACAATTACAGTATCTAGGAAATAAGGAATTCAGGCAGCTCTCTTGAGTCAAGCAAACCAATTCAAGAAGGTTAAAGTTCCAGTGAGGTTCATATTTAATTGCACTGCTTCTCTGTTTATTCTGGCTGTCTTACCTTCTGGAGTACATAACCCATTACATACCAGGCCAAACCATTAATGTTTGAAGCTACAATGGCCTATGAGTCTCTTTTCATATAAAAATGAAAATAAAATGCCATTCTTTGGTAGTGTTCCAGCCAATTTCTTCAGTCACTCAGTGATTAAAAAGCAGTGCTGGGTGGGATGGTTGCTTATTTTTGCTGGTGTTTTTTTCTCTGTTCATTTGCTGCTGTTGTATGCAGAGATGAATGGGAAGGGCTATGATGAATGTTGACTAGTTGAGGGAATGTGTTGAGCATGCCTTTTTTTCTCTAATTAGGATGAAGCAACTAATTTTTTCATGACTCCATTATTAGGTGGTGTGGTTAAATTCAAATCTAGTTACTAGCATTTTTATTTTTATTAACTTATTTAACTTATTTTATTTTATTCTATTGATTCAAGCTGATACACAGGAAGATAGTATTTCCCTCTTTCTTTGGTAGGTATATTACTCGGTTTTTTTTTACTGGAAGGTCTCAGAAGATCATCAGTGTTAAATTCTAAATTTTTCTTTTGTTCTATTCTTTTTCCAATATGCCCTTTGAGCTCCATCAGTGTCAAAAAGCAGTGAGAATTCTGCTTCAAATGTGCCCATTAATAAAGTCTTTCAGCTTTAACATGATTTATTTGAAATATATAATTAATCCTTAAAGAGAACTTTCAACCTGGATTTGTCACTGTTCTTTTTAAAATATTGTGAAGATCAATCTTACATCCTTTCAAAGTCAGAGCTTAAAGTTATATCAAAGATATTATATTTTTAAAGTAAAATCCTATCCACACCAAACTGGTATTTCATTCTATAATTAACTTAAGCCTTTGTCAAAAGCACAATGTGAGATATTTGTAAATGGGGAAGATACAGCTGGTCTGAATGCTGAGGGGTGGTGCAGTGGTGGAAGGAGAGATTGAAAGAACAAATACCACTTTCTTCAGAACAGTCTGCTACTGATAGCAAGAAATAACAGAAACCATCTGAGAGTCCTCTGGGAGATGTCATGGGTCAAAGTGCTCTTACCAGGTTTGAGAAGACTCTGGCTTGGACATGAAGACTACAACATGATCAAGTGCTAGCTGATGCTGAGTAGAGAATCACAGCTACCATCCTCTTTGAGGATCTTCAAAACTTCAACACACTCCAAAAGTGTTCTCTCCTACAAACTCTGTGGTAAGTAGTGTTACAGCACTGGCTGGCAGCTTTTATCAGCTTCCATTATTTAATAATATCAAAGTAAGGATCAGTGACTGAGATCACACACTAAAGAACATGAAGAAATATTTTTGAAATTAGTAGATAAAAATTCCTGCAGTGCCAGTGGAATATAAACCCCCATGAGTGAACTAAAAAGTTATATTGTGTCTCTGTATTCACGCCTATACACCTCCTCCTTTGAAAGGTTTGGGAGGTCTCACTCAACCTCCACTGGCTGTTGGAGGAAAGAACACACTATTTCCATAGCATTTTCTTGTGTGTTGGCTCTGTCTAAACTGAGAGAGAGTGGGTGGGATCCTCTTGTCTGGGCAAGGGACCTAGCTGAGATATACTGTGGCTCACTTTTGTTTTGTAAAAGGAAGTTACAGTAGACAGTGACTGCTGGTACAGGTACATCTCTTCTCCAGCTAGTGTCCAGTGAACAACTGTGTTCAGAAGCACTCCCAGACCAGAAAATTCAAATTAATCTCAGAGCACCCAAGATAGATTCCTATTGTCACTGGCTGGTGTAGAAGGTGGAACAAATATCTACGGCTGGGGCAAAGGTTTGTAGAAAAAAGTATACAGCCTCCTGACCAAAGCAGCCAAGTGTCACACCAGAGAATTGGTTTCTTTCCTGTCCTTGGCCATGCAGTTCATATGTGACACCTATGGCATACGTGGTTTCTGATTATGTAGCCCTCCATTTTTCAAGTGCTTTAAGGGACATCTCTGAGACCAGATTAAGTGGAAGTGCTGACAGCTCACAAACACAACTGACTTCAGTGGAAGTGTCTTTCATACCTAGAAAGAATGAAAAAAAAAAAAAAAAGTTAAGTACTCTGGAAAAGGTAAGACTGGGCTTGCAAACTTAAAGGGCACTTTCAATAATTTGAGTACTTTAAAAGCTATCTGTCTGCATTTAAGTTCCTTGGTTATGGAATGGGGTGACTCATACTTCCTAGCTTCACAAGACAAATTCATTCAAAGTTATGAAGCACTTCACATTTCACATGCATTCATGAGAGTACCACTCCGCTACTGTTAGCAAATACATGTGAAAAGCCCCCTGTGGTGAAGTTTGCCAGCTTCCTCTAATGTAGGTGCATGCAGAGAAAGATAACTTGCCACTTTTATAAGGTACCCTGTTAGTTCAAGAGGCATAGGTCTGTGAGGCAGATCCAATGTGTCCAATGTTACTGATGATATACACAGGTGTTGGTATGTTGCAATGTGATAATAGTTCTGATTTTTTTCTCAGAGGTTTTTTTTTTGGAAAGTTATGCTCAAGCAATATATTGCTACTGAAATTTTAACGCTCAAAAAAGAAATGTTTGCAAGCTATGAAGAACTAGAATTAAAGTTTCTATTACAAGTAGAGAAAATAGTTTGAAGCTGTGATTTGAACAAATCAATATTAAATACGCTGGTAAAGCAAGGTGTAGTTGGGCATTAAAAACCAAGGAGCACATTGACTTGAGTGTTAAATTCTTTATGGCTCCTTTACCTACTTGTTCTCACAAACACAATATTTATTGATGTTATACATTTTAAACAGCCTCTTTAAACTGGAAGAGGCATCCACATAGAAATTAATCATTTTTTTAGTCAGTTTAGACTTAACTGATGTGTGGAGGATAAGACCAGAGGCAATACCGTGAATAGCAATGTAATGTACAGATTAAGTCTTTCATTGAGTGAGATAGGAAACAACAAAATATGATAATTTAATTAAAACTACATCACAGAGCAAATGCACAAGGGATGGAAAGCTGTGTGTAGTATAGCTTAACTTGTAAAACCTCCCACTTTTGCTTTTGCAAGCTGAATATTCTTCTAACATTATGGGGACTTTTATTGTGCAATTTTTTGTTCATGCCATTACTACTTATGGAACCCCAGTTCATGTCTTGTGCTTGTCAGATGATTGTCCTCAATATCAGTCTCTGCTTCTTACAGCTCCAGGAATTTCACAGCTAAAATGGTGACTCCTGGGAAAGAACAGCTTTGGCACTGCCCACAGTACCCCAGATCTTCATGGGCAGGAGCAAGAGGGTAAATACTCCTGTAGATAATTCAAGACAGTGAAATACAAGACAGTCGATGTTGCTGTACTCTAATAGCACTGCAGCAGAAGAATCAGGGAAATCTCCATTGCGTGAGTCTCTCCTACTTGACAGTAGGTTTCTTTTTTAAAGAATTTGTCAACACAAACCGGTGATTATGCTCTCCAGTGTTGTTTAGTCTTGACTACACCTGTGAATTGATGGGCATGATTACTTACAGTAAAATAGTAAGCCCAAGAACAAGAGTTAGGTTAGAGCGGCAATAGATGGTAAAAAGGAAGACAGAAATAGCTTCTGTGCTTTTCACCAGGTTGCAAATTTATCCAAACCATGGATATTACATAATCAGGCCTTATGAGAATTTTTGTTTTCACTAAATCTTACATTTATAGAAACAAACTCTTTGAGGACGGTATGTTAATATTTCTTGCCCTGAAAAAAATGACGTTGAGCCAGATTCCCTATCTGACTTAAATAGAATCATAGAATCATTCAGGTCAGAAAAGACCCTTGGGATCATTGAGCCCAACCATCAACCCTACTCTACAAGTTCTGCCCTAACCCATATCCCCCAACACCACATCTAAACAAACCTTAAAAACACCCAGGGATGGTGACTCAACCACCTCCCTGGGCAGCCTATTCCAGTATCTGACTACTCTTTCTGTGAACATTTTTTCCTAATGTCCAGTCTAAACCTACACTGTTGCAGCTTGAAGCCATTCCCTCTTGTTCTATTGCTAATTATCTGTGAGAAGAGACCAGCACCAACCTCTCTTAATGACTTAATAGGAAGGGGAAATATAGCCCAGTTTATTTGGAGAATGGTAAGTGGAGCAGTATGAAACTTGTAGTTTCAAGCAGTATGAACTTGTAGAAACTGGAAAGAATGTGACCAGATAAGAGTGGCCAGATAGGCAGAGAAAAGCAAAGCAAGAAAGTGACCAAACCATCTCCCCTCTATGTTCCTTAGAGATTGCTTTGACGTGTTCAGAAACAACAGACAAGGTAGGCGTACAAATGAGCTAAGGTTTTCCTTCATTTTGTAGAAAAGTTACTGAGAAACTTACCCCTGGTCTGAGGCTCTCAGCTGTTACAGGAATCTGCCATGGTGGCAGTCTGGCAGAAACAAGCTAAATTCTGCTGTCTGCTGTTGATGTGAATGATGCACGAGTGTGAGAAATGATATCAGCCTGCTGCCATGTCATTGTATTGCTGGCAGAACAACAGCCACTTGACCTTCTTGTCAAAAACATACAGCCCTCCTCAACTGCCGTTATCTTATGTCTTAACAAAACTTGAAGTGGGCACTCCTGGACCATCCCTTGGGCTTTTTTGTTCACAGTACTAATACTGTTGTGGATGAAGGACCTAAGGTTAAAGAAGCTTGCTGGGAAACTTCAACTCTGAGCTTTTAGGTAACATATTTGTTTGTCTTAAAAGGCTATTTCTGTAAGAGACAGCATTTACCACCATAAAGACACTTGACACGTTATAGGACTCACTGGACTCCATATGTCTCCCTACCACCTGCTGTAAATGGAAAACCAGCCTAGCTTAGAACTTAAGATCAAGAGTTTCTGTTTATTTGCATAGAATCCATGGTATATTATTTTTTTCACTGGTTACTCACCTGTCACTTTAAATCCTAGTGAAAATTAAAAGATTGACTGCTTGTGATTGAATATGATTCATCCACAGTAATGAATTATTTTTAACACCTAAAGATGTGAAAGATCAAGTTACATTTGAAACAGAAATTGAAAGTTTTAAGATTCCCAAAGGTCTTGTAAAAACATGATAAGAACCGAGGTAAGGTTACCAGTACTAATACTGTAGGAAGATGATGTTTCCAAATAAGGGGACAGAGAGAGAGGAAAATACAAGACCATTTAAATATATGTATCTCTCAGAAAGCATAGCTCCGTATGAGTAGCACACTGCTTTCTACTTTGGCAACCTGCCAAATACGGAATTCAATTACAGATTTTGATTTTTCTACTCCTATCTATATGCTGTAGCAACCCAGGGAATCAGGCTAGAAATGTGGTTTAGCATTACTGCCATAGGATCCACGAAGCTTCTGGCTACCTCAGGAACTCAAGCTCAGCTCAAAAGACGTGGTTCTTGTTGAGAAACTTGCTCATTATAGCAGCTGTGTCTAATTCATTACGTACCCATTCCACACCTTGTTTTTTGGTGAGGCCACCCAGAAGGGAGTTAATTGACTGTTGTAGCAGCAAAGGATGTCTCATTTGGCCAGTTCTTTGTTATTGGAAACCACATCATCCCAAGGTGAGAGCTTTTTGTCTTTTTTTTTCTTTTTTTTTTTCACTTGAAATCTAATCCCTGTTCATATTCTGCCTGTGGTTTATCACATCAGAGCCGAGTGAGAATGAACACCAGTCCACACTATTTTTGGTACAGTAATCATTCATAGGCACAAAACTGTCATTAAATTCCCCAAGCATAACAATTCTGACAGCAGTCCCATCAGACTTACGCTGGTTCCTAGATCTCGTAGGCAGTTGATTATGTTATTTCTAAGTTTTTTCTGTTTAGCCATCCTACTGTAAGCAGCGTTTGCAATTCTGCTGGCAGGAATCATGTCTGTCTTGAACTCATATCTCACTTTGTCATGCTGTTTATTCATATCAACATCCTGCAAAACTGAAGACAGCTGAGATGTTATTTCAGTATTTAATCTCCAGATTTTGGAAAACTCTAGTCCAGCTCTAGCCAAAATGAATCCTAATAGGTCATTCAAACTTCCCAGTGTGCTTTTGATTGATATGAAGTGGGGAAAAAAGTCTACTCATGAAGAATATTGGTAGGTTGTGGATTTTGCAGAATGTCTTCTTCCTTATGTGTATTCTGCAGGCAGATTCAGGCTTCATCTGATTTGACAGTAAACATCTACAACTGGATTGCCTTATAATGAAAAAACTTTTTTTTTTTCTTGGAAATATGATGGTTCTTCAGGCTTTTTTTTTTTCCATGTATCACGAAAGGGAAAAAATTCCCTTTAAGTTCACATTCAAAATAACTTAAGAGAGTCTCATTTCCAGAAAACCTTGTCACCTTCAGTTTCATCTCACACAAAAATCTGAAATTAAATGGAAGGTCCATTTGCAACACTATCTTAACCTGGTAATTCATTGCTATCTGCTGATTGTCTTAGAATTCACCCCTTTTAGCTGTTTCGCTTTTGAAGTCTTTTGTACCCATGTGCCAAGACCATGTGTCAGCATGTTACTGCCCAAAGGGAGCTGTGGAGCTCTGCTGGGAGGGCCGCAGCACCTGCAGTGGAAGAAGGTACAGTCAATATCTGGAGGACAAAGTTGAGCTGCTTTATATTAGGTTAGATTCTAGAGAAATGTTTTGCAATGGAGTAGAGAGAGGCAAGGTGTGTGGCACTTTTCTCTGTCTTAGACTCTTTCAAGAAAACTTTTCTCTGATGCTTTTCCATTTTTAAAGATTTCAATTTATGTATATGTGGTTGGCATTGTTACACTGTGAAACAGACTATTAAGGAAGTAATATGTAAAGAGACATTTAAAATTACAGCAGCATGTACACATGACACAGAGGACTGCTTCTGAATTTAGTCTCTGAAGTTTTGTCTTTAATTGTGTAACTGAGAAACTCAAACTCTTCAGTTACAATGTCACTCCTCTAGCATCAGCTAGTGCTTTACTCCATGTAATGCCACTAACTGAAAGGCTCACATAACATATTATTTACCCTACTCAAGCTTGTGGAAAGATTTGTGTGCATTGATTGAAATATTGTTCATGTATTATTTGCATTATAGCATATATAGATCTTTTATTTCCCTATCACAAAACTTCCTGTGTGTCCCAGTTTCTTCAGGATGACTTTTGCCAGAATTTTATCCACATCTGTCTCTGTCACTGACATTATTCAGCTCTGTGCAGACAGGAGGCTGTGCTTACAACCTTGTTTAAGTGCACAAGTTACCAGAGCATTCCTTATCGTATAAAATAAGTCACCTGAAAAGAGCACATAGTTTCACAAGTGCTGCTGAAAAAGTTCAATGCTTTTATAATACATATAGTAATGTTCAGTGCAATACAGTGTCCCATGGAGCTTCCTGTTTCACTGGCTTTTAGCTACCACTTCCCATGCTCATTTGCCCTATGGTAACATTTGATGGATAGTTTCATAGCATAGAAACTGTGCTAATGGGACCCCTTCCATAGATCTGGATCCTCCTGTACTGAATGCAATAGAAGGCATAAGCTGAGGACATAAACAGTCCTTGAAAAAAAAAAATTTAGGGATCCTGTATTGATTTATACCAGACAGGTAGCTATTAATTCTGTAGGAGACATCATTATGAAGGCTGAATAATTACTTCCTCTAGCTGCTTCTGTTACTTTGCAGTTAATACGTTTTCATCCTTGTTCCCTCTTCTATAATATTCAAAGTCTCTTTTCTTACCATGTAACTTGTGATTACAGGCTAGTTGTCAAATTTTGGATAGACTTTAGATGACTGATGTCTTTCATATTCCATTTCAGAGCTTCCTAATTGACACTCAGATTTTAATTTCCATCTATGCAACCATAATTTTTTTTCGTGTGGATGCACTGTTTACCACCCAGAAGGTCCCTGGGACTTTGAAAAAGACCATACAATTTATTTTTATATGATCAGAGTTCTGTTGCGTTAAAAATAATTTAACAATCATATATAAAAAATATATTATAGATTATATGTTACATATTATATATTATATACTAT
>VZZY01005448.1:0-13989 GCA_013400335.1 Eurystomus gularis
CAGACCCACTACAATACCCTTGATTTCCCATGTTGAGACACAGTGAAAAGAACTTTTTTAAACAAGTTTTTCATCATACAAACAGTATGTGATAGTTTAATCAGGCTCTTCATGTGAAAAAAGTATAACTGTTTTTCATGTTGGTAACCTGTGGAGTACATTAAAAGGAAGAAGAGTTATTTCAGTGTAGTGAGTGTTTCTTGTGTAGGACTCCAGCTGCTGTGAAAGCTTAAGCCAGAAAAGCTATCCTGAAACTTGATTGCTTGATGACAGACTGTCAGAATGTATTAAGGTTCTTAAGATAAAAAGAAATGTTATGTGATAGGTAAAATTGACTTGTGTTTCTAACTTACTGTGTCATTTTGAATGTTGTGATAGGAGATGCCTAATACCACTGTGATGTGCTTGATTCTGAAAATTGACTTATTAATTGCAGAACTGGCATTCTGTATCATGGACAGCTAGTTTTCTTCTCTTAGTTTTCCAGTTCTGCCTTAGCAAAAAGATATTATTCTCATTCTTCTTAAGTTAGTCCAAGAGTAGTCAAAAGTAATATAAGCTCACACTTATTTTCAGAGCCAGTTAAGATTTAGCATCATAATAAATACCCAGTAACTACCTGCATCTTTTGTTTTCATTTCTTATCAAGTATTTTTCCCCACACTTTCTTAGTTTTCCTGAATTCACTTGCATGCAAGCATATTGCTAAGCAATACATATTGTTATTATTGACCATCACATGAAATATATAACATCAGGGAAAGCTATTTTCTTATGAGACAAGTTCACTTGTTGAAAAAGTGTACTTTGAAATTTGTCAAATAGAAGAAGCTGTCCTAAGGGAAACCTTAATTAAAGCCAACAGAGACGAAAAATTAAGCAGTGAAAAGTGCTTAACTGATACTAATAGAACTTCAAGTTAAAATAAAAAATAATAAGAGTAGGTGACTTTAAGTATAATTTCATAAGTGTTTTATTACTCCAGCCACCACGTACACCACCTTTCTGTACACTTCTTTCAGAATTCTGGTTTAGATAGATAGTTTTCATTGTTTCCAAGTGAAATTTCCTTGCTGTCTTTCACATACATGCTCTTCCTTCCTTTGTTGTTTAGTCCCATGAGTATTGACGACCTTTTTCTACAATAGTAAAGTATCTCAATCAGAAGAGTTGTCCCTCAGATTATGAGTTGAATCTAGACTACAGTTACTTTTACTTTTAATATACTCAGAATACTGTGATGGCTAGGAGTTTGGGCTGGGATTTACATTAGGACACCAACAGCTGAATCTCATGTTGTGTTTTTATGTCTATCCATAAAATACCTATTAGAACTGGCATCATCCTAATAATTATTCCCTTCTACTAAGAGAAAATGACTATGTGGTCATTGTAGATAACTAAGCAGCTTTCCTTACCTTTAGTTAGTTACTTTAATTTACATGAAAACGTGTTCTTCCATCATGTCCTCCCTCACTTGGTCCCTCTTTTCCTGCCTTCCTTCTTTCCTGCCTTCTTACTCTTCTGCCCTCCTTCCTACTATAGCAATCTATTATGCAGGTTTTAAAATACTTCGTGGTAATTAAGATGGCATGTAGTCTAGTTCACCAGTAAGAGGAGATGACCATGAGCCAGCAGTGTGCCAGTGTGGCCAAGAAGGCCAGTGGCATCACTAAAAGTGTAGCAAGTAGGTTGAGGGAGGTTTTCCTCCCGCTCTACTCTACCCTGGTGAGGCCTCATCTGAAGTACTATGTCTAGTTCTGGGCTACCTGGTTCAAGGATGGGGAATTGCTGGAGAGGGTGCAGAAAAGGGCTATGAAGATGATTAGGGGACTAGAACATCTCTCTTATGAAGAGAGGCTGTGGGACTTAGGGCTTTTTAGCCTAGAGAAGAGAAGACTGAAGGGGAATCTTATCAATGCTTATAAATGTTGGGATCTTATCACTGCTTATAAATACTTAAAGGGTGGTTGCAGGGAGGATGGGGCCAGTCCTTTTTCAGTGGTACCCAGTGAGAGGACAAGAGGTAATGGGCACTAACTTGAACATAGAAAGTTCCATCTAAACATGATGAGAAACTTCTTTACTTTGAGGGTGGCAGAGCACTGGAACAAGCTGCCCAGAGAGGCTGTGCAGTCTCCATCTCTGGAGACATTCAAAACCTGCCTGGATGCCGCCCTGTGCCACTGTGCTATGTGAACCTGCTCTGGCAGGGGAGTTGGACTAGATGATCTCCAGATGTCCCTTTCAACCCATATAATTCTGTGATTCTGTAATTAACATTTGAATATAATGCACTTTTGGTATGAGTTTAAAGCAACATATGAAAGTATCTGCATTGCTCTCAGCAGACATCCCCTTTCAGAGAAAAGCAAACAAAGTATAAGCTCAGTGCACTCTAAAAGAGAAATACATCTTTGACTACTAGTAAGACTATACTTGTCTTTGTCTTTTGTTTTTCTTTTTTTTTTTTCTTTTTATAGTGTCCCTTCCTTTCTAGTAGTGTCAAACAGGAAAGTAATCTGGACTTTTAGAGGAAAAAAAAAATATAAAAGGCTGCTTGCTCAGGTTAGTACACAAAGATGAAAGAAAATCCTCAGCTAATGTTTATTTAATTTCCCTTTTAATGTTTATGTTATTTATGTTTTCTATGTTTTTCCCCATCTTTTTTTAAACTCTTTTTGAAACTCTGTATGTGATGAGCCTTGGTATGGTGATATATTATCTCAGTATAAGCAGCACATATCAATTAAAAAATGCTGGTTTACTTTAGCCTCAAATGGTGTAAGAAATATATACCTATTAAAAACTCTAACACTTCTCAATCAATATTTACATGAGATTCACAGTTTCATGTATTAATGTATGCACTTAACACAGGGATCCCAATGCACCCTTTTCTTTATGAAATGGGAATGCTTTAGGTAAAAAAAGAAAATCATTATTAATAAAAATATCAGAATCATTCTAACATTGTTTTGGAATTTGGCTTCAATTTTTAGTCCAAAGGAAGAATCTGTTATTCTTCCTGGCTTAGATTGTTTTTTGTTATCATTGTTCACAGTTTCAGTGTAAGGTTTGCTCCAATAGCTTTTTGGTGTGGAAGGATGAAAAGGGGAGGGACATCTTCAGCGACGGATCAGCTCCTACAGGCATAAGAATTGATGATGCATAAAAGGTTGTATCTAGAAGCAGTGGAAACAGCTGCTGCCTGCTTGGGTTAAGGGACTTTTTTGCAAACATGACAGGGACAGTCTCCATTTACTACGATTAAATGTTCCAGTCTGGCCCTAATAAAACTCATGATTCAGATCAATAAGCAGATTTAAAATTCAAATATATACAATTAGAATTAGACTGTTAATAATTTTGGAACTCTTTCACAATTTCATGCTGCAGCTCAAATGGTAACAGCCCGTAAGTGTAATTAAAAAGGCTCCTGTCTCAGAGATTCGAGTAAAACTACTGCAGGGAAAGCCAACTGGATTTTGCATTCTGCATGTGTGTCTGTGAAGATTTTGCAATGCAAAAGACTTCCACACATAGACAAACATGCCAAGCGTGTTGTTGCTTGATTTTGTGAAATTTTATCCAGTAGTTCTTATACATGCAATTATATTATTGAATGGTTTAGGTTATGTTCAACTCAGACACATATTCAAGGCTTTATGGAATCAGACATACATGTTTTAGCTTCTTAGGCAAAAAAAAAAGAAAAGAAAACAGCTATCTGGTTTATCTAAGAAAAACATAAAACCACAGCCTCATCTATCCTCAATTAGTCTTACTCATTACTAGGAGTCATAAAAACGTATTTAAAAGCACAGACTTCAAGAGAGTAGCTGATCTCTTCCACAGAAGTCACTGTAGGAAAAACAGAAGCAAGCATCTGAGATATCCAATTATCCAGGAAATTTGAAAGGTAAATGTGAGGCTTTCTAGTTCCTTTAAGTTAGTGAAATGTAAATAATTTCTGTACCTATGCATGATGAAGCACAGTGGAACTAAAAAAAGGCAAATATGGGTGAGGAGTCATAACTACATAAGGAACTTGGCACTAATTTCCTGAGGAATCTTGGAAGTCACACTGAAAGAGGAAAGTACCTACTAGATCTTTCTTTTTTTTTTATTGCTGTTTTGTTATTATACGCCAAAAATCATACAGCCTGGCTCTATGCCTGAACTGTATCAATAAACCATGATGTGCATACATCTGCATTTGCAAACATTGTAGTTATTCTTTTGTTGTTGTTGTTTTTCTTTCTGTGAGAAAACTGGAAGCTATATCCCTCAGTGTTTCTATGTCTGCTGCATATTCTTTTCACACTTAAGAAAAGAACACGCAGAGATAAATAGCATTCAGTAATTTAGAGATTCTAAATTTTACTCTATAAAGGTAAACCCTCCAAGCACATCATCATGTCAGTGCTTTATATCATCAAATTTCACAAATGTCTGCATTTGTGAGCAATGATTTGCCAAAAAATAAACTTCTTGCTTTAATGAACATGTTAAACAGAATAGGCCCACAAGTAGTTAGTTAACTAAAACAGCTTTAGTCCCACAGTTCAACCATTTTCCCTGTACACTGAACATGAGTAACTAAAGTGGAATGCCAAAACTATCTTATTTCCTTAAGTTCCATTGTCTTTCTAATGTGCTAATTTTTATCTGTTTCTCTTTTTACAATCATTGTTGATACTGTTATAATGAAATTTAACATATGACTAATATTTTTATCCTGACAAGAATAAAAGAAAGGAAACTAATAATTTTTTTTTCTTCTGTCTTCTTCTACCTTTGTATTTTACTTTGGATTATGCAGAAAGCTGTCATCATATTAACCTCAGCCATGACCTATTACATAATCTTGTGCAATAAAACAAGATAATCTGCACCAAATGAAAGAAGTAAAAGAAATCCCAAACCAGACACATATGAACAGATATGAAATCTGAATTGCCTTATGGCTCCCAGAACTGTATTAGGAGTACTGAGAGTGCTTCACCCTGCAGCTCAGCAGGATCTCCAAAATTTGAAATGAAGCCACAATGAGACACGGCCATCAAAAGACCAACAGTCTTGAATAGTGACTACTCTTCAGTTCCTTAAATTAAAAGAACGGTAAGACCATTCTTATGTCCAATAAACTATTTTTTGTGCTTACAAGCTGTATGGCGTTAGGTAAATCTCTTCAGTTTACTGTTTGTTTCCTTCACTGGTTTGTTTTGGATTATAAACTATGGTACATGAGGCCTTTTTTTAAAGAAAAACTACAATTATTAGGAAAATAGATTCCTAAAATGTTGACACCTCTAGATATTACAGAAATGTTATTGCTACTGTTACCCAACAGAACACAAAAAGAGTATCATGATGATTGCAAATAGTTGAACTAAGTTGCCTATAAAGAAGCATAAAAATATGGTGTAATAATAGTGGCAGGCATGGCACAGACAGATTAGAAAGAAATATGGGCTGCAACTAAGTGAGAAGTAGTATAATCATAAAGAATACTGTGGAGGATAAAATCCTTATGAATTTTCAGTGACTGTTCTTCATGAAGTTCATGCTAGGAAAACATATATAGTACTTGTTAAAAGCAAACAAACAAAATCTACAAAAACTCAAAATGCAAGGGAAGAGCTTCCTTGTGAACTTTCCCATTTGATGGAAGTGTTTGGCTGAAAATACAAGAATGATCTTACATATAAATAGCTACAGAAGGAACTGCAGAAAAACTGAAGCATCGCAAATATAAACACCATTTCCATCTTCAAGTATGGTACAAGATTTTGACCTCAAGGGATCTATAGGGATCCAAGACCATTTAATATAGTAGAAATGAACTCCACTGGGATTGCTTGAAAGATTGTGTGTCTTTCCAAAAAGTGTTTGGATAGGTTCCTCTAAAACATAAGGAAATGACAAAATCCATGCATACACATCTAGATTAGTAATCATGCAGTATCTGTACCCTCTCTCTCAAAATGCTGAATGGAAAAAGAAAATATTACAAAAATAATAATTATAATTATTCCAAGTGAATATCATAAGAAAACTGTGTTCCAGTTTTCAATCTTAAAAAAATACATACCTTTGAAGTACTTAATCCAGAAAATAGATGTGAAGAAGTCCATTATCACAACATAAAATTTCAAAAGGGCAGAGCCCCTGAATAAGGACTTACAATCTTCTATGAATCTTGAGCACTCTAACTTTCTATATGCAGAAGGCATGAGGGATTCCTAACAGGTTTTAGCTACATACATTTGAAAAGTCCACTTTAGAATTTGCTTTATGTAGTTGGAATTAGGAGTTATCATTATAATCTAATGCTATACAACTCATTATTTTGAAACTTAGGTTGGTTTTGGTGTTTTCCTTTGTTCATAGCATGGATTTTTCTTTAATAACTTAAAAAACAATTGCTGAATGGCGTTATGATTGAATAAGTGCAGCACAGAATTGTAGGACCTGTCATTAAAAATACCCTTACAGAAAACATCTCTCCCTGAGCGTGCAGCTGCGTAATTAATGAATTTGCGCTAGAAAAGTGTGTTGAAGAGACAGCTTGACAATTGATTTCTTCTCAATGCTTTCTTTCTCCTCTTTTCTCTCAAGTTATATTATTTTAGCTTTTTTTTTTTTAAGATAAATTGTTTCTGGAAAGCTTGAATAGTTGGTTGGGTTTCTTTTACCATCTCAATACAGTAAAAAAAAAAATAATTAAGAATTTATTAAAGGGTATTCATAGAGGCTCTGTTCAACAAAATAAACCTTAAAAATTTTGTAGATTTCTTCTGACTTTTATAGATGCACGAAGAACAGTGCAGTTTGATGCCATATCACTTTTCTCAGGATGGTAACGAATGTTTTTATTAGTTAATTGTCTTCATAGTAGCTAGTATGGCGCTACATTATGGATTTGTGCTGAAAACAGTGTTGATAATTTGGGGATGTTTTAGTAATAGCTGAGCAGTGCTTACACAGAGTCAAGGCCTTTTCTGCTTCTCACTCCACCCCACCAGTGCGTAGTCTGGGCATGAACAAGAAACTTACATACCCTATGACATCATGCTCAGCATATAAAGCTGGGGAAGGAAGAAGGAAGAATGGGACATTAGGAGTGATAGCGTTAGTCTTTCCAAGTAATTATTAAATGTGATGGAGCCTGGCTTTCGGCATTGCTGTAAAGGAAACTAAGGGTTTCATTTATACCACTGGAAGCATGAGCCACAGAATTTCAAGTGCAACTGTGTGATTACGTAGGGTGAAGTGGGGGGAATAACAAACAGATCAGCACTACACCTAACATCATTACTGAAAGAACATGATTAATGATCATGAGAGTATACAGTATAACCACTTGAAACACAGATAGTGTAGGTTTGGAGGAAAATTTATAAAAAAAATATTAATTCAAAATTAGTTCCAAGTGTTAGTTTAGATCATACACTTCAGCACGTTAACTTTACCTGCCATTAAAAAGTCATCCATGTCATTAATCTGTATATTTCAAAATGTGAAACTTATTAAATGGAAGAGATTAAATGTGTATATTCAGGGCTTTCACGTAAATGTAAGAAACTGCAATACATTTTAACTTCATTTTTGTGCCTTCAGTTGAGACATTATACATTTCCACTTAAACATACTTAGAGAGGCAAATCCTTGGTTTCACGTGGAAAAAAAAGAAAAGCCTTGAACCTTGTTGCCTAGATCACTACAACACATCAGGTTATTCATGCCAGCCATTAGCTCTTTGCTATGCAAATAGTAAAAGTCTTCTGGGATTCTAATAAGAGCAGGCTGCTAAGGCAGCATTAGTGGATTCTGCTTTGGGAGTAAACAGGCCAAGGCTGGATACTTGAAATGTTAAATTATCCAGTAAGATTTAATTGAATTTGTTGTCTTTCTATTCTTTTCAAAGATATGTTCATGTGCCCAGTAACTACATGTTTAAATTGGAAGAATTTAATGCAGAAAACTGATACAATTCGAAATACGAGAATCTAGAAAATAACTTATTTCATATCAGACTTCGCTGATCTAGAATATGTTATCGTTTTATAAACAGACCGAAAAAAGAATATTCAAGACCATTCATGTCAGTTGTCTCAACCAGACTTAAACCCCACATCTGTGTCTTCTGGGCCTCCTTACAAGTTGTTCTGTGTGGTTTATCTCATTATAAGACAACTGAGGTTATGAAGATCTCTATGTTGTCATAAGATCTTTAGTATGAAAAATCCCTTTCACTTCAAAATTGTACACATCGCATAGGGAGCTCAGTGAAACCTGGAGAGTGATGTCAGGTATTGTCTTCATTGCCTGCAGTAATACAGCCTTTGGCTGGTGACCTACTGCCATATATCAGATTAACTGTAATAGTAACAGTGAAGGAAGAAGAAATTGCATTTTTATTTTGCCCACAGCAGAATCAGTCTGCTCCAGTCAAGAGTCTTCAGTAAGAAGAAGAAACATCTACGTGGATATATACAAAACAATCAATATAGTAATTTCAAGTTGACATAACTTAGATAATTCACTTATTATAAACCATAGACATAGGAAACTTTTTTTCAGTAATGATCTGGTGTATCTGAATAGTTATCCAAATTTGAATTCTACATCATCCCATGTTACTGTTCCCCATGAAACATGTATGCTCTGTGCCCTTTCGGCTAATCAAAAAAAAATCACCAAACTGTAAACTGATGCAGCCTTCCATCACTCAAACATATTTTCTGGATTGTCCTCTGGAAAGCCTGCCATACTGAAAATTATGTAAAAAAGTATTTCCCTTAGAGTTTCTCATGTATTTTCCAGCAGCAAGGTTTTCATTGTCATCAAAAATAGAAATGGATGTCTTGGTTCTTGGTGTAAATGTTGTTTCTGCAGTTTCATCTCACTACTGTTGTGTCACTACTGTTGTGTCACATTCATAAATATGTAATGCACACAATGCTCTAAACTGTAGGGGATGAACTGTCAGTTGTCTAAAGACAAAATTTGAACAATCTAGCTGAAATTACTTGCATGTATTATAATACTCAGGCCACAAAAATCTATCTATCAATTCTTCTGGCAGAAACTTTCACTGATTCTTAATTTTTGGATGCCCCAAGTTCTCATGAAATATTTAAGATAAAAACTCTCCAGCCATTTCACCCAAAGTTTAGGAATTACCATAACCTTAATTATCCATTTTGGTGGGTTAACCTTGGCTGAGCGCCAGGTGCCCAACAAGCCCCTCTATCACCCCCCTTTTTTGTCCCTCTCCCTCCTCAGCAGAGAAAAAAAAAAGGAGGAAAATAAGATGAGAAACAAAAGCAGTTTAATAATAACAGAAGCAAAAGCCAAGCAAATCTGTGCGCGGAAGCAAATAAAAAAAAAGATTTATTCTCTGCTTCCCATCAGTAGGCGATGTCTGGCTCCTCCCTGGGAAGCAGGGCTCCAAGACACATAGTGGTTGCTCTAGAGGAAAACGGAACACCCCCCCTCCCTCCTCCTCCTTTTCCCTAGTTTTATAGCTGAGCTGACTTCATNCTTTATAGCTGAGCTGATGTCACATGGTAGGGAACACCCTTTGGTCAGTTCAGGTCAGCTGTCCTGGTTGTGTCCCCTCCCAAGATCTTGCCTGCCCCAACCCACTGTGGGGGGGGAATGTTGAGAAGAGCCTTGGTGCTGTGTGAGCACTGCTCAGCAGTTGTCACGACATGGGTGTGTTATCAGCACCCTTCTAGCTCCCAGCACAAAACAAAACCAGCTCAGCCAGACCCACTACATCCATAAAAATGAAGATGAATGTGTTTTCCTTGGATATATTGGGAGTTTTCTAATTCAGAAGCCTAAAATGGAGAAGTTAATCATCACTTGCATAACTCCATTACTTTAGCACTTATTCTTAATCTTCTGTGCATGCTCGGAAGTATTTCTCAAAGTCATTATCTTCAGTTTTGTGTTTCAACTGCGGTGACAACTCTTGTGAAGTTACTTGTAAATTCGTGTTCTCTGCCCCTTTTTGCATCATCTGGTACTACCAAGAAGAGTTGGCTCCATCATCTTTGTAAACTGTCATTAAAATAGTTATCAGAAACACTTAGATTGCCCCTTAATCTTCTCATCAATAGATTAAACAAGTTTACCTCCTTCAACCTCTCTTCACAAGACATGTAGTGTGCCTTTACCATTTTGGTAGCAGTCCTTGTATCAATCTTCAGCTGGACTAACACAAAAAGCACTCTAAATGTGGTCTCCACAGCACCATGTAGAGGAGAATAATAATTCCTCATACATTCCTGTTAAAGTAGCCAAGAATGCAACTTCTCTTATCTATACTGAAAACATGTTGTTGACTCATTTTTAAGTTAATACCCATCCCTAACCCATAAATCTCTTTCAGCATGGACAAATCAGATATAGACAATAGAATTTTTGTAATTAAGAATACAAAATATTTTGGGTTTTTTCAACATAACACATATGAAATAGGGGGATAGGAATATTGGACAACAATGATACAGAGGATGGCTGAAGTTGGAAAGCGTCTCTAGAAGTTGCCTGCTTCAAGCTCCCTGCTCCCTTCTTAAAGCAGGGCCACCCAGCACAGGTTTCTTAAGACCATCTCCACTCATATTTTTAATATTCTTGAGGATTGAGACTACAGGGGCTCTCTGGCTATTCTGGTGTTGGGCTCTCACAGTATTTTCCTTTCTAAGAGTGAATTTTTCTGTATTTCAGTTTGCGCCTATTGTCTCTCACCTTGTCACTGGATGTGAAGAAGAACATCTTTAGAGTCTCCCCTCAAGTATTTACCTATGTTGATAAGATCCCTCAGTGGTTTCTTCTCTTCATGCTCAACAGGCCCCTCTTTCTCAGCCCCTCCTTATATGACAAATGCCTTATTTATCTCTCTGTCCCTTTGCTGGACTTTCTCCACTATGTCCATGTCTCTTTTGTGCTGTAGACACCAGCACTGGACCCAGCACTCCAGTTATGTCCCACCAGTGCTGACATGAAGGGAAAGATCACTTCCCATGACCTGCTGGCAACAATATTTTTAATGCAGTCTAGATTGTTGTTGGTCTTCTTTACTGCAAGGGTGCACTGATGGATCATGGTGAGTGACAAGGTCTGGTTTTAGATTTTTTTGTGTTTCAGACATATTACAGACATGATAATTCCAGAATATGTCTGCTATGGGTATGTTTTTATTATCTAAAGAGAGTTCCAATGATTGTAAGCAGGTAGAATTTTTAAAATCCTCTAACAATTACGAAGATGGTTAGGAGTCCTTTCTTTTAACTTTATCATATCTCTTTTCATTCTATTCCATTTATTATATAAAATCCTCAATGATATTATGTCTTTTCTGGTGATGTTCATGAGAGATAGTCCATTAAATGAAAGAACTTCAAATACTGGTGAAATGTACTGTAGTTTTAATATGGTGTTTCAGCCATTTGATGAATTCTTAACAACTGCTCTTCAAGTAGATATGGACAGATTTTGAAATTTTCAGCTAGCTGCATACAACATGTCTATATCTCTCCCTGATAGAGGGTACAGAAGTTGTTATCCAGCAACACCTATCATGTGTTGTTAGGTCTACATACAATGCAGTTATGCCCTGGAAACTTACCAGAAAAAGAAGCCGGATGAACTTTTAAAATTCTAGGTACACTAACAATCACCTAATGCTAATAACATGACCAAAACCACGATGAAACAATTAGGTCAATTTTTATAGTCTTCACTAGTTATTCCTCCAGCAAGAATTCTCCTTGAACCAACACCATTTTATAAAGTTGGATTAAAAAAGCTCTTTATCCATCATTATTCCCCATGGTGCACCCACATTAAAAGGTATCTATTCTGGAGAAAAAGAAGCTTCAGATTCTCATACTTTCTACCTTTTTCAAACTATGTATGACTTATAAAAATGCTTCTAGACATAAGCCACTTCCCTAACCCTTGTCCTGTTTTTGTAACGGGATTAATCTCTCTGTGTTCCTTCCATTGCAGAGGATATAGTCCTTACGTTTTACACAAAGCTTTGATCTTCTGGAATAGAAGGTGCTTTAAGATCAGGAAATATTTTTGTTATTTTATTTATATTTTACAGAGCAGTAATAAGTCTTACACAAAAAAAAAACAGTAGAGGAGAAGATATCAGCACACTTATTTCCCCATTCCACATTATGAAGTACATAGTCAATGAAGCTGTTATTTTTGGTTTTGTACTTATGCAACTTAATGAAAACTACATAATCAGTTCTGCGCATGATAAGATTATGTGATCCTAATGCAAAATATGCTATTCGTTCCTCTCAATGTTGCATTCAAACTTATGAAAAAGTGGCCATCTGTGTTGATAACCTGTTTTTGCTTTCATTTTCAAGGCCACTGAGAGCTACTTTTGGTGGTATACTGAAAATCCTTCAGCAGATGGTCCCCAATGATGTTTTCTCATATATGGGCTCCTGACAAACTCAACAAATTTTTATTGTACATGATTTACAGTATAGAAATGTTTTATAAAAAGACTATGTATATCTTTTTCTGTATATACATGTATATGTGTGTGTTAATATTTCTGTAGTAATTTTTCATTAATATCTGTATAATTATTATGATAATATTAATATGTGTTTTCCTTGGTTCTTTTCAAGTTATACAAATCTTTGGGAAAACAAAAGTAGTACCTATTAAAGAACTTTCTATATTGAGAACAAGTGGTCACATGGAATTAAAATAACAGTTACATTTTGAATATCAAAATTGGAAAAACATGGACTGGTGAGTATCAGATATCAAGTTTTGCAAACAAAGAAACTATAATTAAAAAAAAAATATTCTACTTCAGTATTATCTTTAAACATGTGGAGGATTCAACGTTACTGAATGACAGAAGATTAATCCATCCAATCCCCCAGCCACTGAAGTCATATGCCAGGTGTCATTTTTTGAGGATAAGGACAGAAGTCTCAAAGCAAGATGCTGACAAAGAGAAATGTTGTACAAAAGCTCTAACATGTTAATATTCCCCTAAGTGGGAATATTACACAGACCAAAAGAAAGACCATGACATCCTACTCTTTGGGCAGCCCTCTCAACCTCTGCTGGCTCTTTCAGAAATCCTGATCAGAATAAAATAGAATCAAGCTTTGTTACCTCATTAAACTAAATCTGCCATATGGAGTAATCACTTTTTTACTTTCTCATCTCTGATGCTAAGAAGAAATACAGAGATTGTTAGTTCATGTATAGGATACATGAGAAAATACAATTGGAATTTAAGCAACAATATAACAGGCACGACAATGCCTAAAAAGACCTTAACAACTTAATTTAGAAAAATAAGTATAAGTACAAATAAAATAAGTATGGCACTATCTATTTAATTCACTAAAGTAAAAATGTGCAAATGAAGCATGCTGTTGCACCTTTTTAGAAGTTCTACAGGCCATTATGTGATCAGTTTTACATATATACATAACAGAAAAGGGCATCAGAAAGAGGGATCAGAAGTGTTTGCCCCAGATCACACCTACAGGAATTAGCAAATATTAGTCAGTACTCAGTAGTCCTTCAGATTTGGAAAGGCACACAACTAGATCATAATAAGGAAGTCTCCATAAACATTGGAGATACAGGGAGTTTTTTTGTCTACCAGTAGTTTTGACCAAAATTATTATTAGAAACTGACAGAAGGAACAACACAATTCCAGTCTTCAAAATTCTCAGTATTTTTTTCTAAATGCTTTGTTTATTGTTGTACACATCTGTATTGGCAGATAGCCTCAGTGGGCTCTGATTTTCAGGCAGTACACATATACAGGCTCCAAGCATAGATCCTGAAGTCCCTAGATGGCAGTTTGCATGGGAAGCCTCTTTGGTGTAATAGATCTTGGAGGATCAACTCCAAGCAGCCTAGTAAGTAACTTTTCCTCAGGGAAGGGAAGAAGAAGGAGAAGGAGAAGG
>VZZY01005458.1:0-11652 GCA_013400335.1 Eurystomus gularis
TGTCCCGTCCGGGCCGCCGCCCGGAGGCGCGGCTGCGTGCCCGCCTGTGTCGGTGTGTGACAGTGCCGGTGTCGCGCTGGGGACGTGGCGATGCTTTCCGCCGGCACAGGCTCACCCTGGCGTAGGGAGAAGGAGCGCTTGGCGCCAGGCGCCATGCCGGGATCTCTGCTGCCCTGGGTCAGTTTGGGGTAAAGTGCGGGCCTGGTTTCACAGCGCAGTCCATCTGCGCACTGTGGTGGATGAAGGCGCTCCCCGCGCCCTCTCTTGTCTTCTGCAGCTTTCTTTGTTTTCATGGTCAAGTTAATCTCTGATCAACTCAGATTCAGTGGGAAACGAATCACTGTTTTTGTGGGTAGGCTTTTCTGTCAGATGGAGCTGTTGGTCTAACTGATTTTTCCTATATATGAGACTATACGGTGAGGTAGAAGGAAAATAGAACTGCCCTTTCCACAGCAGCTTGCTCTGAGATTATGCTGTCGTTAGTGCTGTGCTTTGTCTTGGCTTTCAGAAACAGGAACCCACTTAGCAGAATTGACTGAGGTAATGAATGGGCTGGCAGCAGAACTGGAGCCCATTCCATAGGAAGCCGCATGATAGTAACATACTGTTTGTTTTGCTCTATAGCACAGTGATGCGTGTGTGCTGGCTCGTGGGGAAGGAGAAATGCAGTCAGCGAATGAAACTGCCACACTTGGAGGCAGTGGTAATTGGGCGTGGCCCAGAAACTGGGATAACGGATAAGAAGTGTTCACGGCAGCAAGGTAAGGCTTAGCTCAAATCCCACTTTCTACATACAACAGCAGTCAAATTTATGAAGGGTGTGGGGTACAAGTACAACACTCATGTTTATCAGTGAACGTCATTCTTCTGTTCAGCTACATTACAGTGCAGCTAATGGACCAGTGTTTTGCCCTATTTCATAAGTCTGCTTTGAGCAGGGTCTAAATGGGAAATCACAGTTTTATTCTTGAAATCTAAGCAGACCTGAAGCCTAAGGGCTTGCTTCTGTTGTCACTGGCTTATGGTCTCCTTTCTCTGCATGGTTCATAGGGGATTCTGCCTGATTCTTGAAATTGTCAAGCTTTTCTTATAAGCATTTATGGAGATCTGAGTCCTAAAAAATCAGGGGGGACATGTAATGACAGGAGTTCACCTTTATAAACCAAGGTGTTTTACCTTAATGTGAGTCCCCAGGCGCACAGTCATGTTCCGCTGCCTGCACTCTTGCGTTGTGAGCAGCACTTCATCTCTATTCTTCCACCAACTGACTTTTAGTATGACCTGCTATTTTGTAGATGCTCTAGGAGAATATATAAAAGTTTTTATGATTATAAAATACTCCCCTTCGCATTTTCTCTGCTTTATCTTTCTTTCCTCTGGACACAGTCTTGCTCCATGCCTTGTCACAGAGTAGTGCTTTGTCACAGTGGGACGATAATAGCAAGAACGTGTGGAAGACCTCTGCAGATTTTACCTGTGTTCTGAAGTAATTTTGCTGATCCATGATGTGAAGTACTCAAGTGTGACTCAGTGTATGGGGTGGTTCTGGTTTACCTACAGTCCTGGACACGGAGGGTGAGGCAGAGGGGTTCTTTCTGTACTTTCACAGAGATAGCTTCAGAAGGTAGCAGATCTTAAAATACAGGAGTATTTTCTGCAAGGGGTGGTTCAGCAGAGTTGTGGCCTTTTTGTTTACACTGTTTTGTGGTACTTTGTTCTTTCTTTCTTTCCAGTTCAGTTGAAAGCAGACTGTAACAAGGGATATGTCACAGTTAAGCAGGTATGTTTTCACACGGGTGTGCAATATTTCTGCTACTCACTAGGACAGTTGTACTTCAGAAATGCTGCAAGTGATGATTCTTATCAGTGGGTCTGGAGGGCCTGAAGCTGCTTAGTGACAAAGGAGAACACAGTAAGTGGTCCTTGGAGGGGATCTGTCTTTTTGTTTTTGTGTACCTCAACTACATGGAAAGACTGCACTATTCCTTTCACGTATGCTCCAGTCCCAGACAGACAGACTTGCAGTATCAGGGAATGCTGCTGTGGATCCTCAACCTGTTCTTCCAGGCGCTATGTTTGGGAGATTTTGGAGTTCTTCCCCTAAACTTGCTGATCTCCTTCCTGAGCCTGTAACTTCTAGAGGCAGCCCTTCATTTAAGGTCAAAGGGGTTCCTGTGTTAATGAGACTGGGCAGTTGTGGAAGGCTTTTGTTTTGACTGCGAAGGGGTGGGATGTGAGACATCACTGAAAGCATTCTTATGTTACTGACTGGATGGATATAGGCATGCTCTCTCATGTATAACTAGACCACTATTCTTGAGATAATATGAAGGGAAAATTCTCTGCCTTTGGGTGCTGGGACATGTGTATGTGACTGCAGTAGCAACATGTATGGACAACACATCAACGTGTTCTCCCTGCTGAGGAGTAACATCTGTGTCTCCAAAATGCCTCCAGAGCTCAGCAGGCACAGGGACCCCACCAGTATCTGGTGAATCTGGCAAAGATCGCTCAGACAGGTTTTCCCAGAAGTCAGCTATAACTGCACTTTGAATACCGCATTTTTGGAGTCTCAGGGCTGGGAATACTTTCTGGTGGTGGGTGCTAGTGTGTTCTTGATGCTGCTCTAGAGTTGCTTCCCAGGTGATTTTTGTGTGGCGCAGGTCTCCAGTGATCAGTTGTTTGTTAGAATATTGGCCCTGGGAGATGTGAGGTGTACTTGACTTGAGTAAACTCAAGTTAGACTGCAGACTGAAGAGATCCTGGCTGAACTAAGGCAGATGCTTCATTGCAGTGAGAATGAAGATGAGAGGCACAGTACCATCTTGTGAAGCAGGCAGGTGTTGCAGTGACCAAGCTAAATAAACCTTCTCTGACAGAATTTATCAGTCACAGGGAAGAGCTGGTTTCCTAAAGCTTGTTTCATGCATAAACATTAAGCAAAAGTATTTTGCTGAAGCTGGAAACACCTAATTTCCCTAGGGTCATCCATGTGATTGGGAAAAATCCACCTATCAGGAAGTCACTGTAGGTTGCCTTTATGATATCAGTTATGCCTGAGGCAGGGCAACATGTATTGCGTTTCAGTTATCAGATAGACTTCAGGTAACTTGTCAGTCTTTAAAACACAGTTTTGAGAAGAGAATTATTTTGGAGTTGCGTGGAGCTGTAAACCGATGCAATGAGATGCACAGGTAAAAATTGATTTTGTGGAAGTGTAAGATGCAAAATGAAAATAAAAGCATTAAATTTCAGATAGGCTGGCATATACTTTGCACAGGCTGGGGTGGGCAGAGGGATTTAGTCTCCCTTAAAGGAACTGGCAGCTGTTGTCACCATGTTGGAACACAGTCTTCCGTGGGCTGAAGAGGGGTTATTGCATTCGGCATGGGAAAGGAGACAAAAAAGCAGGAGCAATGAACTGATCCCTGTGTAGTGGACTATTCTGGGAGCTCAGAGAGACCTTTTTTCCTGATTTCCCTTTTTTNAGGGAGTGTGTTGCAAGTGTTAGCAGTGGGCTGTGCGTGGTGAGCCAGTAGTTTTGAGCCTGAACTCCTTTCTCTCTTGACATGAGCCAGAAGAGTGTGCTTGTGAGTTGCAGAGGTGTTGCTTGTGTGTTGCTGGGACAGCATTTGGTAGAAAAAGGACACAAAACGTAGTGAAAAGGAGGAGAAGGTAAAATAGTTTGAAAACAGGAAACCTCTGGGGGTGATTGGATGGAAATAATTTGTTAAAACTACTGTTCAGAAAAAAATGTTACTAGGACTGTCATTATTTTAGCAGTTAATAGGTTAATTTCTTTGACCAAAGTGGGGCACAGGTCTTGCACAGGTCTATAGTCAGCAGCTACAGAACTGCCAGGTGCCTGTGACATCATGCTCCTGAGGGTTGTGTGCTGACAGCCGTGACTGTGAGACTGGGCCATAGAGAGATGTCTCCAGCGTGGGCTTCCCTGATCTTCTAGGATGGGTTGATGTGGGGAGGATGTGCAGTGAATACAAAACACATTGCTTTCCAGGATAGTTGTATTCCAGGACAGCAGCAGTAGTTGACAATTCCAGTTATGGCATAATTTGCTATTGTTTTTCCTTTTTCTCCCTTCAAAAGATAGGAGTCAACCCAACTAGTGTTGATTTTGTAAATATTGGCAAGGATGAAGAGGTGAAAATGAAGCCAGGCCAAGTTCTGCATATCGTGAATAAACTTTACCCCTACATGGTGCAATTTGCTGAAGAGTCAGGGAGTACAGTTACAGAAGCAGAAGAGAAAATAAAAACCAACAAGATGCCACGTGAGGACTCCTGCGAGAATGATGATGTAGAGCTTGTGCCCAAAAAAGCAATGAAGATGGAGGTGGTGGACACACAAGGCAGTTGTGCAAATCCCAAGCTGAGCAGTACTGGTGTGTCTCCACATGAAGGAGCTTCAAACAAAAAGGCAGGTGTATTGTGCTGTTTCTCCTGGGGTTGTCTCCTCCATCAGGGCTTTGGTCTTTTACTTTTGTGAGTACTGCTGATGGGGAAGCATCTCCGACGCTTCTGAGCTGAGCTGAACACAGAGTATTCAGAGCATGTGAGCTGACAAGGGCTGATGTAAAGGCTGCTCTTGATGTCACCCAGGTCCTGAGAAAATTACCTGGGACCTATTCTAAGCTGAGCTGGGGGGTGGGAATGTGTGAACAGGCTTGTTCGTAGTGAGCACAGATTTAATCTTCGGTTCTTGCTTGCAGTTTCTGCTAGAAGGATGGCCCACATAAGCTCAGTTTATCTGGAGTCACACAAGGATACGGTGCTGGCTCCTGGGATCTGCTGTGTTATAAATAAAGCAATGGTTCTCTAAAAGATTACGCACAGAGAATGGAACAACTTGGCCCTCTTTTTCTTTTTTCTCTGTCTCCTGCTTTGGTCATTCCTTATGAGAGGCCCATGTTTACATTAATAAAGGTTACCAGCCAAAATCTTTTGACAGTGGATAGGAACAAAAAAAAAGACTGCTTAGTGCACCTGAAACTAAACCAGTGCAGTTGCTGGAGGAGAAGGCACATAAGTGAAACCTCTCAGGACAAAATTTCAGTCCCAGGTTGTGGTGGGTTGACCACTTCATTTGTAAACTTGGGCTAGTTATATTAGGGCCAGATTTGTGGTGGTAGGAGCAGGGAGACAAGATGATTCACACTGTTTCTCTGTCAGCACTATAATGTTTAAACATCTTCCCCTATAATGGTATGGTGAAAGTTATTGTTGATAATGTCTGTGAAGTGATCTGAACAGATAAAATGTTACCTGTTTTGAAAAAAGTGCCCTCGAGACATCTTCTGTTAGGTGTTCAGTAACCTAGCTAAGAGGTACCTGATCTAAGTTGGCCTGATCTTCCTGTGCCGCCTTGTTTTCTGTACAAGCCTCTCCTTGCACAATATAAAAATGTAAATACATTTAATAGTAGGGCCACACACCACAACCACTTCTTTGTTCTGCGCAGAGCAGCATGTGATAGGACAATTAATGGAGATCTTGGTACTTCCTTTGGCCCTTGACATCCGTGACGCAGAGGGTCTTTTTAGTAAAATAGTCTGTCATCAATAGTAACCAAGGACTGTGCCACAGCATGTGTGCAAATTATTAAATAAAGCTCCCTGTTGTTAAATTTCCAACATCTGAAAGACTGAACTTTGAATCTTAACAATATCTTCTTAAAAGTTTTCAAAAGTAGCTTTGTGGGTGCAGTTGGAGCAGGTGTGTTGGCAGTTACAGAAAAGAAATAATTTAGCTGTCATTCAGCTGCTATTTTACTGTTGCATACTAATGAAAGTACTAAGCTGCGTGCTTTAAAACATATAATTGGATTCTTAAGTCTCTTATAAGTTATTTGTTCCTTCTGTGCTTTAGGAACATTCAGGACACTGGAGCCAGGGTCTAAAGAGCTCCATGCAAGATCCAAAAATGCAGGTGAGAGCTGTATGCTTGCACTTTACAGTAGTTCCTGTCTCACAAAGTTAAATGAGCTTTATTTCTTCCTCCTGCAGTTTACCTCAATGATCTGACTGGCCAGTGGATGCGGCATAGGGCCTGAACTGAACTTTCATCTCTTAAGTTGAGAGTCTCTACTGTACTGATTTTGCAGAATGTCCTTGTCTTCATTATCTTCGAGCTCTCTAAACTGTCGAATTTGGCCTACAGATTTCAAAGTCGTTGTCGGGAGAGCAGGCGAGCAATGCAGTGCTTTGTTTCCTCGGGGAAACCAGCTACAGTGCGGGCGTGGTTTGAGACTGAGCAAGTAGTGGGCGCGCCTGCTCGCCGGCGGTCCGCGCTGCCTTTCTTCCAAGTATGGTGCAGTTTCCTGGTTTCCAGGAAACTTTAACGGGAACACCTCTGTGCCAGCTGACAGGATGTGACCCCTGGCTCCTCCTCCACCCGGTCTCTTTGTGCCAGAAGGAATCTCCTGGGTGGTTTCTTTTAACCTTCTGCAGATGTTCCAGATGCTCCCCCCTCCCTCTGCTTCCCTGTGGCTGCATAATGTTTTTTCTCCAGCTCTTTTTGTTGTCTGCTGCCTGCATTTGGGGAGGTCAGACTCCAGACACAGAGATCAGACAAATGCCATTGTGGCTGCAGTGTAGACACACTTCATCACTGTATTCTGAGAGAGCCCTGAGAGAGTCTTCCCTATCCATGTATAGAACCTACTTTCATTTTGGTTTTAAGTTACAGCAAATATATAGACAAGTCCTTCTCATAGCAGGCTTTCTAGCTCAATTCCAAAATAGGGAGAATGCTCTCCATCAGTGTTCCACTGTCTGGCAGAGTAAGGCCCCAGGCTCAGGTCCAGGTAGCCTGGGTTTTGGCTGGCTGACTGCTGTGTGGCCATCTTAACACCAGAGATGTGCTTTCTCTTTGTACTTCTCAGCAAGTATTCAGGGGGAGGGATATCACAGATACCTGTGATACTTGGTTCTTGAAATCACTGAATAATTTCAGTTGGAAAAGGCCTTTGGAGATCACCTGGTCTGACCACTTGCAGTCAGTGTGACTGCCCCAGCCTTTGTCCCTTTGAGAGGATCTCACCTCAGTGGGCCCCTTCAGGTGCTGATTACCCTCAGGCTGAAAATAATTTCCGTGATAACTAAGTGAGGATTTCTATTTCTTGGTTGTTTTTGTTGGTTTAACCTTTTGAAATTCACATCTAAAGTGTTGAACTGTATAGAGTTGTAGAGAACTGGATGTGCATTCTCCTGGAAATGGCAGCAGTTTCAAATGAGTCTTTTCTACAGGGAATGATAAAGCTTTTGAAATACTTGGTTACTTTGCTTACTAAAATGATTCCGTGATTCTATGATTCTTTTTAAACATGAAGCTTAATCTTCATCCCTTAAGCAGAATTTTGTATAGCACTTAGCAGGACAATGCTTTCTTGACCCAAAAGATAATCTTGTTTTAAAACTTGTCCTTTGAATGTTAGAACACAAATAACTCTTTGTGACTTAGCGTTAGCGTTATTAGTTGTGGTTCTGAACTAAATACACAAACAATAGAACCCCTGTCTTTGCTTTTTAATCAAATATTAGATGCAATATTTCTTTCTTCTGAAAACACTTGATCATGATCCCATCTCACTGGCTGCATGTGCAGAGACTAATGTGTGTATATAAAAATATGACAGCATCACCCGGTCTTGCTGCTGAAAGAATCAGTCCTATCATTTGTGTGCTGATGAAATTTTAATCTGCCTTCCTGTAGAGCAAGACTGATCAGCTCTCTCTATATACATATGGGAATAATTAGCAAAGATGACAAAGACATCATCCATCTTTCACCAACAGAGACACTGCTAACAGATTGAAGACAGCAGTTTCTGCTTCAGAATGCGACAGTTATTTATTGCCAGTGGTGGGTTGTCCCCCATTTTCCACATGCTTTGCTACTGTTTCTCTTCATCAGCTGCATTGAATAGTTGCAGAAAGCAAACAAAATGAGAACAGGGGAGGAAGGGCATGACAGACAGGAATCTTTTCTCTTTGTGAGTGATCTTACTCAGCAGCACATTGGGTGGCTTGGACTGAAATAGCTCCGGCCTGAATGTTTTTTCGTTGCAATGCCAGTGTAGGTCAGCGGCGCTGAGCATGCTGCTTGTAGCACCTCTGGGTCTTGTGTTTCACTCGGGAGATCTGTGAGGGATGAGGCGGCCCAGTGCATTCCTGTGTACTATGTATTGGATGCAGTGCTGTGATTTTTGTTTCGGTGACCGCAAAGCCTGAATGTAGCCTGATGGAAGTAGAGTTCCCTAGACCTCGCTGGTGTGTGAGTCCAGGTGATCTTCAAGAGAGTTCATATCCACTTGTAGCAATGGTTAACTTACTGCTATGCGAGAACAGAAAGCTTTTTCCATAAAATATAGAGAGGGATGCTGGAACATCTTTCTGTGGCTGCCTGGTGCATGGTGTGGAAGAGGGCACATGTCCTAGACAAACTTAGTTCCAGCAGAAGTCCTTCTTGAGGTTGACTGCTCTGCTGCTTGATACTTCTCTCCATCTAGTAATCTTTCCTGACTTTTTTCCTGGCAGTCCCAGTTGCAGTAGCAACACTTGAGTTTTGGGGACTTCTGCAACCACAATGGAATGTGTAGATGGATAACATATCAAAATCCACTAAATATAGTGCCTATAGGAATAAGATATTGTAACTCTCAATGAGTACATAATCTAGTTATTTGTTTTGCAAGGTCTACAAAGATGAAAAGACTGTAGTCATCAAGGATAAATATCCCAAAGCACGTTACCACTGGCTTATCTTACCATGGGACCCTATTTCAAGCCTGAAGTCAGTTACCAGGGACCACCTTGAACTCCTGGAACATATGCATGCCGTTGGGCAAAAAATGATCGATCAGTGTCCTGCCAGAGAGAGTCTGGAGTTCAGACTGGGTTACCATGCTATCCCCAGTATGAGGTAAGACCTACTTGAGTTATCAGGTGGAGACCCTGTTCTGCTGGTTATACAGATTTTGGGCTAAATCTGTAAGGTGATCTGGCAATGCAAAAGGACAGCTAATCCTCCTAAATGCTACAAACAGTTTGGTACCCCAGGTCCTTCAGCTGCAGCTTTGCACACACTGCTGTGTACATGCTGATGGGCTACACAGGCATCTTGGGTCTGGTGGGAAATGTCTGTCATGTTCCCAGAGCAGAGGTCTGCAGCTGGGGCTGTGCTCCACATGTGTCTGGTCCCAGTGACAGAGGCAGGTCTGCCAGTGGCCAAGTGTTGGGACATCCTCTGCGCAAGGCACTGATCTGGCATCAGGGAGTGACTCTGAAGCCTATCAAGTTCTGCCTGGTACTGAGCAAGAATTTGAGTCTTGTGAGTAAAGTCCAGATCTCACAGCATCCAAATGCCTGTGGGTATTGCAGTCGGTGTTCCTAAGTTTTCTCCAGTTCTTGGATGAAGCTTTGAGCTACTCATCCAGTCCCATTCAGGTACTCTACAAAGTTTAAACCTTTGGTTTATTAAAACCACTATCTCTGCCTGTTTGGAAGCTAGCAGGAATATGGAGTGTAGTGAGGGGCCAGTGGAATGTGCAGACTAGTGATCTTGACTGTTCAAGTGAAACACTTGACATGAGACAGTGCTTCCAGAACAGACTGGGTTTCTTCTGTCACATGTGGTGAGACTGACCCTAAGACTGGCAGTGTGACTCTGCTCAGTCATGTCTGCAGTGGATACTACTGCAAAGGAGCTTGGAGCATTAACATTATTCTTCTCTCTTATCTACATTATGTATTTGTTTCAGTCAGCTACATCTGCATGTAATCAGCCAGGATTTTGATTCTCCAGCCCTGAAAACCAAAAAACACTGGAACTCTTTTACTACAGACTACTTCTTAAACTCTCAAGGTAATGAATAGAAAAGGCATTTCCTAACAGGTAATCCTGCTTGTCGGTTACGGGCTTTTTTTTTTTTTCCCCAAACAAATATGTAAGCCATGAATTCTGTTGCAATAACTGAAAGGTTTTATGTAATTTCAGATATTGGGGAAATAGCCATAAGTAAAAGTCAGCTGAATTTTGTGACTGTTTTAAATTAGAATGCAGTGATGACACGCTGGGCATGCGAAGCAGGGTTCAGAGATTCTGCAATGTCTTGTGTTTCATGACTCCATGTGGTCCCAATGCCTCTGGTCTCTTTTTTGTTTGTTTGTTTGTTTGTTTTTTCAGATGTGATAGAGATGGTAAGAAGCAAGGGAAAAGTGATAGTGAAAGATCATGTCTCTGAACTTCTCAAATTGCCCCTCAGATGCCATCGCTGCAAACAACAGCTGTCCACTATCCCACAGTTAAAGGAACATCTCAGGAAACATTAGCCAAAATGTCTTTGCAAAAAATCATGGTACAACCTGTCTGCAGATTTCAGGCTAAAACAAAGACATCAAAATGTTTTTTCGGGTATGTTTTTTTTTTAACTGGCATGGTGAATATAACATGGGAAAAAGTAGTCTGGAAACAGCAGCATAATAACTTTGTAATAGCTTAGACAAAAAACTGCAACATAAAGTGACTTCTGAAATGAAGTTGTGTTTGCAGCTTTGTTGTACTGCCACACTAATCTGTATGTCAGCTGAACTCTGGAAGAAGTGTTTGGTTTTGATAAAAGGATTTATTTTAATTCAGAAGCTGAGGCATTCAGCCCAGATATAGGTTTCTGCTGAGAAAGGAAAGAAATGACAATTTCGAGGTCTTTCTCTCGATGACTTCTGCCTATCACTGAAGTTTCTCTTAAGTGATAATGTTGCAGGTCTGGTGTGGCTGACAGCAAAACAGCGAAAGGAATGTACTGAGAGTGTATGGGAAGGAGCATCAGCTACAGTGTCCCCAGTGTGCTGTGCCACAGCATGGCAGATGTCACTGCTGCTCAGCTTCCCCTTAGCTATGGCTTGGGCGTCGTCCCTCACCAGGGTGCAGGGCAGTCGCTCCTCAGGCCTTAAGAGGGGCAGCCTATCTCTTTAATGTACAAGGATGTATCTAACCATTTATATATAAAAATGTGTATAATATGCATTGACCAGCTGTATGGCTCCCCACAGTAATAACTATCAAGGTTTACAGTTGCTTGGCTGCATATGTTGAGGTTGGCACAGAAAGTGTGGTTGAATGTTGCCCTCTTTCTCCACATCGGGATTTTGGTGCACCTCTATCATTAGATTTTTGTCAAGATGTGAACTCCTAGATACGCAGCAAAGCAGCAGTAGTAAAAGTCTTGTTTCTAGATCCAGAGCTGGTTTGTAGGGTTCAATTTAATTCTAAGCCCAGCTTTGACTCGTTAAGCAAGCTGCCCCTCAGAGTGAAACGGCTTTTGGTGAGAGCGCGCACAGAGCTTTTGTCATACAAGGAAAATGCTGTTCCTAACTCTTGATAACATCTTGTTATCAAGAGGGTGTCCTCTTCTTCCTTGCCCCCATGCAGCAGCAGCCACATGTTACTGGACATGCTCTGATGGGGCAAATAGTGACCTGTTGCTGCTGGAAAAGAACAAAGACATTCTTGTAGTGGAAAGGGGCACAGTAAGGGTGAGGGCTGGACTGTGGCCTAATTTCAAACACCAGTCACACTTTAGTTTTTGTTGATATTAGTAGTATTACACCTTAATTTGTAAAGCAAAAAAAAAAAA
>VZZY01005458.1:11682-44186 GCA_013400335.1 Eurystomus gularis
AAAAGCATGCGAGAGAAACAATAACTAAAGCCCAGCCAGTCCAGGGATTCACTCTTGACACAGTCAGATGGGGACTTCCCTTGGCCCCAGAGGTGAAGTACTGCTCATGCTTAGCAGCAGGAACTATTCTGGACCAAGAGCAGTTGCAAATGCTGGAGAACCATGGTCTTCCTCACCCAGCAGGCACAGGCCAGAAAGGAAAGCCACGCTGCTTCACAAGTGAATGCACTGTTTGTGCCCCACAGCCTTTCCCATCTGGGTGGGCATCATGTTTCTTAGTACCCATCAGAGCAGCTCAAAGTGAAATAAACACCTGCAATCCACCTATATAGAAATCACATGCAGCTGTCTAAGTCATGATTCTCATAAGCTTGCTCGCAGAGTGCTGGTTTCTGAGTGGCAAGCCTATATATGATGTCATAAGGCAGCATAATCAGTAGAAGCACTGTCACCGGGACGCCAGGCAGGTATCTGCTGCTTGCACTGACCAGCTGAGCAGTGGCAGGGCAGTGCTACTGAGAAGCATGTCCAGCACTCACTGTATGAAACCACAGCTGTACAGGAAAGGTCTGCCAAGAACAGCAGCAGCAAAGTGGTTTGAAGCTTGTAAGGGACGGCCACATATCTGTGACCAAGGGTAGCAGCAAGGCTGTGATGGAAACTAAAGCAGTAGTTGTAGACATTGGCACAGGTTACTTCAAGTGTGGCTTTGCAGGGGAGCCATGGCCTTCCTACATTTTTTCATCTACAGCTGGTAGGCCTGCAGGGGAGGCTGGGAGCAATCGAAAAGGAACTTTCATTGGAAAGGAGCGTCAGTGTAACAGTGTACCCATCACACTCGTCAACCCAGTAAAACACGGCTTAGTGGTGGACTGGAACTGTGTCCAAGATACTTTGCAGTGTATTTTCCAGACAGAGATGAAGATTCAGCCAGAGGACCATGCTGTTCTGGTGTCAGTACCTCCCCTGTCTTCCATCGCTTACAAGGAGAGGTATGCTGAGATGATGTTTGAAGGATTTCACATGCCTGCCATCCACATTGCCTACCAGCCCCACTTGTCCATGTACTCTTATGGAAAAACCTCAGCTCTTGTGGTGGAAAGTGGCCATGGGGCTTCACAGGTGTCTCCCATCTATGAAGGTTACATTGTATGTAGTATCACAGGCAGAGTAGATTATGGTGGCTTGGACATCACACGTTATCTTATGAAGTTACTAAATGAGTCTGGAAATGTGTTGACAGAACACCAGCTAAACATCGTACAAGATCTCAAAGAGAAGTGGTGTTACACTTCTCTGGACCTTGAACAGGACTTGAGTTTGCCTGTTCATAAACAACAAATGGATTATGAGCTGCCAGATGGACACCTTGTCAGTGTAGGCAAGGAGAGATTCCTTTGTGCTGAAGCACTCTTCAGTCCAGCCTTACTTGGCTCACAGCAGCCAGGGCTGTTGCAGCTGACGCTCGCCTGTCTCAAGAAGTGTGATGCTGACATCCACAAAATGCTAGCAGGGAATATCCTGCTGTGCGGGGGCAACACAATGATGGAGGGCTTTGCCAACCGCTTCCAGATGGAACTGGACAGGATGTGCCCCGGTGGCAAGCTCATCACCACTGCATCCCCTCAAAGAAAGTCTTCTGTCTGGATTGGTGGGTCTATTCTGGCCTCACTCAGCTCCTTCCAGGACCTCTGGGTTTACAGGAGTGAATATGAAGAACAAGGCCCTTCCTGCATTTTTAAGAAGTGCTTCTGAGAAAGACTGTATGCCTCAGAAAGACCTGGGTTGACAAAAGACCCAAAGCAATTCAAGAGCACCTCCCCCTTCCACTCCTTGCTGTAATTAAAGAGATTTCTGCTAGAGCTGTATTACTTTATGATGTTCTGTGCCTGAGACAGCTTGCTTTCTTCTGTATATTGTATTAAAGAAGCTGGACAGCGGGCAGGTAAACTGTGACTCTAATGAGAGAATTGGGCTTCCATACATACAGCCACATTTGCTCAGGAATTGGGACATTTCTTAAGCTAGCGCCCTGTTTCTGCAGCTAGGAGAGCAGCTAAAGCAGAATGTGTTTCAAAATAACATGCACCACTAAGAGCATCCTAATAGGACTCAAGGGAAAGCAGACTCTTGGCTGCTGCTGAGAAGCAGCTAGGGTTCAGCAGCTGTACAAGTAGGAAGCAGGAGGCAGGACATCCTCCTGGACGCTCAGGACACCAGCTCTGCTGCTTCTTAGAATTCATTCAGGAGGAAGAGGGGTAAAGACAGTGGAGTTCAGTGATTAATCACTGTATAAACGACTCAGAAGACTAGTCTTCCACCTGGATGGAAGACAAAGCAATTCTGTCTTCACAGGAGAGCAGGAAAACGTGTCTTAAGACCAGAGGGTCTTCAGCTTTGACCATCATCATGATGGAATAGCAGAAGATTTACATTTTCTTGGGTTCTTTAAAGGGGGAATCTCTTTGTAGAAAATAGATTAGGCTGTGGAAGACCTCAGCATTTCCTGGCATTAGATTTAGGAATGTCAGGAATTAGCAGTGGCACTGTTGCATTTCAGTTGCGGGGCCAGAGCCCTCCGTACCCTGGTGGTCCCGAAGACTCCCTCATCAGCCCTTTCTCCGTATCTGAAAGACAGCTTCTGTATTCATCTTGGGCTATTGTGATCCTCAAAGTAAAGAATCAATATGGAAACTCTGGTCCTTAAAGCAAAGAATCACAGTAAGATAACACAAGGTAACACAGGGATGAACTAATGCCAACAAAAGATGAATCACTTCCTGACCAGGGGGATAGGAGAGGGGGAAGTAGGATCCTCTGAAGGTAACCTAAGACTAATCAATATGCTAAAAATCACAAGCCTAGAAAAAGACCCTACATCAGGGGTCCTCAAACTTTTTAAACAGGGGGCTGGTTCACTGTCCCTCAGACACTGTCGGGGGCCAGACTATAGTTTGGAAAAAAATGAACGAATTCCTATGCACACTGCACATATTTTATTTGTTGTGGTGCACAAAAGACAGGAAAAAGAATGCCGTATCTGGCCCGCGGGCCGTAGTTTGAGGACCCCTGCCCTATATGCTGATGTCAAGAGTGCCTTTGTATACTGAACTAGCCGCTAATTGGAGCATGTGCAGAAGGGCATTATTTAGATAACCAAAAGGTGACCAATGAACATGTGCAACAGTTCTTTGCTGTAAGCTGTAGAAAACCTCACACCCCCTCTGAGGAGGGGTCCTAGTTTTGTGAACTATCGCTTGTTCTGCACAGAACTGCAGAGGTTAGAAGGTGGATCTCAACCCTGGTCAGTGGCTCCTGCATGCTTCACATGAACCTAAAACTGAGCTGAGGAGCAACACTGTTCTGGTACCAGTTTGAAGACCCAGATCCAGTAAAATGCTCCCATCCTGTGCAGCCTTTCACACGTTTTGCCATCCTGTTGAAATAAAAGGGTTAACAGCCACAATCAGGTGGCCTTGTGTAGGTTGCACCTGGGGGACCATCAGACCCTGGCAGCTCAGAAGTAGTCATCGAGAATGACTAACCAATAATTTACTGCAGTTTCTTCTTTGTTGTTTTGTATGTAAGACCTGGCTTATTTCTTAAAAGGAGTGCTAGCTTTGCCAGTTACCGTCTAGGACCCTTTTCTGCACAGAGCTGGAACAAAACGAGTATCTCGACTCTGTGTGTCGATTGTTTTTTTGCAGACTAGGGAAAGAAGCCAGAACTCTCCGGTACAGGGTAAGTTCAGTTTCCAGCTGAAACCATCCCGCAGTAGCGCACAGCATGACCAGGGCGCAGCTGCCACTCTGCAGTGCCATACGGCAGCTGTAACTGATCACCCAGCAGTGTGTGACACTGGCACCCCTCTCCCACTCCTCACCCCGCTTTTATTCCTGTTTACCCAAGATCTCCCTGGTGTCAATGGGCACACTTTCAGGGCAGTAATGGCTGTCGCTACTGCAAGAGTTCTCGCTGATGTAACAAAGTGATTCTGATGAAAATGTGGTATTACCAGCATCCAGCTTCAATAGATAAAATAACTCACTTGTTTAGCAGCTACAACAACTTGCTGTGAGTATAGACTCACTGGCAAGATCTCTAAACCAGGCTGAACAGCTTAAAATGTGACCTCTCACGATGGCAGACACCATCCAGGGGAGGAAGGGAAGGCAGAGAAAATAGCCTGGTTGGGTTGCTCCATCCAGATGGGAGGGGACAGTGGTGGGAGGTGCTGGATTCAGCCAGCAGCATTCAGAGCCACACAGCCTGTTACTCCCAACCTCACAAGCCACCTCTGCAGTGGGGCCTGACTGGCTGTCTCCATTACCCTGATTCCACACAGGTCACAGCTGCATCAGGTGGAGGGACCCTTCACTTGCACAGCACTAAGAACAGTGTATCAGAAACGGCAGGACAACAATGGTTTCTGTAAAGATGTAATGAAATTATACGAAAAGTGACAGTTCAGAGTCCACTGGGATTCCGTGGCTTTTAGTTATTGGAGAAGATGCAGTTTCCACTGTAGATTTTTATTGAGTTTTGGTGGAATAAGTAATTCTGGATCTGAAAGATAAAACAGGACAAGTGTCAGAACAGAGGGTAACAGCAATATGGTTTCTTCAGAAGCTGTCAGCTACTTAGTTTACTTTTCTTCACATCAAAGGACACTGAGGAGTCTCTGACACATTTTATTTCCCTTTAGTGATGGATCACCAGCCTGCATGGAAGAATGACCCAGCAGAAATGCTTCCAGAAATAAATCTCTGGGCCAGAGCCCCCTCCCATTAGGTGTTATTGTTCAGAATGAGGAGGCAAAAGTCAAAGGCAGGAAGCAGAACTTTGTTCATTCACCAGTAACTGGGACATCGTACACTGCAGCCAGCTGGCTCTGTTAAGTGTGAATGAGGGGCACAAGGTTTCCTCTGGAGCTAGCCCTGACAGGTGGCAATTCGCAGGTTGCATCCGGACATTTATTAGAAGATTTCTCCAGGCAATTCCTGGACTCGTAGCAGAAGAGACTGTAGGACTAGCGGGGAAGAGGGAAGACCAATGGGAGACGGGACCAGCCCTCACTAGCTCTCTCAGCCCTAGTATTAGCTTCAATATGGCAAAGCAATGTGACAGACTGTAGTCTGGCCTGGTCAAGAGCCTGGCCTACCTGCCAAAGCCAGATAGAAAAATCCAGTGGTAAGTTGTAAGCAGAATTATCTAACACATTCCCTAAGAAATCAGACTTCCAGTTCCCTCACAGCAGACAGGCACTACCCACAGAGGAAGCCAGGAGTGCAATTCAGATAGTTTTAGCACAGGACTTTAGACCAAGTAAAACCCTATTAAGGTAGCTGCTCACTTGCCACAAGGCAGGAGGGTACACCATAAAAGCAAGAAACTCCTACAAGTGATTAAATGCTACAACTGTTGGCAGGTAGCAATGCTTGGAGAGCCTCAAAACCCACTGACCCCACTGATGTTTCACACGCACACCAAACTCAGACCCTCAACTAACCTTGTACAACAGGAGTCATCATCCTCTTCTGCTGATAGGCAGCCATAATGCTGTTTGCGGTTGAATTGGGTCCCAGGACCTGTATGAAAAAACATACCCATGTTCCAACCTGCACAAAGCAAGGCAGAGATACCTACAAAGAAGACTCTAGTGTTAAAGTCTCCAAAAGCAGAAGCAGTTGTCTGCAGGAGACTTCAGAGCACAAAGTGACCAGGAATATGTGATCAAGGCCCAGCGATGTCTCAGAGAACACAGAGGTAGAAAGACAAAACTGCTTTTGGACAGCTTCTCAGGACACAGAGCCCTTATCTCAGTACCTCCTTCCTCACAGCACTCTAAGTGTCACAACTTGGCAGGACTACTTTCATTACAGTGCCAGCAATGTTTAGAGTTTGAGAGTTCCAGCTCCATGTCACACGTAACAGATTTGATCTGTCCTTAAGAGTCTTGCTAATGAGTAGCTAGGGTGAAGAAACAGTTAAGTATCTTGTGTTTGCCATGAATGCTCAGAAACTACTTATTAGAAATATAGACTTAACTTTGGAAGGGAACCAAGAGCAGTTGTTGTGGTTTCCTTATTCTGCATTAATCTGAAGCTTAGAAGCCTGATCTCTCTTCTTTTTGTAATACACTCCCTATGATACACTACTAGCTCAGCGTAAATTGACCAGTCTGGTAACTTTTCACTTCAGAACACCAGATCAGACAATCACTACTTCAGTAGATAAAAGCTATGCTAACACTTCAACCATTAGGCCTAAAAAAAGAAAACAGCATACCTATGTTCTACAGATTGTTTAAGACAGACCTTAGGAAAAGAAGTCACCACTAGGACAAGGTAACAAACCCTGTGAGATCTCATCGTGTCTGAGGTGGCACTCGGTGCAAGGGACACGGCAGGCTATTCCCATTGTACGCATTTAGAGTCTGCTGACTTGGCAGATATTGCACAGAGTATCTATTTGACCTCTACAAAAAAAAGCAGATCTGGAAAGCCAGGGAAGGACTCTCTGGACTCCTTCCTGGAGAATACAAAATACAGCTAAATACTTGGTACTGTATAGCAGGTGTGATGGGTATTGCAGATGAGGACAGACCGAGTTGACAGAGCTCTGCTGCAAGTCTGAAGTCCAGATTTCTGGGATTGAGGTCTCCATCAACTGCAAAATGTCTTCCAGGACTTGATGCAGTGCCCCAGCTTGCTCATCGTAACCAAATAGCACAAGCTGCTTCAAAAGGATGTGTATGTCTCCTGCAGGAGGAAACGGAAGCAGAAGCAATAGCAATTAACACAAGTATGCTAAATAAACAGCTGTATTTCTCTGGTATCAGGGCATATGAAGGGCAGCAGCAAATAAGAACTGGTTCTGTACATACCCAGCCCCTACAGTGCTTGAGTACAAATCTGCGACAAATCTGCCACGGCACTGACAAGGTCTTAATTTGCTTCTCCTAAAACTTCACACTATTAAATATTCTTCCAGGCAGAGAGGCAGACAAACTAAATGAAGGTCCAACTCAGACGGTCTTATAGACCAGGCAGCTTCTCTCCTCAGCATATCGATTAAGAACAAGAAGAGACACACTGCCTCAGCTGTCCCCACAAGCTGCTGAGTGGATTAAGATCATCAAATGTCCTACCCTTCACAGTCTCAACAGCACGAACGTTTTCTCCCAGGACTTCCAGAAGGGCCATATCTTCAAAAGGACTTCCCTCCTTCAAGCTGTATCTCTTGCGCTCAGCCTTGCGCCTGTTCTTTGACGATCGCCTGAAAAGGAGGATGCTTAATTATAGTGGGCACAACAGGATTAGCTGTACCTGGCGCCAAGCCTCAAACCATAACAACAGGACAGGTCTGAAGGGACATGAACAGTGTGCATGAAACTTGTTTCTCAAGTCCTTACTCTTTCCAGTGACAGGGCACTGCATGTACGCTTATGTATTTTTGTGCCCATGTTTTCAATGCTACTCAACCAGTATCCTTTGTGGTCTGAAACACAAGTCAGTAGCGGGGCTGTTTCTTTACTACAGAAAGGACTGCTCTGTGTTCCAGCAAGGTTAAAACACTGCTCTAAGCACAAAGCAGTCACTATCAGGCAGACCTGAGCTCCACTTAAAAAAAATTTGATGCCAGGGTCTGTGCATACCTGTGCACATTTTCATTTCTGCTATCTCATTTCTGCTATTTCAACCAGTACAGCTCAGCTCTTGCCCACTATCACAGGAAAGCAACTTCTGATCATAGCCAGCACTAGTTGTGTAATGTCCCCAGATGACCAGCACACTGTCACAGGTACAGTGAATACTAAGGTCACATTGTGTTCCTCTTTTCACCTGGGCCACAGAAAATGCCCTAAAAAGGCCACACTTTTCCCACACCGGTATTTTTCCACGTTTCAGCTAGGGAATTCAGAACTGGTCCCACAGACTACACCGGCCTGTAACACACCCCACCCAACACTGCAGCTCAGGTGTTCTTAAGAACACTCAAATGCATCACAGACACTGTGGGAAGACATCGGCATGAGATTTAGTAGCAGCCCTCACCCACCAAATGCAAAACCTAGGACAAAAAGCACAAGCCATGTGCTCAAGCTGTTAATGCTTGAGGAGCTCTGCCTAAATTGCGTCAAGCTTCCTGCAGCCAACGGTTCTGGCAACACGCCCAACACCCACAGAGCCAGCTCCTGCCCAGAGTCTGTGTTCACAGCTCCTCTGCTGGGCACTCAGTTCCTGTTGCTCTAGTAGCTTCTGGCATTTTCTGCTCTATCCCTCCCAATAAGAGCTAAAATAACCAGGAAATGCCTGTAATTAAAGAAGCTTCAAGGCAGGAACAGCAGTGAGGAGGTGCATGCCGAGAATGAGCACACTGCCCTCCCAAATGCTGATGCCCGGGCAGCCACTGCCTAATTTAGAGGCAGATACCTACGCTGATATTCTTGAGTTGCTGTGTGAATATTTGCTGTTCATGTCGCTGGCTGTCACAACACTGCTGGTTTCAGAGAAAAGATCCGATTCTGGGCAATTTGGCATCTCATAATCTGCAAAACATGTTAACAGCTGTCACAGTATGGAAAAAGGTCACAGTTATTCCAGGCTCTCTCCCAGGGTAATCTACGTGGCTTGTTGGAGGAGCAGCTTGGGCAGATTCATTCTACCCACCGACATTTCAGAGCCTTACAGCTCTCAACCTCACTACAGCCAGCACACAAGAAGGAGCAGCAATTGTGAGAACACTGCTCCTTTGCCCTGGCGGGGATTATTGTGATATCAAACAGCACAATCAGAGGGATGACAATCTCAACACAGCAAATCTAGACCAGAACACAGCATTCTGCTTCAGAAAAACTTCCCTGAGCCTGTGTGACCTGGCAGGTGAATATGCCTAGTAAGTATTCAGCACAAAGGACATGGTGAGCGCTGTCCGACCTAGCCAAACTGGCACTGTGGAGACAATGTCAAGTCATTTTGAAGAGCTTTCAGGTGCATTTTTATCCCATGAAAGCTATGACACAGACAGCACTGGAAATAAAGCTGTCTTTACAGAATGAGCAAGGTCAAACAATCACAAAGACTGGTGTGTGGAGGGGGTGAGAAGAATACTGTTGTAAGTAGCACTGAAGCTAGAAGAGAGAACAAAGCTCCACCAGGGGAAAATGGAAACCATGAAGAAAAAGATGACCACAGTCACTTACGCAGGAGAAAGCCACATGCATTTCAATACCAACCCTGCAGGCTCTCAGAAGCCTTCTCCTTCAGCTGTCGGACTACTTGCAGGCGACTCTTATGGCGAAGAAATGTTGTTTTCTGAGAATCTAGGAAGATCAGCTGACTTTTCTGAGCTGCTCAGTAAGAAAATCAGGACATGAACATTTGTGCAAGAGAATCAGAAAAGCAGAAACTGCACAACAAGTTCAAAGAAGCTTCAACAAGCTCAGAAGTCAGATGCAAAGCACATAGGACTCAAGTGGAAGGATATTAAAAGCTTATAATACAGAAGCCCAACAAACAAGATGCACCTGGATGCAGAATTAATTAACCTGCAAGAAAAACATCTTCTAGAACAAGAGTCTGTTTCTGATACAGAAAGAGCAGAAAGCTCTGTGGCCAAATCTCTTTGCATTAATTAGGTTAAAATTAAAGAAAAAAAAAAAGAAATCCCTCAACTCTTCAGGCCTACTGCCCATAACATGAAAAGGAAAAACAACAAATAGTAACCAACCATCCCTCACGGATGAAAGGGGGAACACCACTATCAAATCATATTTTTCAAAAAACTATTCATACAACCTTACAGGACAGCCCACCATTTTCTTTGTCCGTAGCTCTGCTGCCACATGTGCTCTGGAACAAGGACTGTCCTGCTTGTTGCTGGACATGCAGACACAGACCCCTTTGCAGTTTGTGACAGTGAGGTCTAGAAAAGCTCAAAAGGTGCTTGGCTAAGTTAAAAAGAGCCCATGATACTGCAGGGCTTCAAGCTGCATTGAGTAAAGCCAAACGCAGCTAACTGGACAGCATCAGTTAGGCAGAAACAAAGCATCCTTCCATACAGCTTCAAGTACTGGAGTGCTGTGACTTTCCACAGACCCAGTAAAGACCTTCTTCAGCCTCTATAGCACAGAAAAGTCTCAGATTCTTGCACAGACTCACCTTCCAGAATAGCAGGTCTGAAGTTGGTCTCTAAGATATCCAGTCTACTGTACTTGTGAATCTGGACCAGGGAAGGGAAACAGGGTATTATGGAAGGACCTAACCCAGACCCCATCCCTCTGATCCTGCACTCTAAAGAAGTATTTCCATTCTGGTTCTTTTGCTCTGAAATGCCTTACCAGCCTTAAAGCCTCTTCCCAGAAAGTCCCTTCTAATAGCAGGCGGATAGCCTCTTCATAGTCCTAGAAGGAAATAGCAACTGTGTACTGCTATGGATGCTAGTAAAATGCTTCACGTAGCACCTATTCAGATGCACATTTCCACGCAGGAGTATCACAATCAGGACAGGAAAACACTACTGTGCCAGGTACTTTGAAGTGGTGACATAAAAACCCCCACAAACTATGTTACTTCTCTCATGCTGAGGGGAACTACTCCCTTTGAACTCTGTCTTCCTCACTTCAGCCCTCACGCTTCAGCCCTCCAAGTCAAAAGTTTTTCAGGCCAAAACAGAGGCAACCGCAGGAGTGGAAAAACTCAGGGCCACAGCATCCATCCCCACCTTGCTTACTGCACAACCTGGACTTGTTCTGTCCTCCCAAGGAAAGCCCATGGCATAGACTGTTTTGCTGTCAGCATGCATGGAGTCAGATGTGGCTCAGGAGAATAAACACAGATGGCATCTCTCTGAGAGGGGATATTACTGGGGCACAGACAGAAGGGTGATTACATTACCTGAGCATACTGCTCCAGGAGGATGGCTGCCTCTGCATACTTCCTCTGTTCAACCAGTTTTCCTACAAGAAAAGATGGAGTTCCGCTTTTCAGAAGCAGCTGGATTTTGCGTCACAAAACTACAAAGCAGAGGAAAATCCCACTCACTGAGGCACTTTCTACCTGCTCATACACTTACTCAATCTGCCCTATAAAAAGAAGGGCTGCCTAGTGCCAAGAATTCATTAACTTGCAACGCTATCAGCCAGTTATTTGTGCATGTTCCTCCAGGCCAGCTGGAGAATGCTTCCTCCCAGTATGAGACTTAAATAGTGAAGAGCCTCTTAAGTGGATGGGGCCAGGATGTAAAAAGGAAATCTCTTGAAAGCTTTAGTGTACCACAGCCTTGCTATCTGCAGTGAGCACTTTGCCACCTGCTCTCTGGTGTGAACAACAACAATCCTACCACCATCAAGCCTGTGGGATTCAGGGCTTCTGGTTGCCTGAAAGTCAGAAGCAGCCTGGGCACTAGTTAGAATACTAGGATGCAATGTAAGAGAGCAAGTGATATATTAACACCAGAAAAAAAAAAACCAAACCCAAGCAAAACAACCTCATCCAAGACAGCTTGTGTCTGCTCATTTTGCTACATTACAGTTGTGATATAAGAGGGGCACCAGAGAAAATTATTAAAGGCAAGACATGAAGGATCCAAATCGCATTAAGTGACAGAAAAAGAAAATACTGATATCCAGCTCTGGAAGGTTACGCTCCCAGGAGCCATATTCCCCACTGTGTAAGTTGGCCCTTCATAAACTCTGCCTCTGAGTAAAGCAGAAGTCAGGATCATGCTACATTTATCTTCCTGAAATATGTGCCAGGTCCACAACACATCTCACACATGCAGTCTGATATCATAGAATTGTCAGGGTTGGAAGGGACTTTAAAGATCACCTAGTTCCAACCCCCTGCCATAGGCAGGGACACCTCCCACTAGATCAGGTTGCTCATAGCCCCATCCAGCTTGGCCTTAAAAACTTCAAGGGATGGGGCTTCCACCACCTCTCTGGGACACCTGTTCCGGTGATATGTCCTACTGAGCACAAATTCTAAGACCAGCTAACTTCTTCTCCTGCAGCAGGATGGCATGTAGCTTTATAGGTACCAGTTAAAACCTGCTGGTAGCTAGGATCAAGGAGAAAACACGAAGACACAGCTCTGAATTACCCACTAGCTTTAAAGTCTATGACTAGGCATGGTTCTTAGGTCAGTGACATCTAGAGGCCTCAGATGTGTCAGACACTTCACTCTCCATTCCCTGAGGTTAACCAAGGAGGCATTTTGGAATAGCAGCTCAGCAAGTGGCTGCAGGGAAAAACTGCAAGAAGCAGTCAGCACAGGGAAGCCAAGGCCACAGCTAGCTTGACAACTCCTGGGTGCCTCCTAGCTCAGCTCCAACATCTTTTTGCTTCTTTGAGAAACAAAGGTGACCTGCAATCACACAAACCCTTGAGAAACATGGGATATTTTGTTATTCCGTTAAGAAAAACACTGCTGACAACTGAGGTTTTCACTACATTTTGGGGAAAACAAAAATAAATAAAAAATAACAGCAGTCAGTTTTGCTCTGCACACACTTCCATCCACTTAAGTCCTACCTGCCATGCTCCGTGCTAGGCTGGACAGCTGGTCCTTTGTGTAACCAAGCCGTGATGCCATGCACAGGGCTTGCTGCCAGCTGCCACTGTTCTGAAAAGCATCAAGTGCTTTTGCAAAGATGCCAGCACGAGCAAATATCAGTGCAGCCTGTTCATATAGCTGCTTCTGAATCAAGTAGTCCCCATAGGCATCGCTGATATCCTGCAAGAAAGGGACAAAGAGAAATACAAAATCAGCTGCTAAAGTCAGTAGCAGCCTCCATTAGTAAAAATTAAGTGCCCATCAAGAAAAGCCTACTTCTCCTCCCACCAGGGAACCTCCACTCACAGTGTTCCTACTCTGTTTCAAACTTTCTGTTAAGCCAAGGGCTGATGATTAGCACATGGAGACAGTTCATAAAGCTAAAGCAAGAGACACAGGAAAGTATCTAACTCTCCGAGCCAAAGGCTGGGTAAACCACACACCACAGGAAATCAGCCCCTTCTTCCCCACTAACACAAGTGGTTTTTGTTAGAACGTCTCCCTGAACCAATTTACTTCACAATCCAAACACTGGCACAAAGGGCAAGCCCTGCAACTCTATAGGTACAAGCTGCTACAAATCAATATCCTGAGCTTCACTGTGCTATTCAAAGCTCACAATCTCCATCAAGAAGGGGTGGGTGGATTTAACTGGAAGGATAAAGAAGGAATAAAGAAAGACTCCCAGTGAGCCAGTGTCAGACAGACCTCCTTCGTGAGGAAAGTCCTTTCTGCTTCCACCATATTGCCAACAGACTGAGTTTCTGTGTTTTCACTCTTACTTCTTCACCTACTTCTTTTACAAAGGCTTGTGTGTTGTGCATTTACAATATTTAAATTAAGTCATATTAAATGCATTAATTTACATTTTACCTCAGCCTTGTGCAAGCTAAAGTTCTTCAGTAATGCTGAAACCAACAAATGACACTACATGCTGGGAAACAGCACATCTACAAGTGCCTCAAGCTCTCTAGCACTCTTCAGAATAGTTGAAGGATAATAAAGTGTCCTCACACAACCTGCAAACATCACACAGAAAGCTGGTATCACTCAAGTCTAAGACAGGAACAGAAGCCTTTCTGTGGTAATGGGAGTTCTTCAGCACACCACGAGATACGGCAGCAGAAACCAGGCTCCCAAGTGCTCTCCTAGTCATGGGATCAAAGGAATAACAGCCACTCCTTTGATGACCAGATGATCTTGCAGGGTCAGTGCAGAGACTCATTCCAGCCATTATCTCAGAGGAGGGACACAGACAACACAGGAATAACAATGACCTGCAGAACTTGAACGCAAGCAGCTGCTGTCTCATTCCTGCCCTCAGTTAAGGTGCTGAGTACATGCAAACACTTACATGAGAGAATAAAAAGCTTGCACACTGCAGTGTCACATGCTTACATACCTTGTACTCCTGAGTGCTAGAGGGGTACAGCTTCAAGGCTTCACAATACTGATTCTGATCCTTCACCAAGTTTAGAAATTCAGAGAAGTGTTCAGGACCTGGAGAAACAATTTATTTTTCATAGCACTACAAGAGAAAGCACACAGCTCTCACAGCTCCCAGCCAGTTTCGGTTCATTGCATTAAGAAGCAACTAGAGGTGCTTGGGTGGAAGAACACAAAAGCACCTATTCTACTACTGTAAAACCAAGATGTTCATTCCCTTGAGGTTTGCTCTGCTTTTGCCAGCAGTGTTAACAGGGGACAAGTCACCTACAACAAGAACAAAATAGGACATACGCTCCATGATCATGGAGCTGTAACCATTCTTACCCCTTCTTCCCTGTGCTAAGCTACACTAAAAAAAGCCTGCAGCAGAATTAAGTTAACCATGCATTACCAGAAGGGAAGATGACCTTGCACAATCCTCCTCTTTCTCCAGCTAATTCTCCTCAAAGACTCTCCCAAATTGAAATGTTTCACTGAAGAATTTCTCCTTAGAGATGCTACATGTGCAGGACACCTACCACATTTGCTGAGGTGCCCAAGAGCTTTTGTGTATCTCTTCAAGTGTCTGTCTATTGTATATCGCTGATAATTGGTTTCCATTTTCCGGAGGGTATTTAAGAAGGGCAAGTATTCTTTTGGGTCCTGTAAAGAATAATAAAAACTGCAGTTGAGCTAGTCTGGCAAGATCTTTATTTGCCTCTATCTTCAACAAAAGACAGTCCCATATTTGAAAAATCTATGTTAATAACTAAAAATAACTAAAAAGGGTTTGTTTGGTTTTTTTAATGTAAGCCATCTTAAAGAATCAATTCTGCATATGTCTGCTTGCTAGGAATGACTAACTTAAGCTACCAGGCTCCCACGCAGACTTCAGCAGTATCTAAAGGCTGGTGACATTTAAAATTCAAGGTTATATATCATATCAAATACTGTTTTCTATTAGATATTATCACCTACAGATTTGCAGCTGTAAAGCTGATCAATTTCCCCCACACCAAAGGTCATAAAACCTGTTAACATGAATAGGGCGTTTTAACTGACAGATAGCAGGCTCTGCTGTAACATTAGGAAAAACTCTGAACATCTTCATGGGCATTTCCATTCAGAGTTTTCAAATTAAACCTGCTGGAAGATACAGGCTATTATCATGGCCACCACCAAATATGCAAGAATCCTATAAGTACAGAAGTGGGAACATAAGACATGGAGTCACAACATTTCAGACCACAGTCCTCCCCTCCCCAGAGGTACTTTGCCACGCTGGTCTAGAAGAACTATTGAGCCCAAGCAAGTTTCCAAAGCTGTGCTCAAGAAGTACTAAGGGATGCAGAGACATGCCATCATCCCAAGCACACAGGACTTCTGAAAAGCAGGAATCCTGCCTGGGTAGAGAGCTATGACAAACAAAACATGTGGGCTGATCCAAAAGAATCTCTGGAAAAGTAGAAAACTAGTTCCTTGGCTGGAACGATAAGACCAGACCTTTTGAGACTTTTCTGCCACCATGATGACTATATCAAAGTCGTATGTCCCTAAGGAATAATCGTACAATTCATTGACATCCACAAGGAAAAGCAGGTACTTCAGTGCTTCTTCTGCACTCACAGCTTTGACATCTGGAGTAATGCTTTCTGTATGAAGATAAAGAAGCACACAACCAGTTACCTCAGCAGCTGCAGAACCTGCTCTGAGGGAAGGATGCATTATCAAGCACATCTTTGACACCAGATAGGAATAATTAAACTAATGGCTTCCTCTGTATTGCAGGAGGGGTTACTTTGCCTTTCCTGGGCAATTGCAAGGACCAGCCCAAGCACAATAACTTGTTAAGTGTGCAACAGTGACAAGTCAGAAGCACCACCACAGAATAAAAGCAAAGTTTGCCAGCTAGAGATACCAGGACCCAAAATGGGAACCTCCTATTCCATGCTGGGAGAACCAGAGCTCTGACTGGAAAGAGCTCCAACTCTGGGTTATCTGCTGACAGATCTAGGTAAAAGGATGAGCGGAGGGTGGGTACAGCAGCATATCTTAGCTGATATGCTACTGTTCCATTAACAGACAGCTAGTTTCAAGTACAATTCTGTTTTCCGGCTAACTCCAAGAATAGCCACCTTAAAATAATTTTTAGGGTGAACCATGCTAACAATGACAGCTCCTGCAGCCCACCCACGTTCAAAACTTTTGAGTTTCTGATACACCACCTCGAAGATCATGAACCTTCTGGAGAGCAATTTCCAGTTCTGGAGGACTTTTCTTTACGTGCGCTGTCAGTATCGATAGGCAGTATCTGAAGAAAACAGAAGCAGTAAATGAAAAAGTGAGAAGGCAGAAACGTTGCCTATTCTTATTTTAGTACAGTTTGTGCAAGTTCTACTTTACATTTTAGTAAAACAAACAAAAAACAACACAAGTATTTCAATCTTTTTAAAGGAAGGCAGGAAAAATGGTAGAAGAACAGAATATACCAGGTTTTCTACTCAGCATGTCTCCCTAACCATGTCACATGACTGCAGGTATGTTTTGAATAGAATGAGCTTCTTCACCATGCCACCCAGCATAATGGAGAGACAACACCTCTCTCTGAAAGCTCAGATAGCTGGACACAGTTTTACAGATCAAATCTGCCAATAAAATGGTCCTTTTTTTATCAAAGGAAAGCTTTCTAGGAGGTTATTTCCATTTCCATGCATTTCACACATACTATTTCAAAATAGTGTTCCCAGCTAAGGGGATGCTTTGTTTTCTGAAACAGTTTGCTGTAAAGCACCTAAATTTTCAGGGTTCTGTTGCTCCTCTATTCTGTTTCACTTATAAGCTGCCAATGGTTTAACAGTGCTTCACTAACCACTGTCATTATTCTATTTTCCCACCCTTTATCCTTGCTGGATGTTGATTCATCCAGGCAGGATGGTTACTAAAAAAGGTAATCATTCAGAAATATGCAGCTAAAGATTTACAAAAGTAACTCAGTCTCAAATGGAACAGCTGAGCTCTTTCTGAAAGGCCAGCTGCTCAAAAAGCCAGCATCTCCCTGAGATGACAACCTTTCTCATGTCCCTGTCCCCTATGCCACACAGACTGTTCCTAAATGGAGAGTATTTCTTAAATTCTTATAAGCATCCTGCATCTATTACTTTAATTCTTGTAGTAAAAAGTTGTTTTGCTATCTGTGGAATTATTAGATGTCATGTTTTTCAGGATAGCGTACACAGCAGATGGAAGGCATGCCTACACAACTTTTGTGGAGCACAGCCTCACCTCAGAGGATCTGAAGCAAAATAACTATGTTAAGGACAGCTCTGCTTTCTGCAAATGGCTTACTAGAATGGTTCCTTCACCTACAATAAGAAAATGCTCACTTTTGAGGGTCAGTGTGTTCCATGGCAACTCTCATCACATCACATATGAGGTTTACTTTTTTCTGATCAGGATGCCGGTGTGGTTGAGCATTACTGCTACCATGCAGGGATGGGTACATACTCTTTGTGAAATCTTCTTCTCTAAATAAAAACAGATACCATGAATACCAGCACAGCCCATCACATAGCCCAGCACAAAGACAGTAACACTAAGAAACCCAAAGGCATGCAGAAGATAACTACTCAACAAAATAACTCATATGTTGTATTGACGCACAACCTGCCACACTACCAGAAAGCTCTCCCAACATCTCTCATCCATTCCAATTGATCCTCAGCCACAAGAGGCATTAAAAAAAAAACTGGTCAGGACAACTATTTCAGTTGCACAAATAAGATTTTCAAGATAACAGCTGTCTTCTGCTAAATCCTATGCAGATGCTGAGCACAGAGCATTTCTAAAAGTGAAGCCATTTACTTTTATTTCTAGACAAAGATTTAAGGTCACGTCAAAATTGAAAATAAAACAGAACGGCTAACTGACAGTTCCAGCTTCTAAACAAATACTTAATTCAGCAAGCTTGAGAAGTCCTGAAGCTACCAATGGCCTAAGGCCTCTTGTCAATCTTTGAGAAAGAAGTCAGGAGTCTAAGCAAGTATCTTGGCCTCAGGCTTTAGATAAGCAGTGCTATCTTGCTCCTCTTTATGAGGGAACAAAACTTTTCTGTTCACGTTTACCTCTGTACACAAAACTAGAAGACAGGTCCAAGCGGTCAGATGATGTACTAATCCCTTGCTGGAAAAAGCTAGTGGCTGCCTGCAAGCTGGAATTCCCAACAAGGCACACTGTCAGTCCCTGAAACTGTTGAGCTTACTCGAGTTTTTATGACCCGACATGCCAGATTTCTCACTGACTCTTTGCAACCACATTGAAGAGCTGTCAGTATTTTGACAAAATAACGTACTGCCACAGATTAGATGCATGCTTCCATCTGCAGGTTTATACTCACTTCAGTTCTGTGAGAAACAAGTTGATATAGTTCACAGAATCTATTTGCCTGATAAAGGTTTCTGCATTTTCCAGAAATACCTGAAATGAACAAGAGTATAGTACTACTGTTATTCTGAACAGGTACATTAAGGAAAAGACCGAATTCAAACCCCTTATTTGAATGTACAAGATGAAGGAAATGCTAAATCCAGTCTGCCTGCATGAAGATGCAGCAATACCAAGTATCCACTCCTGCTGAAAGCAGAGCTGACAGCACCACCTACTCTTTTGAGTGCGCTGTTCAGTGTCAATAGATTCCAGGCTGGATAGACATGGAAAAAAACAAAACAGAACTGGGCATACTTGCCTCGGGATTGTGGTCATAGAGAAGATTGAGGTTGATCCGCAACTTCCTCATACACTGAAATGCTTCCTTGAACATAAGCCTGGGGGAATGAGGACAGTTTACACAGTGGATAGGTGCAGTATCTGCAAATAAAAGCAACTGACTAGAGGTAAGCACAGATCCTCTGGGAAGAGAAGAGCCTAGACAATACGCCATGTAGACTGCCTTCCAGAAAAAAGGTGCAGGGTCAATTCTGTTCTTTGTCGGTGTCTGCAGCGAGACAGACCGGCATGCCAGGTTGAGGAAGCAATATAAGCCTTGCATTATTTTTTCCTGTCTTAAAACAGTGAACTACATTTTAATCTAATAGACAACTTGTGTTTCAGAAAACTTCAATGTAAATCAATTAAACAAACCAGACACGAAAACCAGCAAGCTTTATCATGAAGTGACTGAGATGTTTGGAGAATGGAGCAGATGAAGATTTCTCCGACAGTCTCAGCACACATATAAACCCTTCAGTGGTGAAGTAAGAGGCATCTGCGCCTGCTGAAAGCTGGATCTCTAGCTGGTAGCCCCAGAAACAGTTTCATTCCCACTAATGAAGTCCATTTATTTGAATTTAGCCTCCTTCCTACCTTCAGCACAACAAAGCCAGGCCAACCTCTAACAGCTCAGACTGGGTGAGGGAAGACCAGAACGCACCAGTGCTACTTACCTGTCTAGCCACTTCCGAATCTGGGCAAGAACCAGAGCTCGGTGGTGAACAGTCTCCAGATTTCCTCTTGGCATCTATAACACAAGATCCATGCAATTATTTATTTGTAGTTAGTCTGCCTACACTGAAGGCAAAGTGAGGACTGGCCAGTTCTCCAAGCCTGTCTCCTACTTGCAGGTGCATGGCCCGTTTGTTCACTTCAAAGGACACGCAATTTCAATGACTGTGGAAAAATATCTGAAAATTCTCTCAGCTCAGAAACACTCCTTCCTCAGGAGGCCGAACTCCACTCAACCGAGCAAGACTCAGAGCAACATGACCAAGCTTTCAGGTCATCCCTGCTTTGTGGAGGATGCTGGGCTACACACCTCCAGAGGTGCCTTTCAACTGACATCCTTCTCCATTCTGTGAACCTCTGCTGGTTTGGAACAGTGTGTTCAGCACTTCAGACAAACTTAGTGTCAATGTTGTGTTAAAGTTCGTATTAACTAGAAAAATAAAATGTAAAATGTAACTGAAACAACCAAGAAACTAGCTGCTGTTGAAGGTCCTCTGTACAGCCCCAACCCCACTTATTTACATATCTGAAATTCAATGGAGAAGTTGTAATTACACGATTACTCTAAGACTGGATGTAGGAACTAACTACTAGACAATGCCGCTCTATTGATAAGAAGGATATTCCTGTCAGAAACAGAGGGTAAGGAATGATGAACTATTGGTTTGGCTAGCAAACCATGAAGAACTACCTGGAACTGCCAAGATTAGGGAAGAAGTAGACAAAAGGTAATTCTGGCAGGGGGAGATTGCAACCACTGATTCATAGACCACCTACCCAAATTGTACCACCTACTCAAAAGGAAACAATGGACGGAGAAGATGGAGCCTACACACTACTTTAAATAAGAAGTGAGAAAATCAGAACCAAGAAGAGTAACAATGAATATGTACTAAATATTGGAATATGTGGTAATAAGGGTATAAATACAGAAATTTCTTGAGTTAGTGTGTGCTGTCTTGGGACAGGCATCCATCCATGCGTACGGATGAAATAAACTTGGAATACCTCCACTCTGTGTGTTATTGGCTTGCACACTGTGTAAAGAGCCCAGATTTGGGACAGTGGAAGGCTGCTAGCAAATACAGCAAGCACTAGGAGGTGAGTCTGAGATTCACCACGAGAAGCCACAATATGTAGCATTATGCTTCATTAGGAATTTGAATAGCTCTTCCCCATTCTGTACATACCCAGCTGCATGTGCTGAACCCAACTCTCACAGGCATGTTCAAAATCCCTCTGCATCCAGCCAGGCAGCTGGAGTTTGGTGAGGCACTGTGCTGCAGCAGTACGGGGCAGCAGCTTTGTAGCACCGCACACATTATTTGTAGGTTGGCCAGCTGCCCATTGAGACAGCCCCCCTACATCCTCTGATAGCAGATCTCAGCAGACATAGGCAGAGCACTAACCTGCAGCACAACCTTCGTGTCCTGGGGCACAACAGTGATGATGCGTGAACCTCGTTCCACCTTGCGCAGGGTCTCACTGTTGGGTGCAGCAGCACTGCTCAGGCCAGCCTGAAGGTCTGAAGACATCATATTTATCAGCATACATGCAGCACAGTGCCTCAGTCAAGCTTTCCTATGTGGCCCTGTAAGATCACACTGGACCAACTGCATCAACAATAGACCAGTGAGCTCCAACAGTTCCAAATAGGAAGAGGACCTCTTAGGGCTAAGCACTGCTGCACACAAAGTAGAGATACATCCTCTACACAAGACAATCACAAAGCTCAAGACAACAGATGAGAGAGGCACTGAAAGATGTAAAGGGCTGATAACTGCCATCTTGCCTTTCCCAGGTATGAAGACATACCCTCATAGCCAGATGCCACCAGAAATTCTTACCACTGGGATCCCTTCTCTACCATACACCCTCTTCTTTTTTTTTAATGCAGAGGGGAGGGAGAGAATGCAGGGCTAAGCTGTTGAAAGTAGTGAAGAGACGACAACTACAGGACAAATCCAGCTCCCTGGGTGGAGGATGTGATATACAAAGTCAGTTACCTGTGCTCCTTGCTCTCTGACAGATTTTTGAAAGTAGCTCTATTTCTCCATCTCTTAAGCAGTTGCTCTGAGTGAGCCAAATACAGCAGGTTTGGATGTAAAAAATGAGGACATCTTGTGGTTCCAAGACAATGGCCGTGAGCTGCCAGCAACAGGCAGCCAGAGCAGGCACTTACCTTTCACTGATATGTTCTTCAAGCAGAAGCATTGGCAGGTGTGGGAGTTAGTTGTCACCAACAAAAACTCATTGTATGTTGCAAATGAGGTGATGTTGGAAGCGACCTGTAGAAAAATTGTGACACTTACCACTCTATAAAGTGGAACAGGAAAGTTGCCTTTGGCAGAGGAAAAGTGGATGTAATGAGGGGCAAAAACTTTGGTACCTCAGTATCATTAACAAAAAACCGGCATCGATCTGTGAGGCCCAAGATCATCTCCTGTAAATAAAAAGGATGACAAGTGAAAGCTATCAGTGTCACACCCTTCAGTGTTTCACAACCCTGACTAGCATGGGATTGAAGTACCTTACCATTAGGTACTGGGTACCTCATCGGAATGACTTAGGAAAGCTGGACAGAAAGCCATGCAACCTCTGTACCAGGATAGCTTACTTAAGTGTCTTTAAACACATCTGGCTGGAAACCCAGCATGGTCTACTTTGTAACAGAAACTGCACAGTAACAAAATAAAAGCAGAAACCATGCCAGATAATTTTTTTTTTTTCCTTCAGAAGCAATTAGTCCAAAATACCAGAGGAAAAACAGTAGTACAGAGCAAAGCAGCTCCATACAGCACTCACCTAGATGAACACTGAAGGAAAGAAACCCTGAAACTACCAGCAAAATAGCTAGTCATTCCTTAAGCTGTGGTAGCTGTCAAGAAACCACCTCCAATAGGAAACACCAGTAGCAGGAGATCTGCAGTGACTCACTGCAGCCATATTTGCTAATAGGGTAAGAAATAATACAGAGCAAAATGCTGTTTTAAAAAAGAGCACGGCAGTGACTGTTGAAAATTGTAAATCTACAATTTCTCACTCTTCAAAGACATTATTCATTATACTCATAGAATAAGGAGACTGAATGTTAACTGCAAGCCATCAGAAATGCTCTAGAAGACAAGAAAAGATACACTCTCTTCTCTGCATAGGGCCTTAGAAAGAACACTATTAAGAAGTATCATTGGACCCTGGGCAAAAGATCATGGTGCACATTTGACACAGAGATCAACTAGAAGGGAATTTAATCTGCTCACAGGCTTACTTACTTCACCACTGATCCTTGTGATATCAGTCTGCACGCAAGGGTAGGGGAACTGAACAGCAGAGCCACTGCTAGTCCGCCAGGGCTCAAGGACTGGAGTAGAAGCCTCTGAAGAGCAAGGAAGATCAAACTGTTTTTCAGCCAATCAAAGATTCAAACGTTACAACCACATGACACGCACATCAAGAAAACCAGAGTGGAGAATAAGCTCCACTTACAGAGAGGAGGAAGGCTGATACAAAAGTTCAGGACACAGCAGACAAGAAGGTGGTAATTTCTAGGGGCTAAGCAGTATCTTTATTCCACTGTGGAACAGAAAAGAAGTGTCAAGGATGTGGCGGTCAGTCAGCACTTCTGAAACCACTACACCAGTGACCTTCTTTTCAAATCATTAAGTCTGAACTAGCGTTTTCAACAACATTAACTGCTTTCTGACACAAATCACTAATTTTGGCACTTTTCTGTGAGGGAGCATGAAATCCAGGACCAGCTACCAGCAAGAGTCACTCATGCCTCTGGAAGTCAAATCACCTCATTAAACTCTTTGAGAAATCTGTAATAACTATGCCGCGGACCAGGTACTTTAACAGGGCCCAGCTTACCCCAGAGGTATTTCAGGATCTGTCTATCAGCCAGCTGCAGAGCTACAGTTCTGGTCACTGGGCTGCAGCACAGGCTGATCACTTCTCCATCTACAGGCACAGACAACCTGCAGCAAGACACAGAACATGAATCACAGAAGATAAATTTAGCAACCGGATCCTGGTTTTCTTGTGGCTAGATGGCAGGATGCACCATTTCCAGCATGGGCAGATAGCTTGTTCATGTAAGGATGTTCTCCAGCCTTTTCACACCTATGTCAGCTGGCACTGGCACCACAGAACACCAGCAACTTGAGCCAGCAGGCATCTGCTTAACTATGCTAGTCATTGTTTGCATACTTACAGCATCTTAAGAACCCATACCGCTTTTGTTATAATCCACAGTCCATATGCAAATTACCCATTGCTGTATGAGTGCTGCAGAAAAGGAACTCTCAGGATCCCTCTGGGAAGCAGATTTCTGCACGCCACATGGCTTCCTTTTGTGATCTAGTTTTAGTTCAACTGACCCCACAAAGCCCAGCAGGTGAGCGTGAGGAGGACAGGTGTAACAAGGGCTACCAGTCCCTTTCTGGACCTTGATAATGGTGGGGAAAGGGCAGAACAGAGCAATTCAGTCCCCCTGGATGGGCCTGAAATTCAGATAAAGGAACAGAACTATCCTGGACTAACACAGGCATCCTAGCATACACCTTCTTGTCAGGCTGGGTGTAGGCATTCGGACTACAGACAAGTGCTAACCAGTAGGCAGGTTCATGAGCTGTTTGGTTCCCCTGCAGGAAGAGAGCCAAATACCCCAACCCACAGCCTCCAGGCTGCATGTCTGCTGAGAGACTTAATTCATTCTAGTCACTGCCCAGAGGTGCTCTTAGACTTCACCCACAACTGACAGATCTCTAGTACCGTAAATTCAGACGCTCTTCTTCAGCTCCAGCCATGTGAGATGCAGTCAGATGGTGAAGTACGGACTGACCAGCATGCTGAGCCTGACCAACCACCAGGAAGCTGTCATCTGGCAGCCAGGTGAGAAATCGGAGCCCCAGAGGATTCAGCACTTCATTGTTGTCACTGCCCACGTCAACTCTGTTACAAAATAGACACTGGGAAGCAAATCGAACCTGATTTCAGTAGGGCACCTCACCGAGAGGTGAAGGTCTTCCTAGGCACACTCTGGCTGTTCAGATACAGAGCATGCCTAGAAAGGCTCCAGTACACAAACACACAGTCACCCAAAACAAGAAGGCTCCAGCTAGGCTGGAGATGAAGGAGGAGACCCAGGGAGCCCCACTTGTTTTCCCTAGGCAGTACTGCTCCCATGCCAACTATGTAAAGGAACAAATACAGACCAGGGTGGGTTCTTCTACCTTGTCACTGTCCCTGCCATGCAAGTAGTTCTGTTGCTTAATGTGCTGTGATTGAGGGCCTGGGCACTGCACAGCCATTCCTTTGGCAGCAGGAGCACAAAGTGCAACACCACAACGCCCCAAGCACCAGGCACAGGAAAGGCTATCTCAGTGCTGCCACTGACAGTCACTGCTCCTGCTAGATCAAGACCTCAGTCAAGGGCACTTCTCAGGATAAACTGCCCATTGTGTTGCCCAATCCTTAGTACTAGTTGCAGCCACAGTGTGAGCACAATGAAACCATGTTATCTGACACCCTCTTTAAAATCTTGAGACAAGTGCTCAAAGCTGTGACCTCTAAAACATCCACCCAGGTACTACCCTTTTCTCCCCACTACAGCTGTACTATATATTACCTGTAAGTTTTATCCAGGTGTGGTGTTTCCACAGCTGCTTTAAATCCATTTCCACCCACAGCTCCAAACCTGACAGTGGGGTCATTTGTTGTGCTCCGTCCTAGCAAATAAAGAACAAAGCAGAGTTTAGAGTTGTTGTCCTAGAACAAAGAAGAGTTTAGAGACCCTGCCAACAGAGCCCCTTCCACCTTCATTCTTACCAAAAAGTAGATGCTACAGGAAACTATTATAAAAGTCAGAAAATATCATCCCAACATGTACAGCCAACATCATTCTACTCCAAGTCACAATTTTACCCTGTAGTGTCACAATACAAAACGCAGAGACAGCAGCAACAGTCCCTTGTCTCTTAGCACACTGAACATTTTACTGTATATAGGACTGGTTCAGGTGCCTCAGATAGACCCTAGGTACCTATTCCCGGAAATTTCCAGCGCTAATCAGCAACATACCACCAGCAGAGACTACACAAGATGCCACTTGCTGTACTCAATCCCAAGTTAGGCAGAGGGATATTATCAGTATAAGCACATAGCCAAGTGCTGAACATTGCCTTCTCACACAGCCAATGCTCCACCAAAATGTTCTTGTGCTACCCAGACTACTGGAGAGCTTAAACCCACAGGTGAACCAGATATATCTCACTCCTCACTACAAAGGCTTAAAGCAACCATCACGCTACTAGTCCCACAAGGTACTGCTCTCAGGGACAGAGAGTTTCCCTTAACAAGACAGTGCAACATGCTCTCACCATATCTGTACACAGAGATCTTGTTATCAGCATCCAGGATAGCCATGTCTCCACTATGTTTGGGATCTGTGTGAAATGCAACCTGATTAACCGCCTGTTGGAGCTGGATCTCATAGGTACACATGGGTGGAGGCACCACAGCATGCTGGAATGCTGTGACAAGCACTTTATCTGTGGAACAGAAAAAAAAAACAAGCTGTAACCCAGTTCAAATGTTAGTGAGGGTCTTTCTAGGTTGTCTACTGAAAGCAGGAACAATGTTACAGAAAAATACAGTTGCTGTGCCCTTAGCAGTTAATTCCATTGAAACACCTCTGAAACTTCCACCAATTACATGGTACCCCTCACTAACAGCTTAGTAGCAACAGCAAACAGAAGAGCTACTATAATCCCACCCAGCCTACATCCAGAAGGCTATGCGACCTCTTCTGACCCTAGAGCTGCAAAGCAGTCCCACTGCTTACCTCCATCTATGACAGCCACATTCGCCACGTGCTGGCTATCCTCCCCCATCCCATGGTCTGTGGTCCAGTGCCAGTCATAGGAGAGGTAATGCCAACCCTGGCAGAGTACATGCAGTCTGTATGGGTTCTCTCGGTCCCACAGCAGTGACACCAATTGATTTTCCTCCAGACTGCCAAAATGCAGACTTTGCTTCAGGTACCAGTGATAGTTCCCTGTGGTCCACAGCTGAACTATAGAAAGACAAACGGTTACAACAGACTACTATTTGAGACCCATCTCAAACCCTCCCCATCACCACTGCTCTTCTAGAGGTAGGTCAAATGCAATTAAAATAATAATTCTAGCCTTCAGCCCATGGGCTGTGTCACACAACACCCAGCACAATAAAACAGACTTCATGCAAAAGAGCAAATCCTAGAATTCTTTGAGGTCCCCTTGTGAGAAAGAACCCACATTTTATGAAGGGCTCACACCTTTAGCATTCCATTTTAATACCACTTCCAGTCACAGCAGCCTGGAAGAGTCTTTGAGCCCAGGCTCAACTACCCGTTCTTCCTGACCTGCACAAGGGTCTCAAAGCTGAAGGCAGGCCTCCCCAGGGTTTCCTAACTGGAGGAGAAATGCCCACTGGTAACCACATTTGCAGGCAAGTGTAAGAGCCTGAGCCTCACAGTGCTCTCACCATAACTGTTTGGGTTAGAGTCTTCCACCTTCAGGTCTTCCAGCCATATAGCCAGGATTGTAGAATCTGCATTCCAAAGCAGTTCATTAACCTGCAGAAACAAACATGGCTCTTACTGATATTGTTGCTTCCGTGTAGGGTGGATCTGCTCTCAATTGGTTTGCAAGTTCATGAGTTGCTCTTTCTTTTCATCAATGTAAGGTGCATGAGTTAATACACTAACATAGCCTTTCTGTACTGCAAAGCTCCCAACAGCTGGAGAAAAGCATCCTGAAGCAGAACCTGTCACAGTGGTTCCACACAGCTGAAGAGGCAATACAAACACAAACATGGCAGCAGTGTTCTCTTTCCTTTCCTTGGCACTGAGGAAGCATTTCCAAAAGACCTCTCAGTACGCAAAGGCAGATGTTGAAGTAATACCCTAGAAGTAGCTTCTCACTTTTCTTATTTGGGATAATGTGAGCATTTCACCTCATTCTTGCAATAGCTGACATCCTGAACAGCATTTTTTAAGTGTTTGCCTGGTAGGAAGTACACAGGGGCCAGAAGCACCCCAGAGCTATAATTCCTCTGTTCTTGTCTCTGTACTACGAGCCTGCAGAGGGCATTGCATCTTCTCCACAGGCTTCTTTATGGTTCCCTTTTCAGGTCATTTTTTCCATTAGGACCAGCACTAAGTGTTAAGTTAAAAACTTCCTCCTATAATCTGGAAGAGATCTAGTCCCCCTCTCCATTACACCCTAATCAAAGAAGACCAGACACAGCACTTACTTTGACCTGTCCTTTCTGGAATGGCAGGGTGAACTCCCCATGAAGAAGTCCATTCTTCTCCAAAAAAACCACATCGTGTCTGTTGGGTTTTTCTTGTGTGGATGCTATCAGGTTTCCAAAAGACCTTAAAAAAGAGCCAAATGAGAAGTAGTTGCTCACATAATCACCAAACATCATTTTAAACACCTGAAGAAACAGGCAGCAGAGGACGTATTTTCCTTAGCACTGTACAAAGTTATAGGTCTGGCACAGACATTTTCCAAGGCTCACGACATCCTCAGATTAGCAAGCAAATGTGAACACTGGCAAAGGGACCTGTAATACTCCCATTCATATAGCTGAATCTGACAACACTTGACATTGAGATTGTGCAGGGAATCTATCCCTTCTTCCCACATGTAATGCAAGTGTTAAGGCTTTTCAGGGTTTAAAGGACTATGCTTCCTCATGCTGGATCAGAAGGAAGCTTTCTTCGAGATTTGGGAAAAATAAAATAAACACACAAGAAATGAAATTAATGCTGCTCAAAGACTGTGAGCAGGGAATAAAAAGCAACACTCTGCTACCAGCATACAAACTGCTTTGCTACTCACTTCCAAGACAGTGCTTGTTCTAATCCTGAGATAGGCTCACTTGTCGACTGCAGCACAAGCTCTCTGTTCCATACTCGGACCTTCCGAGCACCTACAAGTTGAGAGAAGAATGAGACAAAGGTGTAAGAAAGCACCAGCAAAAGACTTTTCTAGTTTTATGAGGGTAGGAGAACAAATGTTGACACCTATGAACAAAAAGGAGATTTCTCTTGCACACCTTAAGGGGTAAGAACTTAAACTTACTCTGTATCAGGCAATTCTCCCATAGTAACTGAGTGACTCTAAAGGAACCAAGTAGGAATTTCAGTCTGATGTAACTCAGTCATAGCCATTTCCCTCTCCAGCTTTCACCATAGGAATGCTAAAATCTTCCTATTAATGCAAGATCCTCCCTAATCTGAAGTACTGACAGTAAAAATCCAAACTAGTGGAAGAGCAGTGCAGTCTGATGCCACTCAATATGTTGACCAATACCTTTAAATTACTCAGTAACACTTATCATGGAAGACATCAATTACAATCTCACAAGAAATGTTTGTGCTCACCAGCCCTTCAGCTTTAGGGCAAAACCTAGGCAAAAGTATTACCAGTATTCAAACAAAAGCGTACAAGGCCAAACTGCTGGTATGAAGGACAAGTGGGTATGGCAACCCAAACAGATCAATCCATTTGGCACTGGGAGAACATCAGAGATTGTTTAGAGCCTTGACTGGTCATTTAACACTAGGTGAAAGAAGCAGTTCAGATAATTACTGCCCAGTAGTAACCTCTCCTGGCTTCTCATCAGACTGAAAACCAAACTGCAAAAAGTGTTGAAACTACTGTCTATAAAATGCCTCTGAGAACACTGAAACACAGAAAAGAGCAATTAACCAGCTCACCTCACCCCTGCTTTAAGTGGCTAAGAGACCACGAACACCACCCAGATCCTGCCTTGCTTACTTTCTGCTTAAGAAGCCTCTTACATATGTTGGTATTTCAAAGAAGTTTGGTCCCATACCTGTCTCCGGACAGACAGTACTCACTGCAACAAACTGCCCATCTCCTCTCCACGTCACCCGAGGACTGCCGTCATCCCAGGCTGAAGTAGGTGACACTTCCTGAAGTCACACAAGAGAAAGTTGCATCAGAGCTTGGGAAGGCAACTGCTGTCTTTGTCTAAACAGACTGCATTGCTAAGCCAGCTCTTTCAAGAGCCCTGGTGTGAAATTAAAATTAAAAAAAAACAACTTAAGGCTGCAAAGTTAAAAATTCATCACTCAGAATGTTATTTTAGGAAATACTACAATTAAAGCTCTCTGTAAATTCAATCTGCTCCTCTTGCAAGTGCATATGACTGACGTCTGTTCATATGATCACACACTATCCTTCCACTCCACCAGGGTCTCTGCTTATAGACCAGCTGTGCATAGGCTAGACACAAGGGTGAATCTGGGTTTACTCACGACTGATGCCGGGAGTCACAACCCCTTGGAAGGAAGGCAAGAAATGCATGCCATCCAGGCAGCCTGCATGGCAGACAGAAGCTGGGATGAAAAGTAGTGTTCTTTGAGGCAAACATGTTCCTCACAGAACACCGCAGAAAAAAAACCCCAAACAAATCTCAACAAAATACACAAAAAGAGGCAGCTGTTCAAAGGTTTAGCTTTGTCAAACTAGGCATATTTTTCCAGATACAGCCACGCCTCTTCCTGTCCCTCCTAACCGTAAAGCTAGAACAGGCCACATTTCATGTCTCTGCACACTAGCCTGCCAGTTTTCAGCAGGACAGTTTTAATTTTGAAACTTAAACACACGAAGAAAAGATCAAGCAGTGGAGTGGTTTTAGCTACCTGACTTTTCACCACATAAAAAACAGAGAAAACAAGATCCAAACAAGGAAGTGTCAGACAAAGGAGCAAAGGGCTAAAATGTGCAGGCACACGGAGCTGCCTCACACGACTGGCAATGCTCAGTAGCCCAAATGCTTCAACTCTTGCCTCCTGGGAGCTCAAATGACTGTTATTTCTGCTCCTCTTCAGCCAAACTGCCTTCCATTTCTCTTGGGCATATGAACACTGTAGTATATAGCACACATTCAGTAAAATCTGTCATGCTGATTTAAAGGTGGCTTTACCTCTGCAAGCACTACTGCTTGCAAATCCTCTTGCTTTGAGCTCTGTATGAACAGTCCTAACTACTCCCAGCTGCCGTCTTGAATTAGGAGGAGGATAAAAATGCTGGATTTCAAACAGCAACAGAAACAAACAAAAGCCTATGAAGACAACTACCAGAAAGGCAGTGGCAAACTGGCACTGCAGAAATAACAGAAACTCTCCTTACATGTTTTCCTAGAGAAAGCATGGGCCTAACATGCTAGTTAGAGAAACAGTATTACCGTCTGCTTGCGACGTGCTGCTTCTTTTCCCTCTGATCCATGGAACTGTGTCTCCTTTTTACCCCAGCCGAGAGCAACAAACTTTCCTGAGGAAAAAATAATCATTGTGGTGGAAGATTTACAGTGCTACTCTGGACAGCATGGTAAAATCAACCACAGCTTCAAGCCACCCACACCTTCCATCCAAGTCCAATTCTAAAAACCTGCAGGAAATTTACATAGCCCAGGAAGTTCTCTAATACAGGGAACTTACTTGAATTTACCCTGACAAGTACAATACTGGCATGCCCCTTCAGCTGCCTGGCAGCGTTGCAGTCTAAAATGTTTCCTGGGGGGGCCATTAAGTGCTCAGCTTAATTTCATTATTTTATATACACTTGCAACACACAAATGACATCAGTTTGAAAAACTTCCATTACAGTGCACCTCTCACCTTCCCCAAACTCATCTTGGTGGATTTGCTTCTCAGCAATTGGTTCAAAATCCCTTGTCATCATGATGAGTGTTTGCTGACCTGCAGGGCAGACATTAAAACTGGTGTTGGTAATGGTATCTTACTGTTGTCTTATTGTTCTGCTGTGGACTTGAGTACAGAAATATTTCTAATGGTAACATGACACAGAGAATACATCCTTCAAAGCAGAAAATCTCAAAACTGGGGTGGAAGAACACTTTCAACTCTCTTCAAAACCATGCCTCCTGCCCTAATCTTAAGAAGTTCTTTCCACCTTCAAATAAGTACCTGACACTCTTAAATGGTTTACCTTCAGGTATGAAGGACAAGAAGGTGACTGGGAACAGTCAGCATGGATTTATGAAGGGGAAATCATCCCTGACCATCTTGATATCCTACAATGAGACAACTAACTTGTAGATATGGGGAGACCAGTGGAGGTCATTTATCTTGACTCTAATAAGACTTTTGACAGTCTTCCATAACATCATCAAGGCCAAACTCCTGAAGTATGGGATAGATAAAAGGACAGTGAAGTGGACTTAAAACCAGCTGAACTGCCAAGCTCAAAAGCTTGCTAGGAGTCCAACTTGGAAGTCAGTCACCAGTGGCATGCGGACAGTAACGTCAGTGTTTAACATCTTCAGTAATGATCTGGAGGATGGGACACTCAGCAGGTTTGTAGATGACACAAAACTGGGCAGAGTAGCAGGCAGACCAGAAGGTTGTGCTGCTGCACACAAGGACTTTGTCATGTAGGTGAGATGGGCTGTCAAAACCAATGAAAAAAGCCATGTCCTGCACCTGGAAAATAATAATCTAAGGCACCAGAACAGACTGGGAGACAAGCAGCTGGAGTGCAGCTTGGTATAACAATGTCCTGTTTCCTGAGGGACACCACACTGAACATGAGCCAGCAGTATGCTGCATATGTGGTTAGCAGCATCCTGGGCTGCATTAGGAGTGTTGCCAGCAGGTTGAAGGATGTGATCCTTCTCCTTTACTCAGTGCTGGTGAGATACATGTGTAATGCTTGCTCCAGTTACAGGGTCCCCAGAACTGACAAGACAGACAAGGACATACTGGAATGAGTCCAGCAAGGGGTCACACAGATGATTAAGGGCTGGGAGAATCTGTGTGGTGAACCGACCACATGATTTTTTCTGCCTTATTAAAACAGTGAGCAAAAGAACTCGATTTCCCATAAATCTATTCGGCATAAATCCTCCAGGAAACCGGAACCGAGATAACGCCAGCCATAAATATCGAAAAAGAAAACAAACTTTCTCCTTTTCCGCCTC
>VZZY01005470.1:0-18209 GCA_013400335.1 Eurystomus gularis
CATTCATTTACTTAACTCACATAATTTTAAAAATTAGTTCACCACATAGTGGCTACAGGGAAGAACTACATGAACTGTAACAATTTTATACACCCTTAAAAAATTTTCATAAACAGACTGGCAAAATAAGTATCTATGTTAATGCAAAGCAGTATCAGCAGGTTTTTTCATTTCTCATGTTACAATTTTTTAAAATAATGTTTTAAGATATTGCAAAAACCCTTTAATTTGACCAAGCAAAAACGAACAGAAGGCATGGTTAATTTTTCTGAGTAATTTAAGGAAAGTAAATCACTAATATGCAAAATGAATTGTGAGAAGTTCCTTTACAGAATTTCACAATTTTACTTTTAAGAATACCACAGCAAATGGTATTTTCTCCTCTGACAAACAGTGATTTTTTTTTTAGGCAATGGCAAATAAACAGTACAGGCTAGTTCTTGTGCACTCAGAGCTACATACAAAGGTTCTGAAAAATTGCCTTGGAGTAAGGAGTCTAACACATAATAATATCTAATACCTACTAATGTAGTGCTGCAGTCCAACCTCTTAGTGTTATTATCACAAACACTTACCACTCCTAACTTCAATGTATTTTTAAACTTAGGATAAAATGTCACACTACTTTTTAGACAAGCTGCAACTAACCCCTTCCTGTGGTTGTGGGGAGGGTGAGGAGGTATGGCATAGTTAATTTTTTTTAGAAGATCACACATGCCAAAGAATAATCCAAACATTGTACCATGAAAAAAAATGGATAATTAATCACAAAGTTCCCAATCTCTTTTTTTCAGTTCTGACACAATGACAGAGTTAAAAGTTAATCGCTACAGACTGATTCTATCTTTGGCATTTATTAATTTGTTAGAAGTTTAAATTAATATGTCAATAGCAACAGCAGTTTTTGTGACCTGGACATCTGTCTAAGAAGTTAACAGACTGTGAATTCATTCTGCACAGTTCATTTAGAACTTTTATCAGCTGTTCCTCTTCTTCCCTGATATGACTGAGGGTACTAAGATGTTACCAGTTTCTGAATATGTGAAGTAACAGAGACACCTTACAGTAAATATACTTTTAGAACATAATCCTATAAAGGATTCTATGTTATTACTTTCTTGAACACACAAAACAATTATTATTATATTTGTGTGCTGATCCTTCTATTTTTTAAAGAAACATAATTCAATTCATAATACTAATAAAATAATAAAATGACATACTTTTGAAATCTCCATCCCCAAATGTCAACGGATAGGCTCCTGGCTTTTCAATCTTGTACATTTCCTCTATAAAAAGGATTTTACAATCATTTATTGTGTCTTCTGGGCCTCTGAAAAACAAAAAGAATAAAAAGTACATTCAGCATAGTTTCTCAGACCTAGATTTTGAATCTTCACTAATCTTTGAATTTTGTGAATCCTAACTAGCATCTTTTGCTCATCACTGATAGGATACTTTATTTCAATTCACACACAAAATTCAGTAACTGTAGTTCAGTAGTAGTGTAATGGCTGAGTATGTCATATTGACAGATATCCATAACTTTGCAAATCTTCTTTTGGAACCTCAAAATGTTTTTTTGGCTGAATACAGCAGACGAGACAAATTCATATTCTCTCAAACGCAGCCTATCAAACATTACTGCAAAAGTTTAGTGTAAGAAATGAAGCAGAAACATGACCTGTAAGACACAACAACAGATGCCACTGGGAACCCACAGAATAAGAAAAGCAATAGAAAGCTTTAAAAGCCCTTCTATGACTTCTAAATGTTTTAGAAACTTAAAACACAACCCTGCAAAGACATGTGCAATACTGAATTACATACTGTGAGTAGTCCTGTTTCAGTGTAAAACCTGGTCACCGTACCTCAGTGACAAGAAACAAATACTCCATGATGCCACAATACAAATGCTGAAAGACTTCTAGAGAAGAATTAGGAAATATCAAACATAGAGTAAAAGTTTTCACCTGCTTTTATTGTCATCTCTTTGCATTTACTAAAATTCTAAATACAAATGTAAACATATCTAGGGAAGAAATGGCCATAAAAACAATAACAGTTTTAAAACACTCCCTTTTCTTCCCTCCTCGGGATATTGTGCCTCCTTCAACTGCCTGTTCTCTTACCATTTTCAATTTACTACCTCATCCAGAACTAAGCAGGCATTTTCAGCATAACTCATACTGGAAGTATTAATTAGTCCTACTGATTTCACTGCATCACATGTATCATTACTGATTTCAGAAATGAGCAGTCTGACATGAGAGAAAGGAATTTGCTAGCTGGAGAGCTTTAGTTCTTGAAGGGTGAGACCCAGCCACTAAGAAACAAAATAAATCTGAAGGAGATTTGGGTTTGTTGAACTTCTTTCCTCTTCAAACATCAGTCTAATTCTGTTGTACTGGTGCTGTCCCTGTTCTGGTTCTAGAAAAACACTTCAAAATCTGAAACTAAATGAATACAGACCACAAACACCATAGTTGAATTATTAAATTATAAAGTGCAACTTTTCACCAAGACTGTCATGTTTGTAATTAAGATATCCAGTGAGTATCCTGCAACTCAAGAAAATATTTTTTTTCCTTCTTTCCTACATAGTCATCAGATGTGCTGGAAATAATAAAGCAGTAGCACACAGAGTAATTCCAAGTTAGGGGAGAGTGACGATTACACAGGTTTTTTTGAAGACTCCATTATGACTGAAAAAATTAGTAAACAGTAACCAATACAATAGCTATTTGAAGGAAGTTGTGCAAGATTCTACTAAGCAAAGCTGAAGTGCACTGCACCACTACCAGTGTCTCTTCAGAAGCAGGGAAATAATTAAAATTAAAAACTGTAAAGATAAATTTGCTACACTGGAGACTATTTTCCAAGTGAAGACCACAAGGAAGTTAAAATGCTATGCTTCTTTCAAATATTTAGAAAGTAAAAAGGCCTGAAAATATGTCTGAATCTGGTAAATAAGTAATTTAAGCCTTATTTTTAGGATATCTATAAGAAATAATTACAGAGGTGACTTGAAAATCCTTTTGAATAAAGTCAGCCAGGTAGCCTATCTCTATAGAAAGGTCTAGGCTGCAAAACTAAATAAAACTCTAGACAGGCAGGGAAACAAGATATTAGGTCCATATGAAATAACAATAACCACAGTAACAGAACACCTCCAGAAACACCGGGCTTCAGTCTGGGATCTGTTGCTCCCCACTCCACCTCTTTGTCTGCTCCCACCACTTCCCTTGCACTGACTACAATTCTTGGACTCTGCCACATGCTGACTTAACCAAGGCAGAAAAAAAAATGAGCCAGGGAAAAAACCACAGGCAATAAAAGACTTTTTGGTGACCCTGAGCAAGGCAGCGTTTAGGTCTCCACGTAACTGGTGTTGAGAGGACTCTGATAGCGTTTTGATTCACTATGATTGTCTTTTAAGTGTACCAACAGCTGTTTACTTCTGGATCTGTATTTCTAACCTTCTTCTTCCTTGCAGTTTTTGTAAGGAAAACATTCCCTATTGTTTGTTATTGTGCATAAACAGCAAACACTTACAAATTTCAAAGATTTGGGATATTTCAACAGAACATACAAAAGCTCCATCAATGCAAATACACCCATTAGATAGAGAACAGTTTGTTTTCCTGACCAGGAAAATAATGTGTTTGAGATAATCTTCAGCTGCACCCAAGGGGGCATTACTTAAAAGCAGTTCTGGCCATTGTGGGTAACACCCTTCTGCTTTATTTAGGTTTCCATACAGTGCAGTGAACATTGGAAGTCTGACTTTCTGCACCTCAGTCTGGATGAGACCACATGGTCCAACCACCCACACTAGAACACTGCACATCAGCTTCTGTTACAACAAAGTATGCCCCTGACAACACACGGTTATGGAGATATGTCCAGTCTGTGACTGGCTAGAGCACTTACATTCCTCCAGCTGTTACCAAAACTGGAGCTCTACTTAAAGCATAATTTCCAAGATTCATCTGAAGTGAACTATTTAACTAGAAAATTGTCCTTGAAATATACAGAAGAGCACTCCCAAGAACAACTACCCCTCTCAAAGGGCTGTGGGTGCCGGAACACCTCTGCAGGGAAAGTGAGAGTGGAAGGTTCTCTATTCTGCAGTAGCATCCAAAGACACTTCAAACTATCTAGAACAGGTACTTATTAATTCACAGTCACAAAAGCACTACACATTCCAATATAGAAAGGACAAATTGTAAACAATCTCTGGCAGGAGAACCAAAAGAACAAATACAGATTGAGTTTCTCTGCTTATTTTCTGTACCCCAGAGAGTCTTTTCTTAACTGCCTCATACCTTTTGTTAATTCTAGGTTATTTTACGTTAAAAACAAAACAAATCTCTTGACACTCTTCAATGCTATAAATCGAGTTACATTGGGATCTTCCTTAGCTATGTCATTGCTTGCCTGCCTTTTCAGCTTGCTTCCTCTAGGACTTTTTTCTACTATAACTCAAAGTTGTGAATATATTTTATATTTTAAAAATATAGAATTATGCCTTCTTCCACCTATGCAAAGTGAAATTTTATATTCATATAAAAATGTATTGGTTTGTATAATCATATGCTTACAAAGTAAAAGATAAAACACAAACAAGCACATCTTAAACTTTAAGTAGATCTGTACCAAAAAGTCAAAATAGTCATAGAAGTTGAATATGTTGGATGTTAGTACACATACAACTACATGTGCATCTACAGAAAATCTGAAGCATAATTTAATCACTAATTTAAACTCTTGTCAAGAAACCATAATAGTGACACTCTCAATGCAACTGCTACAAACATGTTTTTACCCATGTCAAGGGATACAGAGATAGTCTCAAATTCCACTTCAGACAAATTTCAGCATATTTGTAAAGCGTATTTTTCCCCAGTCCTTGCATCTTGCAAATCTTCAGTATGTGTGTAGCCTAAATACACTACTCGTATTATAAGCAAAACTGCATCTTGGAAAAACTTGCAACATTTCCTCCCTTGGCTACACTGCCTATTGTTTAGAGTTGTTCTGCTTTAATTTACCCCCTTTTTTACCACATTTTCTCCAGAAATATAGAAAGTAGTTGTTTTTTAAGAAAAAGCTTTTCATCATACATAATTCTCTGCATACATTCTTTACAGAAGATGGAAGGTGGTAAAACATCACAAAGCTGCACTCACAAATCTACAGACAGTTGCGTTACTACTATCCATACCTTTGGGGAACAAGCCAAACCTGAGCTCAGTGAAGTACTTACTGGGAGTAAATTTCACTGATGCTACTTTAAGTTATTAAAATGACTTTTAACTACAATGATTAATCACACATTTTTCTTGAAAGATACCATTAAAAGGTTTGTGAGTTGGTTCAATAATGCTAGTGTTCCAAAAGGCACCACAGCAAAAAGTTTTTGTGAAGTGGACAGAAACCTGGATTTTTACCATCACCAGCATTATCTCAACATCAAAGTGCTGAAGCACAACATACTTTTTTTTATATGTAACTAGTTAAATAAAACAACACCTCTAATTAATACTAGAAAATGGAACTCTAAAACAAAAAAAAAGAAATTCAGTTGTGTAGAGGTACTAATTGGTAATAGCATGTTTTTCTTTCATAGCACTGCTATCCAACTGACAAGCAATACTACTCCCATATCTAGATGGAAAAGATAAAACAGACTGAATTAAATTATTTTTGTATCACATATTAGGTCATAGTAGACACTCCTCCTCTTTGGGGCATCTCCTGTATTTTTCCATTGGGAAACTCAGAAAGTAACTTTCAGGCTAAGCTTTTCCAAAAGATATCCAGTATTTGAACCACAGGAAACATTTTATTTTCTGCAATGAGCTAAATAAGGAGCAAACAGATACTATCACTTAACTTCACAAAGCTGTTATGTTCCAACAAATGCCACAGCTGCATATCTGGAACTACAGAGGAAATCACAAATACCATTGTGAAAAATGATGGATAATAATAAATGGTTACACCTTACCAAAGCTAAAAACCTCTGCTCAGGTAGTTGCTCTCAAAAGACCAATTCCTTTGCCACATGGTATATATAACAGCTTTAATAATGACCAGGGTACACATTATTTGTCTTAAAAATAATGGTTATCTAATAAAATCATACTTATATTACTCTGTCAAATACACACAAGAAATACCACCTTTCTTCATTTCGTCCCCTTACCATTACAAAAATGAGATTTAAAAAATATTGAGTTATACATTACACAGCAAATGAGACTGCATTTTTATTTCAATATAGTACTATAGCTCTTTAAAGAAGTTAACTGCCCAGAGCCAGACCCTTCAATACAACAGAATTCCTAATGCAAGCTTTCCCTTTATAACATTAGCCGTTGCCAGTCAGAAACCTTCAACTGAACCACCTTCTGCCTGTACTTCCCCCAAACCCCTCCCTTTTTTTCTTTAAGCCTTCAAGCTGCAAAACACTCTAGACATGCATAATCACAGTGGGCTAGAAGTATGACAACTGGGCATTATCGTATATTTCAAAGGTGAAGTTCCAAGAAAATGGAAGCTGCTAGATGACAATTACCACACTGTCAAAACTCTTACCAGTTCTTAGGGTCTGGGAGATTCAGTTACAATTGCCAGATTTCTGTCCAGAATTTTCTGGTTTTATCACTTTACTATATTGAAATCAGAAGAGAAGTATTTCACACACACACTAAGAGGCAAAATACAATGCTGAATAAAAACAAGGAAAGATTTACTAATAAAAAGTACACACAAAGTTTATATTCATACTAAGAATTATAAGGAAAAGTGTCTAATGACAATTTATCTTTAGGCCTCCTAAGAGCAAAACTTACACTTATGTTGTGTTTAGCACAGACAACTAAATCATTCGTCAGCTTCTGTGGTTACTGTCAAAGGTCAGCAAACAAACAGCCACAATCAAAATAAAACCTAACAGGACATGATGTTGGCTACACACTCCAAACATATGAATTCCGTTGAAAAACTATAAAAATCAAAACAGGACCAAATTTACTACCACTTTCAGTATCTATCTTTTCATATGCACTACTCTGTTTACATCCCATTTAAGATACTCAGCGGCTGTTCTGCTTTTGCAAAGACTTCAGCCAGCACTCTATTTTCTCCTACATCATCAAACAACAGTTGGATAACTTCTTCACAAATAATCAATCTTTTCAATATTACCACTGAAAATGTTTGTTTGAACTTTTACTTCAGTGCCTTAGAAGCAGCTGAGCTGCTAGATTTCACATCTAGTGTATGCATCAACAGCCTCTCATTGCAGCCTTACACTTTGGAGCTTTCACATTTAACAGCTGCATGAACTTGTATCCTGACTTACTCAATATACACTTTTTAAAGCAAGTACTGTTTTTTAAAAGCACTTCTCTTTGCCTCTGAAACAAGAGAAACTGTTCCTGAACTGAGCTCATGAACAATTGTTCATCAACTTCTATTACAAAAATATTAAATTACAAAGACATTAAAGTCATTAGTCTTAAGAATTAAGTATGTGTTATTGTAACAAATAATCTCTACAGAAATCTACTCGTGAAAAACAGAACTTCTTTGTGACATTCACCTCAATAGATTCACTCTAAGTCACTACCAGCCAAAAGATCGTTTTGAAACTAAAACAAAAACATGCAACAGCATGCATATTTCAAAAGACATTAAGTAGAAAATATCTCAATCTGATATTAAATATTACAATGTGAAAGTTACTGAAAGCTGCTTTACATTTAAACATAAACAGTAACTTGGGCTAAACTGGAGTATCAAACTGCAAATACACATTGTCTACACAGAATGAAACAAAGGCTAAAACATACCCTTCAAACAATTATGAACCTCATCCAACACGACTGCAGAGTTGATCTTAAACAGGCTTATTTTAAAGCTAATGTACAAAATCTTTGCATATGAAGATAACACACTGATAACTTGACCAAATTCTGCTAAGCTGCACTGAATTAGATGTTTTTATATTGTATTGTATGCAAAAAGAAACAGTATTTTCAAGGTTTTTTTAAAATACTCCACATCCATTTAGTTTATCATGAAAATACAAATTCACAGTTACAGAGTATGACAGCATTAGCTGTGGTTTTGAATTCAACTTTATTTATTTGTATTACACAAGCCACTATAACAAAGACACAAGACAATGTTTCAAGTATGCAAAGATTTTACTACTGCATATAGAGAGAGAGCACTAAAATTAAAATAAAGATTTAAAAAACCCTTATCTCCCAGGATATGCTGAGGACCTTACTATCAAAAACATCATTATTTAATATGAATTGTTAAGGCCTTTAAAAACAGAACACACCCCCAACTCCCAAACCTACAAATTCACATTGTAGGTACACATACAAGCCAGCCAGGACATAACTTTTTAAATCTCAGTAGTAGGCACAATGCTTGATGTATTTACAAAACAGTACATTATAGTTCGTGCTGCCAGACCCTGAAAGCAGAGATTTGGATGCAGGGACTACCCTTTTTTACCTTAGCCTGGGACCTGAACAGGAGAGAAACATTAGAAAAGCAAGCATGAACTTAGTACCTGGGGAACGGGGAAGCACTGGCACGAGAGAACATCAAGTCCCATTGCCAGATCCCAATAATCTGTTTACAACAGTAGCTCAGGTCCATGCCTCCGTCCTGTGCTGGAGGCAAAGCATCAGGCAGCAGGGGAAGACCGATCCCACCCGCCCAGCACCCGGGAGCCGCCGGTGGCCGACGCTGCGGCCGCGTGCGGACCTGTCCATGGTCCTGCAGGAAAGCCGCTGGTGCCACCAGGGCAGGGCACACCATCTGCCATTACTAGAACTACTCCCTTCTTGAAGCTGACTGTTTGGCGCTATCAAAATGCTAAACAGGCATCCACGGTTTCCAAATGCAGGTTCAAAGAAGCAGACACCTACTTGACTGAAATGTCCATAAAGAACCAGGTAACAGAAGCTGGCTGAAGACCCACAAAGATGGTACCCCAAAGGCATCATTTACAAAAAAAAAAGCTACAGGAGCTGTGCTTGGCATCACAGGGCATATGATCTCTAAGCTCAGACCACTTCTCTGTGTGGTTCTGGACTGAACTGCAAGACTCAGAACAATGCAAAGAGTCTGCTCAAGACATCATTCCAGGGTTCCAGACAAGTCAACGAGCTCTTTTGTGCTAGGAAGTGGCAGTGCTACCAACAGGTGATTATTACTAGAAGAGGTTAAAAGCTTCTATACAGATTTTACATTGTTACAATTCGGAGGGTAGATGCAGCACACTACTCATAATGAGCTTAGATACAGTTATAGGAGGTCAATCGGTGTACCCATATGGATTACATGAGACCTTCAATTCAAAAACAAAGACATGAGAAGTATCTTCATAACAAAAACTCACAGGGATACTGTCAGGATGGAAAGGTGTTATGGTTTGAGGTTTGGGACCAGGACAGGCAGGGGTTGGACACCCTGAGGGTCCCAGGGGGGAAGCAGTTATTCCCTCCCCCTTCCTGTCCACACCGGATACTGGAGGCAGGAAGTGGTCTCCAGCATGGGAGGAAGAGACGCTTGGAGCTGACCCTTCCATGCGGCCAGGAGCCATTTTCTCACTACTCCTCATCCTCCAGTGAATCCGAAGCCATCCAACCTTTGGTTTTGTATTATATTGCATTTATTGTGTTTTCCCCCATCTTTGTACCTGTATCTACCTTCCCTTCTTGTTTTCTGTTCCCTTTTAAACAATATATATATATATATCTTTCTAAACTTCCAATACAGTGCAAAGTCTCTCTCTTTTTTTTTTACTCCTGACCTCCCTTTTTTGCCCACCTGTCTGGGGGGGAACTAAGGGATAGGGAGGGGGGAGAGCATACGTTCTGTTTCCGTGGGGACCTGCCCTGAACCCCTAAACGGACCCAGAACAAAAGGTCTTCCATAAAACAAAGAATCGCAAAGAAACTCTTGAAAACACAAAACATGGTAAGTACTCAGTACAATAACAAAAATAGTAATTCATTAATTAAAGGTGCTTTTAAAACCAAGCAAAATACTTCCCCTCCCCCTCCAAAAAAAGGAAAAAAAAAATCTGATGGTATCCCCCATTTAAAAAAGTAAATATCAAGATACAAAGACATTTCCCAAAGAATGCTTTGTATCGACCCAAAGGCAAATGAGAATTGCATGCTAGCAAAGACAAAAATACATTTATAGCCCAGGTAGTTAGTAACGAAACGTACATGACAGCGCTACTTTAATGAAAAAACCTGACACCCACAGATGCTCCTGCTCAGAACAAGATGAATTTCATCTCACCAAGAATTCCTGAAAGTCAGAAAGTACACAGTACCTACAGAAAGAAAAAGTCCCAATTAATTTGGCATTTAGAATCGCAGAACACGTTTAGTTTGGAAGAGACCTTCATGATCATCGTGTCCAACCATTAGCCTAATTCTACCAAGTCCAGTCACTGCTAAACCTTGACTTTTAAACCGGTCCAGAGATGGTAATTCAACCACTTCCTTGGGCAGCCTCTAGAGGGCAGTTGCTCATTTTGGAATATCCTTATTCCTTGTATTACCCAGTTGTTTTAAATTTACGTCACATACTTGTGCGATAATGTCCAGTCTCATCAGTGCATGACATTAAATGCTGGTTTTAAGAGTCCAACGGCTATTGCACAACGGCAATACAGCCTTTCTAGGACTTATGTCTATGTTTGGAATCTGTATGATTCTCTTTTAATTATTTTTATGTAGATATACACGAACGTCCACAAACTTTTGAGGAAAACTGTTCGGAGTTTCCTCAAGAAACAAATTAGCAAACTGTGGATGGGGTAGGCAACCAAAGACTGTGGGGTGCTTACAAAGGAAGGAACATAGCAATCAACAAGTGAAAGTGTGATCACTTGAAGTAGAGGCATGTAAAGAAAAGGTGCCAAAAGAAAAAAGCCTTACAGGCAAAGCTGTCATGCCCCTTCTGGAGAATCACCACACTTTGGTGCCTCCCTGAAATGCCTATACACCAATGCATACAGCATAGAGAACAAACAAGAGGAATTACAGGGGTCTGTGTAATTCCTGCAGGTCCATGATCTCACTGCAATCAAGGAGATACCGTGGGATAGTTCACATGACTGGAGTACTGTGACAAACAGATATGTGCTCTTCAGGAAGGACAGGCTAGAAAGGCAAGGAGGAGGAGTTGCCTCTTTTATGAGGACAAGTCAGGAGCCAGTCGAGAGCTTACAGGTCAAGATTAACAGACAGAATACTGCACCGGTGATGCTGTAGTAGGTGCCTGCTATAAATCTTCTAATCAGTGCTAAGTGTACAAGGTATTCTCCAGACAACTAGAAGAAGCTTCATATTTACAGGCCCTGGTTCTCACAGGGAACTTGATACATCCTGATACATACTGAAAGGACAACAGAGCATAACACAACCAACCTAGGAAATTTCTGGAGTGCAGTGATAACTTCCTGACGCAGGTGATGAGAGAGAGGTGTGCTGCTAGACCCAATACTTACAAACTAGGAAGAACTGGTCATGGGACATTAAAACTGTGGCAGTTTGGCTACAATCATGATAAGATGATGGAGTTCAGGATCCTTAGAGGAGGATTTCATGACTGGAAACTATTATCTCTTCAGAAATCTTCTTGGAAAACCCACAGGATGCAAACCTGGAGAGAAGGGTCCAGTAGAGCTGACTGATATTCAAGGATCACCTGCTCCAAGCTTAAGAAAGGTCTATCACCACGTGCAGAAAATCAAATGCAGCAGTAACCATAAAAAGGAAGAGTGCAAAAGGTGGAAACAGGGACAGCTGACTCAGGGGGTAATATGGAGTTCCTGCCCAATTGTATAGGCATAGAGTTGGGAAAGCCAAGGTCTACCTTGATTTGAATCTGGCAAGATGTGAAGGGCAACAAGGAAGGATTCTACAACTATAAAAAAAAGGAAAGGAAAACTAGCGAAAATGTGAGCCCACTGCTAAATTATAGCAGGGCCCCTTGCGACAATAAACACGGAAAAAGCCAAGGTACCCAGTACCTTCTTTGCCTCAATGTCTACTGGTAATGCCAATATTCAGGAATCCCAGGCCCCTGGGACCAGACAGAATGCCTGGAGCAAGGAAGAAAGCCTCAGTGGAGAAGGATGAGGCTATAGAGCACTTAAACTTGACATATGTTAAGTCTACAGGGCATAACAGGCTATACCACTGAGAGCTGAGGGAGCTGCCTGACACCTGGACAAAGCTACTCTTAGTTGTCCTTGAAAGGTCATGACAACAGGAACGCCTTCCCAAGAACTGGCAGAGAGCAAGTGTCACTCCTATTTTCAATAAAGAAGACCTGCTGACAGACTGTCAGCCTCAATTCAACCCCTGGGAAGGTGCTGGAGCAATAAATCCATGAAATAATTTCAGGTACAAGAACAAGAAGGTAATTGGGAATTGTTAGCATTGACTTAAAGTAGAAGTCATGTTTCATCACCCTGACAGTCTTGTACAACGAGACGACTTGCTTAGAAGATGACAGGAGAGCAGGAGATGTTCATGTCCACTTTCATAAGGCTTTTGCTACTGTCTCCCAGAACATCCTCATGTAAGCTGACAAAGTATGGGTCAGGTAAGTGCACAGGAAGAACTGAAAACTGTCTGAATCTACAGGATTCAGGCACAAAGTCCAGCTAGAGGCAAGTCAGTAGCATCCCATGGGTTGACCCTAGGGCCAGTACTGTTTAACATATTTATTTATGACCTCAATGATGGGAACAGGGTTGATTCACAGCATGTTCACAGATGATACAAAACCAGGAGTAGCTACCAGTATCAGATGCATGTGCCACCCTTGAGTGACCTGGAGAGCTGGACAGAGAGAAATTTCATTATGTTCAACAAAGAAATGCAAAGTCCTGCACATAGAGATTACCTCATGTACCAGTACATGCTGGATGCCAACTGGTTGGAGAGCAGCTTGGTAGAAAAGGACCTTGAGGAACTCATAAAAGAAGTTGACCATAAAACAGCAATGTGCCCTTGTAAGCAAAGATAGCCAAGAGTCTCCTGGAGTGCATTAAAAACAGCACTGCCAGCAAGTAGAGGGAAGGTGAAGATTCCTCACTACTCAGCACTAGTGAGGCCAGGTCTGGGCTCCCCAGGATATGACAGACATGTGCTTACAGGAGTTGTTCTAGAAAAGGGCCACAAAATGGTTAAGGGATTGGAACATCTTTAATATGAGAGTTTTAAGCCTGGAGAATGTGGAGGGCTCTTATCTGTGCATAGAAACAGGGAGCCACACTCCTCTCATTGGTGCCTACTGCCAGGAGAAGAGACAACAGGCACAAACAGAAACACAAGTAATTCCCTCTGACCATATAGAATCTCTTTTTGCAGCGACTGTCCAGAAAGGTTCTCAAGTCTCCATCCATAAAGATATTCAAAACCCAGCTGGGTATAGTCCTTGGAAATCTGCTCTAGCAATCTCAAGAGCTCCTTTCCATCCTCAATGATTCTTTTGAGTATATACATATATATCCAACACCACTCCCTATTTTTCATAATGCTTTTCCTAATGTTGTGCTCACCACCAATTCCGACCCCCATACTCTTTGCCTTTTTTTTGCACTTAAGTTTGTTTTCTTCTTTTCTTCAAAACACTTCTAAAAATCACCCCCTACAAACAAGTCAAAAGACTCTGTGGTTCCAAGTCTGCATGTTTATTAGCCAAAGGATAGCATTACAAACACTGAAGATACAGTTTACATTCTGGGAAAACAAAAACCTCAAGATGTAAGTTCACCCATTCTTCACCTTCAAAAGATACTTTCATTGTAATTATGAAATGGTTATGAAAGCCAAAATATTCCAAATTTTAACACCTGATACTTACACTTTGTTGTTGTTAAAGCAATTAATGCTTTAACACATAACAATTAAGTAACTGAAAAGTTAAGCTAGTGAATGCAATCCAAGAACCGATCTTCTCCCACTCTTGTTGCAACTTAGGTCCACCACGTCTGCTCTGCCTGCCATGTACCACTTTGGTCCTCAAACCATCTCAGCAGCCTTTTGCTGAATTCACTCTAGTTTATATCTTTCTTTTGTGAGTTGATGTAGGGGACGTATGTGTTTGGGGGCAGGTAGAATCTAGTCGTCTTGACACACTCTAATCAGTGCTTAGTAAAGGGGAATAAAACACTCCCCCAGTCTTCTGATTATACTCTTTTTCATATAGCTCCAATACTGTTAGCCTTCATTCCATACTGGTGGCTCATGCCTAGCTTGCTGACTACCGAGACCTGCAGGTTCTTCTCATCACAGCTACTTTCCAGTAGGTATCACTGCAAGGGGCTCTGCCTTTCCAGGTGCAACAAAATTCCACATTTATCCTTGTTGAATTTCATGAGGGTCCTGTCAGCGCATTCTTCCTGCCTGTTCAGGTCCCTCTGATCAGCAGTACTACCCTGATTTTCCATCAATTTGGTGTCTCTGCAAACTTGGTGACAGTGCACAGTATTGACACTGCCATGCTGTTGCTTAAAATATTGAACAGTACAGGTCCCAGGATACACCTCTGTAGTTCCCTGTTTGCTACTTCTCTCCAGGTAGAACTTCTCTCCAGGTGCAGAACTCCTTAACCACTACCCTCTGAGCCTGATCATTCAATATTACCTTTTTTTAAGCTCATCTGGTTGCCGTTCCATCCAGATCACAATACCCTAACTGAGACATGGGACACAGACAAAAAACCTGCTATAAATTAAAGTAAATTACATCTGTTGCTCTCCCCTTGGCCACAGAGCTAGTAATTTTCTCATAGAAGGCAGCCAGGCTTATAAGGTAGGACTTCCTCATGGAAAATAAAGAAAAAAACACACACAAAAACCAACCAAACAAAACAACAACAAAAAGCCACACACACACCCTGGCTATTCCCAATCATCTTCACCAGAGGACTGTCCCATGTTTTTCCTGGGACTGAAATAAGGCTGACAGTCCTTCTCTGAAGATGGGCACAATACAGTACAGAGGAGTATCACTACAGCATCAGTCAATTCCTTTGGCATACCTGGATGCAGCCCATCTCACTCCACAGACTTGCGTTGGTCAAGTTCTTACAAGTACTCCTTGACTCATTCCCCGCTGAGGACTCTCCTTGAATGCTTTCACCAGGCACAGCTACTGAAGAGAGTACTACTACTCTCTACTGCCAAAGTAGTGGTGAAAGTTCTCTGTGTTGCCCTTTATGTCTCTTACAAGTATCAACTTTAGATGAGCTTTGGTCCTTGTAACACTATCTTTAGATGTTCAAAACTCCTCCTTTTTACACTGCCCCTATTTCCAAATCCTATATAATTACTTTTTGCACTTGAGCCATCACAAGTTTCCTGTTCAGCTTTGCTAGTCTCCCAATACATCTACTAGTTTCTTGAGTATCAGGATGAACTGTCTTTGCATTTGGAGAAGGCTGTCCTTAAGCACATCTCAGGTCTGCTGAGCTCCTCTACCCTTCACAGTTGCCTCCTATGGAATTCCATCAGCCAGTTCCTTGAATGAAACTGAATTCTGCTCTACTAAATTCCAGAATCTATGCTCTGCTACTCTCCTTCCTCAGTTCCATCAGGATCTTAGTACCTACTATTTCATAGTCAAGTATAGCCAAGAAAACCATTGATCATCTGAACCCAAGCAGTGGATGATAATAAACACCAGATGCAGCTGTGTATCACCCTGTTGACCTATCCAGAATTTGCATTAATAAATTATCCATCCCTGACATCTTCCAGAAAGCTTCTTGACTACTTGCATTCCAGAATTATCCCACCAGTGGATCAGGGAATTTGAGTCCTCAATGAAAATCAGTGCCTGTTATTCAGAGACTTTAAAGAAGGTTTTGTCCTCTTCCTCATCCTGACTGAGTGAACTACCACCACGTCATCCTTCTTAACCTCTCCCATCCTCATCCACAAGCTCTCAACCAGATTGTCATCCCACTGAAGAACTCCCTACATCGAAACTTCTTCATCATGGCAGATCTGCTCTTTACCGTTGCCTTTCATGAGAAGTTTGTATCCATCCATCTCTCACTCCAGTCATGTGATCTGTCTCACTGTGTCTCCGCTATATCAACAGTAGTTCTGTGACATACGCAGAACTGATTCCTCCTGTTTGTTTCCCAGGCTGTATGTATTTGCATATGTGCACTCAAGATGGGTATCCCTCTTTTACGAACCCCAAGACTGGTCTTGTTCCAAACACCTTGCACCCTTCACTTTCCAGGCACATGCCAATACATCTCTTGACAATGGCTCATAAAATCCCTTCACCACCCACAGCTCTACTCACCAGGCTGGTCAGCCTGTTGACAGATGCTCTTGTCCCACACGAGGATCATGGACTTTCAGGGACAGACAAACTCTGTTATGGACACCGTGATACTAAAGGCCAATGCCTGTTGACACGAGCTATGCACTTAAACCGGTTTTAATCTACAGGATTTGCCTGCTCCTTTTACTTGAGAGGATCTGTTCTACAAAGTCTTAGCCTTTCACCAGCATGACCATGAAGCTCTTACTTAACTGGACTACTTAGCTAGAGATATAATGTTATGTCTAGTAAAATGGACTAGGTTTGCAACTCAAATTTTAAAATTTCAAGACAAAAGACCAGTACATTCACAGTCCATAATACTCAACATGAATTGCAAGCACCTCATCTACTCTCCCTCTATTTTGGGGCAGCAAACTGAAACACTCTGAATACCAGTTTCTCCATATTGCCAAATTAAGAACAAGCAGTGTGCAAGACAATGGCAACAAGGGACAAACAAATTACTTTTAATGATCTCTTGTTAAGAATTAGTAAGAGGGAAGTATGAAGAGATAAAGCACTTCTTCCATATAAGAGAAATAATTATGGGTAAGCAATCTTAAAACTGTAATTCTTCTACTCCTCTCTGCACAATGGAACCCTCTGGATATCTGTCCTCTCTAAAGCAGGAAAAAAATACATGTGAGGAACCTGGCTGTCATAACTATTCAGGAAGTGTTTTTCAAATGGAAATTTTTGTCCAAAGAGAAAGAAGGGAAAAGAGACAGAGGAAACACTAAACAAGTATCTGTAGTAAGAAGTTAGCCAAATACCTTCAAAATGTACTCTTTCAGTTCTTTCTGAACTTGCTGGTTTTTATTTCAGAGCTGCTGAACCAAGGTACATCTCCTTTATGACCCTGGTGGAGAGGACAAGTACCACAGCGAGTGGTTAAAGGATTCACTCTGTTCATGCTCTCTTCATGAACTATAGTCAGATATTGTTCTGTGTCTCGCACTTGACCGAAATGACACATCTTGGATACGAACATTTCTCCACTCCCAGTGGACCAACCTTTCCCAGTCCCAGTGGCAGACAGCGTGTTCCAATACCTTCTGGGCAGTATGCCCCGCATTCCAGACCCCTTTTTTTTTCCTAAGAGGAGGCACTGTATGCTACACGAGTCTTTAATAATATTGCGTCCTCATATCCATTGTATCTTTTAATTGAGTTTTTCCTCAAAAATGAAATCACAACTGAAGAAAGTTCAAAAGTCTAACCTGGAATTTAAGAACAAACAGTTTGATTTCCAGTAAACTTCACTTTGTGTTCAGATGGATAATTCTTTTCACACAAGCCCCTCCCTCCCTCCAAAACATGAGTTCTTTTGTCCAACACGGTAATTAACTGGGACTCAAAATACTCTTCCTGCTGTTAGAGTAATATCTGTTAAGAATTGTGAGATTATTACCTAAGGCTGTGAAACACAGAAAGAGCCATCTCTAGCTGTAAAGACCAGGGAAAAGCAGTTCCCAGAAGCACTCAAGAAACTCTAGGCATGATCTCTATGGAATCACCATGAAAAATCCCAGCAGGCTTCTTGGACAAACAAAATCTATCTTGCTTTGAAACAGTTGTGTTGATTCAAAAGGAAGTCTTTTCTTCAAAGGAGGTGATCAGCTCCACTGAAGTCATAAGGAGAGTAAGAAAGAGGAAGACACAAATTCACCCTTTCAGAAGTTGTGTTGCCTAGAAGAAATACACGGTTTTTATGTCTGCGCAGGAAAGCTGCAGGCAAATTCTTCAGCAATTTGAATTCTTATTATTAGCATACCTGCTGATGCAGCATGAAAGCTA